>OX439484.1:156635482-157097056 GCA_949320155.1 Melangyna quadrimaculata
CGTATTTAAAAAAAGAAAAATGCCAATGATGTTTAACAATTGGGTAAAAATGATGTAAGAGTTCGGATTTCATTTGTTGAAATTAGTTTTTAGATAGGTATATTATTTGTATTCTTTTATTTGACGCATTACTTTTGAAGATCAATTGGTGAGGTGACAATACGCCCTGAGTGGCACAGTGGATATAAAGATGGTCGGCATTTTGCTATCGCTAAAAATTTCGAAAATAGTGATATTGAAGATACGATTTTGTATTTATCTACTCGTATTTATTCTCTTAACAGATTATCATGAATATATTAGAAATCGTGAAAAAAATCACGTAAATATTAAAAATTATGACAAAATGAAATATCATGAAAAAATAATATATCATGAACAAAGATAAAAAATAATTAAAAAATGATGAAAAGAATGACAAATAATAAAAAGTCATGAAAATAATAAAAACTCATGTAAGAATTGAAAATGAAAAATCAGGAAAATTTAATATTAACGGAAAAAAATTATAAATCTCTAGAAAGTCATAAAAAAAATGGGCACGACTAGATCGCACAAACTTGCTCTCGTAGCTAAAACAACTTTAACGTACCTAGAAATTGATGATGTACAAGAACATAGCTATTGGTTCCAAAAAAAATGATAGTATTAAAAAAAAAATAAAATTACTATAAATTACTATAAATTTATTATATTAATGGCTTTGAGAGTAAGAGCTCCAAAATCAAGTATGGCCTCTGATTTGTTTGATAAATTTGAATTTATGAAAAATAAAAAATCGTTGGAGCGGTTTTCTTAATTTTTTTTTTTTTTTTTTTTATATTCCACGCGCGCAAAAGGGGTTATGGCTACCCTTAAAATGTTTTTAACACAGCACGAGCGATTAGGTAAGTAGGAGAGGATTTAGAAGGAGATACCGATGCACATTGGTTTTGAACGTTTGCACATCGAAATGGGAGGGGAAAGTCGAGTCAGGTAAAGCATTCCACATTCGTGTGGTGCGACTGAAGAAAGAATCTCTGTACATTACAGTACGTCCGAAGTTGGGCTCGAGGGTGAACTGATGGGCATTCCTAGAAGCGCGAGTATTACGGTTGAATTTTTTAAGGGGGGGAATGCAACTGGCTATTTCACTAGAACACTGATTAAAATAATAGCGATAAAATAGAGAAAGACACGAAACATTACGGCGGTGTTCGAGAGATGTAATTGTTTCTGTTATAGATCTTTCGCCTATCATTTTTAAAGCTCTCTTTTGAATTCTGTCCAACAAACTCAAGTGAGTTCTTGGAGCTCCTGCCCAAACATGAGAATTGTACTCAAGTTTTGGACGAATAAATGCTTTGTAGATCACAGCCAGATCAGAAGGGGAAAAAAACTTCTTGCATCTACGGAGAAAACCTAAACACTTAGCAGCGTTTTTGGCGACATCAAATATGTGGTCATTCCACAAAAGGTGGTCTGTGACACACATACCGAGAACTGAGAGCTGTTCGGTTTCCTCGATGCAAGTGCCGCTCATGGATAGCGGCATTGGGGGTGGGTTTCGCTTTAACGACAGGAGACAACATTGAGTTTTAGAAGCATTAAATTCTACGCGGTTTTTGATACCCCATTGGACAATGCTGTCGAGATCAGAATTTAGTGAGCTTATCATACGCTGCCGTTCAAGTTCCACATCCGAAGGACATGGGTGAGAATCTGTAAACGAATATGAGAAACTGAGGGTACTATCGTCAGCAAAACAGTTTAATGGATTAGAAGTTTCAGACAAAAGATCATTTATAAAAATAAGGAAGAGAGTCGGAGACAAAACGGAGCCCTGGGGCACACCAGCATTTATTTTGTGGATTTCAGACTTGTTTATATATAAAATTTTTCGCTCATTTTCAAAAAAAAAAATCTAGTATGCCAACATTTAGTATTTAATAAAATACAATCTTTCACAAAATAAAAAAATTCATTAGCTCGTTTTAAAGATAATGAATTTTCGAAAAAAAAATTTCAAAGGATGATGGGCAAATTTGTATGATATCTGGTCGTTAGACCAATACTAGTGAAATTAATATCAAATGAATGGTGATGTTGAGCTTCTAACATAATTGCAATATTTTAAAAACGTACATGGGAAATTCGAGATATTTGAGCTTTTTCGAAATAACTGTTCATAACTTTTCATATAAAAGAGTAGGATAATGATTTTAGTGTCAAAAAAGGCAGTATTCTCATCTTTCTATTGGTAAAGTTAGCAAAATACGTTTTATAAACTTTGAGATATTAAGTTTTAAAGTCTTGAATAAAAACTTTTTAGCAGTGGCTTTACGCACCAATATCTTAAAAACTTCAGTGGTGACGTATACTTTTTTTATCACCACAAAAAAGCTATTTTTGAAGCCTTTAATTAAATATATAATAAGATGTACTTTGCTCAATAAATACCTGCTTATAAACAAAAATTGTTCAAAAACACCTTATAATGCTTATAGACCGGGAAATGAAGATTCAAGGTAAAAACAAAAAACATTATACAATCTAAGGACTAGTATCGACGTTTAGTTTCATCCTACATTTTAATCTTTCTAATTAATTTAAATTAATTAGATAAAAATACACCCTGCTCCAGCCGATTAAGTCATTATTTATTTTAAAATCTAAAAAAACATCTACTGGACCGGAGTGTATGGTTTAAGTTTTTATGTTTGATGAGAATAAATAATGTCGCTGTGACCAAATAAGGTATGCAGTATGCACCAAGTGCCTCCGCCACCAAGGTCCGCTGCCGAGCGGGCGCCGCAAGTGGTTTAGCCACTTTTACTAGTATAACTTGTTGTTTGCCCGATGCGTTATGTTTTTCGATATCGTTAGTTAATTGGGACCCTTATTGCAAACATATCTTATATGGTATCTGAAATATTTATGGCCATCAAAAATAAAAACTTAAACCATACACTCCGGCTCGATAGTTTTTTTTTTTTAGTTTTTAAATAAATAATGACTTAATCGACCGAAACAGAGTGTATTTATATTTAATTAATTTAAATTAATTAGTTAGCTTAAAATTTAGAATGAAATTATACGTCGATACCAGTCCTAAGACTGTATAATTCCTTTGTTTTTAACATTGAATCTAATTTTCTCGATCTTTAAGCATAATAAGGTGTCTTTTGAAGCAATTTTTGATTGAGGAAAGAACACTTTCTGATATATTAAATTAAAAGTTGTAATAATAGCTTAAAGATGGTGCTAAAAAAAAGTATACGTCACCCCTGAATTTTTTAAGATATTGGTGTGTAAAGCCAGTGCTCCAAAAGTTTTTATTTAAGACTTTAAAACTTAATATCTCAAAGTGTATAAAACGTAGCATAAAAACTTTGCTATTATTTGAAAGATGAGAAAACTAACGTTTATTAAATACCAATGTCGTTTTCGTACGTTCTTTATATAAAAAGTAATTGATAATTATTTCGAAAAAAAACTGAAATATGGTGTTTGCAATACTCATATTCAAGTGGCTATATCTCCTTTCTCCGGGGGTTTTGGTTCTTGCCACCGTTTAAGATGAAGTACTGGACAAGACCTTTCATTTGAGATATATTTTAATTTTATTGGATCAACGATCAATTTGCCCATCATCCTTTGTGAAGGAGCTCATGTATGAAAATGTTGGTTGAAATCGGAGCAACCGTCAGCGAGAAATTTGAAAATATAATAACAGTTATATTAAATTGTAGTCTTTGTAGTAGCTCGTCATTTTTTTTTTCAAAATCGTTAGGGCCGTTTTTGAAATAAATCAATTTTTGTATATTGGTTATATGGCAGGTACCT
Source organism: Melangyna quadrimaculata (assembly GCA_949320155.1). Lineage (NCBI taxonomy): Eukaryota > Metazoa > Arthropoda > Insecta > Diptera > Syrphidae > Melangyna > Melangyna quadrimaculata. Next base: position 156,639,308 of record OX439484.1, read on the forward strand.
ACTGGTATTTTTTGAGCTAAAAAAAAACATTTCAATTTCCCCTCTAGGGAATCTCCGAAGCACCTTGGCAGGTTTGAAGCCCCAAGGGAAACAATTCTAGTTGCATTTAACATGCATCTAAGCTGTTAGGCTTAAACCCCTATTTTGTTCAATTCTTCTTGGGATTTAGACCCAGTTGACAGGTTTAGAGCTAAGCCTCGAAATCTGTATCTATGTTTTTTTGTTTGCTCTTAAAATTTTAATTTTTAAGCCCTGGCTACGATTTTTCTTTTTAATTTTCTTCGAGCCTTAGCCCCGAGTTCGCTTTTTAAATCAAATTTCCATCCGACTCAACAATCTTTAGAGTTTAGCCCCGAAAATTCTTCTGACCTAGTAAGCTCTTTTGGAATTAGTTATACTATTGCATTCAACATGTATATTGCTATTGTTAAGCCCTGGTCATTATTTAGCCCCAAACTCGTTTTTTTTCTAGGCTTTGTTTAGTTCCCTTCAGACTCTAGCACCAAACTTTTGTTGATCCAATTATTCTTTTCGGATTTAGAAGAAAACATAAAGTAGGTGAATACTGTGCCCCCCCCCCACGCTACGCCACTGAGTTTCAATGCACCATTCTATGTACTCATTAAATAAATACTCGACTGAGTGGTAATCGTATTGGTGCAGAAGTCATGAGAGAGGTTACGACACTTGTTTCAGAATCTTCTTAAGCAGCCAAACTCTATAAAAAATCTCAGGAGGAGTTAAAGTCATTAAGATCCTACAATGCGGAAGAAACACTTGCATTATATGTGGACACAAAAATGACGCGAAATGCTTACAAAATTATTAGAAAGCAATCAATTGAGCATGGTCATTTTTTGTAATCATCTATTTATAAACTTGGTAAGGCCAAAAAGGAGTGTTTTCCCCCAAAAGTTCAGTAAAAGTTTATGAGACTATAGTGCATATATTAATGTGGAAGATATTGTAATCCACACGACTAGACGTCTTTTATGTGCACAAGAACAAGTCTTATACCAAAACGTTCCTGATGGCAGCATGCTTACTTTCATCTGCAAATGGGGTGGCGATGGAAGTTCTGGTCATAGTACAAACAAATATTTCAAGAGCAGAATGTGACCGATGAATATTTATTTGTGATATCATTTGTGCCAATACAACTAAGAGTTGCAGATAACCAAAATAAAATTATTTGGCAAAATCCCCATCCTTCCTCCACTCGTTTGTGCCGTCCTTTTAAATTCGTTTTTGCTAAGAAGACTGAAGAGATGGCAGTAACTGAGTTCGAAAAAATCCGGACGGAAATCAACAATCTTGAAGAACTTCAAGCTTTAATAGGGTCAAAAACTATACAAAAAATTAAATATCAGTTTCTGTATACTATGATAGATGGTAAGATTGCAAATCATTTGACCTCTAATAAATCTTTCCAGACATGCTATATTTGTAGATCCAAGCCTAGTGACATGAATAAAGAAGTTGACAACAATGAACCAAATTCAGAGTTCTTTGAGTATGGCTTGTCAACTTTATATGCCTGGATAAAAGCGTTTGAATGTCTGTTGCACATATCCTACCGATTAGAAGTAAAAAAGTAGGCCATAAGCCAAAACGATAACAAAAAATTAGTAGAAACGCGGAAGAAAAATATACAAGCACGGTTTGAGCCTGAGATGGGACTGATTGTTGATAACACCAATTATGGTAACTCCGCGAGAGGTTTTTTTTTTAAACTACCAGAAAAGTGCTCAGATAACTGGTATAGATGAGAACCTTATAAGACAATTGGATGTTCTACTCAGTTGCATAGCCTCTGATTGTAATATAAATTTTTTGAAGTTTGAATTATACCGAAAAGAATCAAAGGACCTCTATACGCCTATACAGTTGGTATCCAATGCCTGTCAGTGTACATAAAATTTTATGTCATTCTGTAGATGTCATGAAACAGTTTATCGTTCCCATTGGCCAACTATCGGAGGAAGCGCAAGAAGCGCGAAATAAGGACTGTAGGCGTTTTAGAACTTTCAATGCCCGAAAGATGTCGAGAGTAAATACAAACAGGGACTTACTCAACATGCTTCTTATAACTTCAGATCCATTAATCAATACATTTTGGCACAAACCATTGCAAAATATAAAATCGATGTCTGCGGAAATCTTACAATTTTTAATTGAACCTGAGACAGATACCATACGTGAAGAACTACCACCCTTCAGCGAAAATTACTTGAGTGACGAAAGTGACGAACAAAGCGAATATTCACTCTCGGATTAATTTTTACAACATCAGAACTTTTTATTACTTCTTTTTTTGTACATATGTATGATATGTATGTAAATATTTAAAATTTCTTTTCTTTAATTTATTTTTTCTGAATTTAAACTAATTTATTTTTTTAAATTTTAATTTTATATGGAAGAATAGAAACTCAATGAATATTATTTTTTTTGTTTAAATAGCCAATATTTAAGTGTTGCAATTGTTTATTAAAGTTATTTATTATTGAATTAATTTTATTTATTTTCTTCATTGTTATGAAAAGAAGTTTTATATATTTTTACAATTTTGTTCCGTGAAAAATAGTTTTAATTTAAATAATTTATTTTATTTTGCTTCAAATAAAGTTTTCCCGAGCAAAGTTTGGTGGGTCAGCTAGTTCTATGAATATTTTTAACATTTTTTTATTTATTTTAAAGTTTTTCTGTGAAAGAAAAATTTAAAACTAAGATTCGAATTTTTCACTTCTAAATGTATGGAGGTAGTCCACTGTGCGACGCGCGCCGGTAACACGATCGTATTGCATTTATTTTTTTTTTTTTAAACCCTCTTGTGATGTTCGATTCAACCTCTTTATATTTATCTAATTACACTAGATATGCTTTTAGTACAGGCAAAGGGGAGTCAAATAAGGGCAATCTGGAAAATGTTTTGACGTCTGAAAAGTTTGAATGCAATTTTGTAGGGGGGTTGCTTTTTAGCATAAATCTCGATTTGCGGGATTTTTGGTCTTGTGGGGCGTCCGCCATCTTGGAAAGAAGAAAAAAAATTAAGTTTTTTTTTAAATTTGAGTTTGAAAATTATTTTCTCAAAAACTGTTTGCTCAAACAACTTCATTTAAAAAGTTAATTTAAGAATAGGTTTTTAGCTTTCAGAAAAGCTATAACAACATAATTGAGTGTTGCCGTTGATTTTTAATAATTTTTTTTTTATATTTTAAGTCACGTTTTTAGAAAACTGACCCTTCTGCCTAAACAGGGGGAAATAGACCCTCTCCCCATACGATTTTTTTCTTATCTTAACAGAACCTACACGCCCTAGCCTGTTACACCTTATACAAATCACACTGTATAATAGTTTGGGAGTCATTCGATAACTAAGCCCGTAAGCCTAATTTTGTACTCGGTTTTCATTGATAACTTTTGAATTATCTACAGCAGAAAAATAACTTATATACCGATTTGTAGGAAATATAAATTAAAACAAAAAAGCATATAATATTCTTTTCATAAAAAAGTACAGGAAGTGAGAAAAACGCAAATTATCAAAAGAAGTCGTTTTTCCAAAATGGTGGATGCCCCACAAGACCAAAAATCCCGCAAATCAAGATTTATGCTAAAAAGCAACCCCTCTTCAAAACTGCATCCAAAATTTTCAGACGTCAAAACTTTTTTCAGATTTTTCCCCATGGCCTGTACTATTTACCTTTTATAACTACTCTATTTTATAAATCTCTGATTTCATCTTCCACGTTTCTGGTAGAGAGCGAGACCTAAAGTCCCTCCAGAACGGAGTATATGCTATGGTAGCCATTTTTCCGCTTTATTTGGTCTAGTGCCTTTGTGTTCACAAGACGAGAATTGAAATAAAAAAATAAAACCAAGTTGTACCAACATCTGTTGACACATAGGTTGTATGGTTTGACAAGCCAGCAAGTTTTCAATATATTTGGAAAACCGTACAACATGGTGCGTTTATATTATAAAACAACGATTAATTTACGCGATGTTGTACAACATGTTGTTCCATATAAACCCAGCTATTCAGTCCAATTCTTAATATTCCCCGGAAAAATAACTCCCCCGGAGATTTGTTGCCCCAAAATTAAAATGCTCGTCACATCAAATATCAAATAGGTACATTTACATTTTCCATATAGTTAAGAATAAGAGAGTAGGAAAAAGGGAAGCATTTCACCGGGAATATTTATTTAGAATTGGGCTGATAACTCTTTGGAGTGATTGGATTTCAACAAAGAATCCTTCCATGTCTGTTTAAGTGGGCAGATTTTTAAGTTTTCCATCGAGAAGCGAAGCTAGTGTTGTTTTCAGCATATCTTTAACATAATTCAGTGGCATATAAACGAAAGAAATTTCAGTATTTTCACACAAAATGCCTCACCGTCTTTCTTTATGTGTGGAAACACAATTACTTAAATTGAACTTTGGTCTTTTTTTTTTTGTATTTTTGCTTTTATTATTTGTTTAAACTGAAAAATATACAGAACTATTTTATTACCAACTTAACTTTTTTAAATTTGAACTGCCAATCAAAATAAAATATGATACATGGTGCATTATTTTTTATAGTCCATATAATTTTATGCTTCATTGTATGTACTTTAATATTTAAGTCGTATCTAAATTTGATAATAAGTTAGGCCCAGATTTTCTCAAGTGAAACCATAAGCTTAATTTAGTTAATTTGCAAGAAATTACTTAACATATAATGCCCCATTGATTTTGACAGTGTTTCATCTCTGGGATTTAAGTGTAAGCAAACAAAAAATAAAATAATACATTTTAAATTTTAATGATTAAATTAACGACAAGACGCATATGCCAACTCTGCTCCTACGAACAAGAATTATAGGAGTAATTGAAGCTTAGACAGCAGTTTTGATTTTTGCACAGCACTGTATTAAATACATCTAATAAAGTATTTGATAACTTTTAATTTAGTAGGTAAGGTTATACACAAATATAACATTCATCTTATTTTGTATATAAACAAAACAAAAAAAACTTTCAACTTAATTGCCTCATAAAATAATATAAAAAGAAATTCCTGATTAATGGCAATTGACGCCTCTTCATCAGGGCTTTATAGCTTAGCCAAAAATAACAAAAACAAAAAAAAAGAACACCATAAGAGTTGTTTTGACTGGTTCGACATTGATTGACATTGAAAAAAGGTAAATATTTATTGAAATATTTGGATAGGACAATTAAATAAAAGTCATTTACCCTTTAACTCGTTCGAAATATTCAAGAACTTTGACATTTCAAATATATTAAGAATGATCCAATTAATATAAGGATTTCCAGCTCTTGCTCAAGTATAAATATATTGAGCAGCAGTTAGCGCACTGCATTCAGTTCAAGTGGTTGCATTCCTTGTGAGAGGTTCAAGTCGGGCATATTATAAATATTACAACTTCAATATGAAATTCGTTATTGTTTTTGCTACTTTATTTGCTGCATGCATTGCTGCACCAGCTGGAAGTGATGATGTTGCTGCAACGGCTGTGCGTGATATCAGGGGAAATAATGGACTTGACCATTATGATTTTGAGTAAGAATCCTGCATGGCGGCGAAATATTGTGTAGTTTTACTTATATTCGTTTTGTTAATCTTGCAGATTCGAGACCAGCAATGGTATTCAACGTCAGGAACATGGTGTTTTGCAAAAATTCGGAGAAAATTCTGCTGTTGTTGTGAATGGAGCTGCAGGTTGGTCTTCACCGGAAGGAATTCCTATCGAATTGAAGTTCACTGCTGATGAAAATGGATACCATCCAAATATTTAAACTGCTTATACGAGTTTATGGATAATAAAACTTGCTACAGATTATAAAACAATAAATAATTCAATTCTGTGTTGTATATAATTTCGAAATTCCTATGAAAAACAAAAATTAAACCTTACCACCAAAAGGACACCGATTCGAATGGGATATGTTGGTCATTTGAAAAATGTGGATATTAAACTCGCACATTTGCGAGGTGCTATCGGGTGTTTTTGCTTTTGTTGTACAAGTATGGAGAATGATTTTTTGACCGGGATTGGAATTTGCAGCTAGGCTTAAAATTTGCAAATGCAAATTTGTTTTTTTTGCATTTCCAAAATAGGCAATCTCCAAATTTTGAAGATTTTTTATTTGAAAACAATTTCATACTTCAAAAATTCATAGATCACCTAATGTATCTCGTGAACTAAGAATTCTAGAAATTTGCGGTTTTTCTTACATTTCAAGAATAGGCTCGATCTCCATTGTTTGACTGCCCTGCAGTGAAGTTAGCAGCGTAGTATGGTTTTTTTTTTTTTTTCAATTTAAGGAATTCAAAATTTGGACCCAGACTTATTCTTGAAAAAATGCCAACAAAACTGTAAACTTGAAACCTTACTGCAAATTCCTATCATGCTAGTTCTCGAGATTAATTTTGCTACATGCCACTTGTCACAGTGAAGTCAATGTTATCAAATTTATAAAAAAAATTGGACCTGGCTTATTCTTGCTATTCAAAACAAAAATACAAATCTTGAGGCTTACTCCAAGTTCCTAACACATTTTGGTTCACGAGATACACCATGCTACCTGCTTACTTCACTGTAAAGTTAGGAGGTCAATCGGTTATCGATAATTACTATTTGATGAACTGCAAAATCGGGAATAAAAATGATGCAAAAAAAAAACTGCAAATTACTGCGCTGGTCGTATTACTCTAAGTGAAAGTCTGAAAGCCAACTTCACAGACGGTCATATACATTAGGGTGTCCGTGTCCGTTAGTTCCCAAAATAATTTATTCAAATATGGCATCATCCAAATCGAAAGTTTAAGTCACAAAAACAGTTTCTGCATCCAAAGCTGTTGCCCTGGTTAAATGACCCATCAGGCATTACTTTTTCCATACAAAGGAGAATGGGCATAGTGGTCAACCTTCTCAACAATAATGTCATATGCGTCATTGAAAAGATAATGACGTGTACCTCAATTAATTATATGCGGGCGTAAAGAAGAAAAAAACAACAAAAATCATTCGCTATGTAATTAAAAAGCTGTTAATTATAATTGCAATGAAAGTGCAAGCAGTGAGACATGTCTCACTGTTTGTTTTTTGGAAATATCTCACTGTTAGCTTTTAGCCATTCATAGAAAGAAAAAAAAATATTACAAAAATGAAAAGAATTCTATGATTTTGTTGTTTTATTATAACAGGACACAAATAAATATTATATTTATGTAGAAAAATACGTGTATTTACCTGATTATTTCCCGTTGCTATGACATTCTTCGAAAGATGTTGCGCTTCAAAACACCACTAAAGACAATAGTGCAATTCATCATTTGGAGCTTGTCTTACTACCCACAGTTAAATGTCATACATCGTTGAAAATATTATTCATTTTGTTTTATAGCCGTTAAGATGCATATTAAGCCATAATAAACGGCCAACAAAATGCATTTCTTCATTAGAAACTTTTCTCAACTCAACAGTAATCATATCATACGTCGTTGAAAAGGTTATAAAATGTGCTTCATTTCATTGTATGGCCATTACTTTAGTTCTAAACCATGGGGTTTTGGCTTGTGGGGTATTTGGCTGCAAAGCACCAATAACATTAATAATCCATTTCATTATTGTGTACTCGTCTACCAACTCAACAGCAATAAGTCATACATTGATAAAATGGTTATTGCGTGCTTTTTATTTTTTTAAATGGGATTCAAGCTGATGAGGTTAAATCGGGTTCGAAAGATATTTGGATAAAAACGCAGACACGATGTCACAAACTATACAAGCCAGGATTTGTGCTATCCTAGCTCATTTGGAATCCGCTTGATGGAAACTCCTCGTGGGCAGTCACCTGAAATGAGTGTGACGGAAAACTGTTGGGCTTTCTTACAGAACAATTTTCCAAAAAAAAACAAGAATGAGCTGAAAAATGCACCGTCCGTCGGTCGTGCGTCGGTAGGAAGAATAACCTAAAATTACCCCAGGGATGGAATCGGCTAAGATGATAGTTGCGATTATCAAATTTTTGATCGTCGTTTTGACGATTGCTCTCTCTATAATAGTCTATAGAATTGATAAAGACAGCTATCTTAAAAACTACAATCAACAAAAATTGATAATCAAATCCGCTTAGCTTAGCTTAGTCCAATACATCAAATGAAAGGTCCCCCTCCTTAGATCACGTTTCCCGGGATAGAGGTAGTCAAGTTAAAAATCAGTGGGCAAACGTTACCCAGTCAACACAGTTGCGACAAAACGTAACGATCCCACAAAATGCAGCTGATAGAAGAACAATTCGGTTGAAAAAAATACGTTCGCTTTCCAAAAAGCGAAAAACTTTGACAATCAGTTTCTGAAAGCAGAAAGCGTTTTCTGAAAGTGATTTGTTTTCTTGAAAATTCTTTCAGGAACTAGTAAAAGGTTTTTTTTTGTGAAAGCGTTTTCAAGAAAACAAATCACTTTCAGAAAACGCTTTCAAGAAAGTACTTTTCGGGTAGTCACACTATGAAAATTTTGCTTTCAGAAAGCTTTTTGCTTTCTGAAAGTAGATACTTTCCTTTCAATGTGTGACGGCACGTTAATTTAATGCTTCAAGTTTTCCATTTTTGTTGATATTCTCTTTTTTTTTAAATAGAATTCATTTTGTGAACGTTCTATTTGCTATCTTTAATTTTTGTACATACGTCTAGAAAATCTGTACACTCTCATTTATCACCATGTAAATAAATTTTGACTGGCGAATGATTCTCCGCTGCGCCGAATGTTTGGCATTGGTTTGAAAGAGCCTTAAGCGGGTTACACATAACCAAACCTGTTTGACATCTGTTCACGTTTCTGTTTGACAAACAAGTTCTTTGTTCACAAATTTTGTTGATACTGTTGAGTGTTTGACATCAAACAGATTTGTCAAACAGGTTTGATAATGTGTACCCCACTTTAATCCATGATTATTGGAACTGGGAAATCGTCGAATGTGTTTATTGTTGATCAAATTGTTTTCGTAAAATCTAAAGTTATCATGGATATCTCTAATAAGCCAATTTTGGTTGATAAGTGTTAGTTAATTAGAGCGTGTGAAAGTCACATACTAAATTTAACCCATTGAGAACAAACTAAGTCATTTTCAAATTGCCGCTAGTGTATCGATTTTTTTTTTTAATAAAGGCAACCATCCTTATGTTGGCTCCAGCAGTACCTACACGTGAAATAGGTCGATGAGGTAAAAATATAAACGAGCTCCTGAGCAGGTTAAATTTTGTTGACTGCATTTAGCCATGGGATCAAATTTAAAGCACTTTTAACGCAATTGACACACGGCCTTAGGCCGTGTGCGAATTGCGTTAAAATATGTATTAAAACTTGACGTTTAGTTAAATTTTGACACTAGCGTGGTGAATAAAATGTGTTAAAATTTAACTAGCTGCGGAGCATGCTAAAATGCCAACTAACATTTCAGCTTCGGTTCGGCTTAATAGAATAGGTTTTCGAAGTTCCTTAAGACATTTGTAAAGTTTATTTAAGCATAAAAAGGAGAATGTTATAGAAGCTAATATAGCTTGTGTACGTGATTTCGGAAAATATTCTTATAAACACAATTCGCAAGCCATTTAAAAGTTTCAGATTGTTTAAAAGCCTAAAGAAGCCCATAATAAGTTTTAACGAGGGCTATTCTAAATTTTAATGACACTTAGACTTGACATTTAGTTGCGGAAATGGATGTAACTATTAAATTTAATTATTTATTAATTATAGTATTGGAAACAATTATAAAACATAAATTATATTTTTACCTTACTAGGGATCGAACTCGGGAACTCCTACGTGACAGTCCATCCCTTTTTTTTTTGTAAATTCATTTTTATTTTGTATTCAACTTAAAATTATCTTAAAGCTTGACAAAAATTCATGAAGAACTAGCCTACTTATCAATATCTTAAAAATAACTTACTGGCCCTCAGCGGGCGCTCTAAATTAAACAATAACTTAATGCTAATGCCTTTCGGCCTACGAACAGTCCATCACTCTAACCACTCAGCCATCTTACTAGGGATCAAATTTGGGAACTCCTACGTGACAGTCCATCACTCTAACCACTCAGCCATCTTAGATATAATTTGGAAGATGCAAGAACTTAATCAGCGTTTTCCTTTTTTAAAACTTTAAATTTTCCCTAAATAAATCCAAGCCTATATAAAAATTTTTAAATTTAAAAACACACTACGGCCACTGTTACCACCCCTGTTCTCCAGCCAGGCGGCCAACATGACGACAAATCAAAACGTCAAACTTCAACGACACGACCTTTTTTCTCCTTCTATTTTTTGAGGTTAGCTTGGCGGACAGTCATATCAAAGTAAAATCTTCTAAATTGAACATGAAAGCTTGTACAATGTAAATTAAAATAAATTTCTTAAATTTAATAATCTTTATTAACAGGAATTTTGTAACTTATTGAATTAGGGTCCAGTTATAGCTATCATTGAAACCCATCATTGAAAATATTAATTGTCAATTTTGAGAGATTTTGAAGACAAAATAAATGATTATTTTGATGCCAAAGTAAAGCTAATTGACATAGTAATTATTTCTAGGGAAAACAAAATTCAATTTGGTACAACTTTTCTCATAAAATGACTTTTATTTTTTCAATGATGAACTACCTTAACAATAATCATTGAAAAAATTTAAAGTTACGTTATGGGGAAGATACCATCAAAATGAATTTTTTTTGGAGGAGAAATAATTTTGAAGTCGTAAGCTATATTTCTGCATTAAAATATTCAATGATTAAACTTTCGAAGGGTCTTAAAATCAACACATAACTTTTTCAATGATGGTTTTCAATGATAGCTGTAACTCGCCCCCTACGCAAATAAGAACTGAATTTCTCACTTGAAGTGTTTCAATAAGTTACAGAATCTGAAGAGTTGCGCTTTAAAGACAACATTTTACGAAATTCTTTTATGGTCATCATCTTTAACAAGTAAGATCAAATATGCTTAGCAGAACCCCGTCTGCCACCCATGCAAAGCAGCCTCGTGATAGTCTCGTTGCTCTTCGCCCCTGGATGTGTGCGACGTGCACCCAAGATGTTGCTGAGGCTGCAGGATTATCTACAGCAGCAGCCAAATTGGCAAATATAAGGCCATCAGCGACATCTCGTATTTCCAGGTCATCAGCGAATTTTCACGATTCCAAGTCTTCAAAAGCATCAACCAGCAGGCACCTTCAACTGGAATTGCAGAAGTAAGAGGAAGAGAAACGTTTAGCTGAAAGGAAAACATAAAGCGACCGAGAGTACATCAACAAGAAGTACCAAATCCTGAGCCTAATGGAGGATGCCAAATCCGATTGAGAGGAAGAGGACGATGCACATTCTAATGCGTCTGGCAGAGGTAGAAATTTCACATGGCTCAACGATGCTAGATCTAATGTACAAAGCACAAAACTGGTACAGCCAAACGTCAACGAACTTACCATGAAGAAAAAACTTCCACATCAGAGTGCAACTGCAGATGAAAATCAGGAAGAGCAACAACAAAATTGTTTGCCCAAGCCGACGAACGGCTGACCATCTGTAATAAATTTTATAACATTCGGTGGACCAATTTCGAAGGAAGTTCACCAAGAACCACTGTCGCAACGACCATCTGTTAATGATTCATTCCACAGCAGCTCCACAATCGTGACTCTGATTTTTACCAGCAATTGCAATCAACTTACCCACAACAGCATTCCTTCACCTATCGACTTACCATTTACAGCTAGGTACTTACTTTGGAGGCTCCAACTCAATTATCACGAGAAACCATATGGCGGCTCGTCATTCGATATCCAAAGAGTTGAAAAGTTTTAGTAGGGATCCCGATGAGTGGCCTCTTTTTATAAGAAGCTTTGAGAGGAGTACAGAGTTGTGCGCTTTTTCCAGTGAGGAAAACCTTATGCGTCTTCAAAAGTCACTTAAAGGTAAGGCTCTAGAATCGGTTAAAAGCTTGTTGTCTCAGCCAGATTGTATTCACGAGTGATTTCAACCCTAAAAATGTTATTTGGAAGACCGGAATTTATAATTGAAACTGTGATGAACGAGATACACGTCACTCCGTCACCGAAAGCTGATAAACTTGACAGTATAGTAAGCTTCGCAATCACCGTGCAAAATCTTTGTGCTACTATAGAAGCGACTGGGTCTGTTCTTTATGTAAGTAACCCTACTCTGTTAAGAGAGCTTGTGGACAAGCTATCTCCAGCGATTCGACTGAATTGGGCTATGCACATGCACACCCAGTCTCTTCCCGTTGATAATCACAATCTCTCACATTTCAGCTCATGGCTATACAAAACGGCTGAAGCTGTTAATCGTGTCAGTCTTCCAAGTACACTGAGTAGTGATAAACCAATTAAGCCAGCTAAAGACAAGGGATTTCTTCATGTACATTCACAAGACTTTGAAGCAAATAAATATGGACCGGCTGAACGCAATTGTTGTGTTTGCAAGGGACAGTGTACGTCGATTTCCAATTGCAAACAGTTTGAAACCTTAAGTCTTTCTTTAAAGTGGGCATTTGTTCGTGACCAAAGACTTTGTCGACGTTTTCTCAGCAAACATGGGAGGCAGAGATGCAAAATTGAGACGGTGTGCGGCAAAAATAATTGTACTTTTAAGCATCACCCTTTGCTGCATAATGACGAAAAGGATTTTCCAATAAATAAAACGCAAAATGAAACCAAGAAGCTTGAAAACATATCGACTCATCACGACGACCATTTTTATCACCACAACTCTGAGTCAATCCTTTTCAGAGTGATTCCAGTGACCCTCTACGGCAACGGTTCTAAGGTAAACATTTGTGCGCTGTTTGACGAAGGCTCATCAGTGACCTTGTTAGATGAGGAAATAGCTCGTCAGCTGGTCAACCTGTTGCTACCAAGACGCGACTCCCCATGAGAAAATGAGAATGACCACGACTGACAGCTGCAATTTTCACATGTGCAAGCTTAAAAAATGTGATGAGAATGAAGGGCATCTTTAAGAACTTGTAAGGCAGTTTCTGTGCTACGAAAACCTTGGGGTGTCTGTACCGAAAAATACGTTAATGCCTGTTGAAGAAGAGCGTGCTTTGGCTTTATTAAAGAAGCTTACATGTCTAAAGCAAGGATACTTTTAAACGGGACTTCTATGGAAAAAAGATGTAATCGTTTTGCCAGATAGCTTTGAAATTGCATCTAATCGCTTTAAAAGTTTACAAAAGCGGATGGCAAAGGATCCAGAGCTAGGTAAATTCCTTCAAAATAAAATTCCAGATTATCTTTTTAAAGGCTATGCGCGAAAGCTGTCCCCACAAGGATTAAAGAACAAGCGTCAGCGTTAGTGGTACCTACCCACATTTCCCGTGACGAATCTGAAAGAGCCCGGTAAATTGCGGATTGTTTGGGATGCTGCGGCCAAAGTCTGAGGAATGTCGTTGAATTAATTTCTCTTGAAGGGTCCAGACCAGCTTTAGTTTAGTCTCAGTACTTTATAAGTTCAGTGACATGTTTATTTTCAAACCTACAGCTAAGCCTACATTTTCATCGATTCTTTCTGGAAATTGCCGCCCTACTAAGCGAGATGTCCTGCGGCTTTGACCCTCTGGGACTGATTGCTCATTTTTTGATGTACCTGAAAGTCCTCCTTCAAGAGATCTGGAGATCAGGTATTGGCAGTGATGCAGAAATTCAAGACCAAGAACAGCATAAATGGATCAACTGGATTCGCATCTTGCCTAACGTCAAAAACCTTCACATTACCGAGGCGCTACATTATACATAAGTTTGAAAGACAGCCTAAAATGCAGCTCCACGTATTTGTCGACGCAAGTGAATCCGGTTATGCAGCTGTAGCATATATGAGATGCTCAGATAGATCTGACACTGAGGTATCTCTTATTGGAGCGAATACACGAGTATCCCCATTAAAAAGTCTATCAATACCTAGATTGGAACTCCAAGCTGCAACTCTAAAGATGTAGGTCATAACTTTAAGCGTCCTATCTTGTTCTCGGCAAAACATCAGATTTCTAGATTGATAGCTCTAGATTACCATGAACAATACAAACATCAACATCATGAAACAGCTTTAAATGAAATTTGCCAACGATTTTATATTCCAAACTTGCGAAATGTCTTCAATTCTGTCCGGCGGCATTGTCAACATTGTAAAAATGTAAAGTCAAAACCACAGTCACTAATGGGTGGGCATTGACTATTTTACTATTTTTTTGCCTCGCGGCAGTTTATTTGCCTCGCGGCAGTTTTTTTGTCCCGCGGCAGTTTTTTTGCCCAGCGGCAAGTTTTTTGCCCCGCGGCAGTTTTTTTTTGCCCAGCGGCAGTTTTTTTTCCCCGCGGCAGTTTTTTTTGCCGCGCGGCAGTTTATTTGCCTCGCGGCAGTTTTTTTGCCCAGCGGCAGTTTTTTTTGACCCGAGGCAGTTTTTTTGCCCCGCGGCAGTTTTTTTCCATCGCGGCAGTTTTTTTTGCCCCGCGGCAGTTTTTTTGCCCCGCGGCAGTTTTTTTGCCCCGCGGCAGTTTTTTTGCCCAGCGGCATTTTTTTGCCCAGCGGCAGTTTTTTTTGCCCCGCGACAGTTTTTTTCGCCCAGCGGCAGTTTTTTTTGCCCCGCGGCAGTTTTTTTTGCCCCGCGGCAGTTTTTTTGCCCCGCGGCAGTTTATTTGCCTCGCGGCAGTTTTTTTGCCAAGCGGCAGTTTTTTTTGCCCCGCGGCAGTTTTTTTTGCCCCGCGGCAGTTTTTTTGCCCCGCGGCAGTTTTTTTTGCCCCGCGGCAGTTTTTTTGCCGCGAGGCAGTTTATTTGCCTCGCGAAAGTTTTTTTGCCCTGCTGCAGTTTTTTTTTGCCCCGCGGCAGTTTTTTTGCCCCGCGGTAGTTTTTTTTTGTCCAGCGGTAGTTTTTTTGCCTAGCGACAGTTTTTTTTTGCCCCGCAGCAGTTTTTTTTGCCCCGCGGCAGTTTTTTTTTGCCCCGCGGCAGTTTTTTTGCCTCGCGGCAGTTTATTTGCCCCGCGGCAGTTTTTTTTTTTTTGCTTCGCGGCAGTTTTTTTTGCCCCGTGGCAGTTTTTTTTGCCCCGCGGCAGTTTTTTTTCCCCGCGGCAGTTTTTTTTTGCCCCGCGGCAGATTTTTTGCTCCGCGGCAGTTTTTTTGCCCCGCGGCAGTTTTTTTGCCCCGCGGCAGTTTTTTTTGCCCAGCGGCAGTTTTTTTGCCGAGCGGCAGTTTTTTTTTGCCTCGCGGCAGTTTATTTGCCTCGCGGCAGTTTTTTTGCCCCGCGGCAGTTTTTTTTTGCCCCGCGGCAGTTTTTTTTTCAGTTTTTTTGCCCCGCGGCAGTTTTTTTTTTGCCCCGTGGCAGTTTTTTTGCCCCGCGGCAGATTTTTTGTCCCGCAGCAATTTTTTTGCCTCGCGGCAGTTTTTTTGCCTCACGGCAGTTTTTTTTGCCCCGCGGCAGTTTTTTTTGCCTCGCGGCAGTTTTTTTTGCCTCGCGGCATTTTTTTTGCCCATCGGCAGTTTTTTTTCCTCGCGGCAGTTTTTTTGCCCAGCGGCTGTTTTTTTTTGCCCCGCGGCAGATTTTTTTGTCCCGCAGCAATTTTTTTGCCCGCGGTAGATTTTTTGTCTCGCAGCAGTTTTTTGCCCCCGCGGCAGTTTTTTTGACCCACGGCAATTTTTTTTGCCCCACGGCAGTTTTTTTGCCCAGCGGCAGTTTTTTTGCCTCGCGGCAGTTTTTTTGCCCCGCGGTAGATTTTTTGTCCCGCAGCAATTTTTTTGCCCCGCGGCATTTTTTTTGCCCCGTGGCAGTTTTTTTGCCCCCGCGGCAGTTTTTTTGCCCTGCGGCAATTTTTGTTTGCCCCGCTGCAATTTTTTCGAGTCTCTATTCTACTTTAACTTCTTATCGGCTGTAGATCTACTAGCGATGTTGTATTTGTAATGCATGTAAAGTCCTACTGTACTACGGATGGCTTTTGCAATAAAACACGGCTAATACTATAGTTTTCATTTTGGTACAGGCAATGGGGAAAAATCTGAAAAAAATTGTTGACGTCCGAAAAGTTTGAATGCAGTTTTTAAGAGCCTAAATCTCGATTTGTGGGAGTTTTGGTCCGCCATCTTGGAAAAACGACTTCTTTTGATAATTTGCGTTTTTCTCACTTCCTGTGCTTTTTTATGAAAACAAAATTTACATACTTTTTTGTTTTAATTTAAATTTCCTACAAATCGGTATATAAATTATTTCTCTGGTGCGTCTGTCAGTTACATTTTCCGACTCAGGGAGTCAAGCCCTATAAATTGAGATGCATTTTAAGAGATTTGTATTGATAATCTAATTGATAAACTAGTAATAACATCTGCGACTTTTATCGCGCTTTTCAGCAGTTTGGCGTAACTCAAACGCCTTTAACTTATAAAATCACTTTCTTGAGACAAAACATTTTAATTGGTAAACGTTTGAAGAAGCTACCACTAATATACAATTTAAAAAAAATAATAACATCCGCGAATTATATCGCGGCTGTCAGTTGTTTGGGGCCACTCAAACGTCTGTCACTTATATTTTATTTTTTTTTGGGTCAAGATCTTTTCAAGATCCACATTTCAAGTGGTTTTTTGTGGGGGGTTTTCGGGCTATTTAGACGTCTGTCATGTACATATTCGCACTCAGGAGGTCAAGATCTTTCGTTTGTGATACATTTCAAGTGGTTTCCTTTTTGACAAAAAACGCCAACAAAAAACGCGTTTTCAGGGACGTCTGTCGGTGGTTTTGAGGCCACTTAGACGTCTGTCACGTACATATTCACTCTCAGGGAGTCCGTGGCTAAAAGTTGTGATCAATTTCAGGTGGTTTCCCAAAAGCCTAAAAACACGAAAAAAAACGCGTTTTCGGGGACGTCTGTCTGGGTTTTGGGGCCACCTACACGTCTGTCAAAACCAGTTTTGTAATCAGGGAGTTCATGGCGTCAAGTTGTATTACATTTGAAATGGTTTCCCACCCGATTTCAATTTTCAGAAAAGTTGTACTTTTGATGCACTTTTACGTGGTAACGGGGCTACTACATGCTGGCAGACAAACGTATTCGTTATCACCTTCACCAGGACTTAGGGCTGCCAGACGTCCCGATTTTGGCGGGACAGTCCCGATATTTGAACCCTGTCCCGATATCTGTCCCGATTTACAAAATGTCCCGATTCTGTCCCGACATTCCATTTTAACTTGCTATATAGAGCAATTATTGTTTTTGTGTCAAAAACAAAATTCGAGTTTTTAATCAAAACTATTATTACGATAATGTACAAACTGTAAAAACTAATTTTCGACAAAAGACGTCTGCGTCCCGATTTCCCGATGCTTGTCTACCATTAGTGATTCGGTGGATTTGCTTCAAATTTGGTGTGAAACATTCTATGTTATTCCCTAGGAGTGAGATTCAATGTTTTGTTTTAGCTTGTCTGGATAGAACGGTCGTAGAAAATTTTGGTTTTATCAAGTTTTCTAAAAAAACACGGCTGAATTGGTTTTGATAAAACTACTCACATGTAATCCCTGTAACAGTTTTTATAACACTGCGTACATTTTAGCCAAAAACAAATCGAAGAAATGAAATAAATGTTTGGGTTTTTTTTCTTTAAATTACCGGTTTCTTACTTGTTTTGAGATATTCCCGAATATCTCGTTATTGGCTTTTTTGATTTTGTCAACATTTTGAAATTCGGTAGGTACTTCTAAGTTAGTCAAAAAATATTGGATAAAATTTAGAACAGCCTAATTTTAAGCATTATACTTCTTAACATTTTTCTAATTTTAAAACAGTTAAGTAAAATTTTCTAAATTTTAAATATTTTTGAACTTGTAGAACACGTCCCAAAAAGTTCCACTCGTGCAAAAAAAGCGCAAGCTTTTCGGTGTTCGTTGTTCGGTGTTCGTTCTTTTCTCAACAACTAACAACGAAGAAAGCATTTACATTAGAAAAAAAAATTTACTAAAACATCATGTTGATTTCGCATTTTTTGAAGCAAATTGACCCCAAAGCCAAAAAATTAGCATGGGCAGGAAAAATGGAACAGGCTAAAAACTGAATATCTTAAGAAAAACTGAATATCTTAAGAAATTTATTTAAACGCAATTACAAAGACTGATATGTCTTCTTAAAATAAAGGCCTAAACGAAGCTTCTAACGTAAGTGCTTACGGCGCAATTACCGGTTACATGCATCAGGCTACCCCAAAGAAAGACTTCTCTTAAATCCCCGATAAATGATATCAAAATTGGAGAAAGGCCCTTACTGTAGAAGAATTTTTTCCTTAGAATATACCCCAAAATCATGCCCTAAAATACTCTTGACGAATTAAGGGACACCCTGTATACAAAAATATAGATATAAACAATGAAATTGAATAAATCGGGTGGCACAACGGCTCATGAAGAACCAGGGCCTAGTGACTAACAACTCGCAACCATTCCTGTGTGCGCCTTTCGACAGGAATGGAAGGGACCTACAATTTTATGCCGAATCCGAACGGCTAGACGAGAAGCACTTATTCGTGACAAGTGATACTCTTGGAGGATTTGTCAATTCCTCGCAAGAGGCAGTAGCTCTTTTTTTAGTTTTTAGGTGGCCGAGGCTGGGGAGCGATCCCAGACCTCCAGCGTGACAGTCGAACGCACTTACCATTACGCTACGGGCTTTTTTTTTAATGAAATTGAATGTGATAGCTCAGATTTTGAAGATCTTTAACTTTTTGTACCTTAACTTAAGTACCTATGTATGTTCCTATTTTTATAATAATAATTTATGAAATATTATTTATTCTAATTAACTCGTTGAATTGAAATATTTTATGTTCTGTTTATAATTAATAAAATATATTTATGTTATCATTGGGTACGTTCAGATGACTAAATGGACTTGCAAGTAAGGCAATTTTCTAGTCCGCGTAATTTAAATTTAAAATGAAATTTTCCGTACATTTCGAAGGTATTTTGTATCCATCTAGAGGATTCTCTTTTTCTAAACGAACTTTAAGTACATTATTGAAGAAAAGTTATAAGCTTGACATAAATGAATGACATGTCGAAAAAAAAAGTTAGAGGCAGATTAGCGTTCAATGGAAGTAGTCGACTGGATATGAAATCCCTTAAGTCTACTGAACGTACCCATTAATATTTGGTATTTTGATATTTGACTTTTTTTTTGACTAGAAACAAAATGTTCAAATATTTGACTTTTATTTTTAACTTGATTTGGAAGAGACATGTAAAGTCAACAAGTCAGATTTGACTTTATTTGGAATTTCGACTTGGCAACACTGCTCAAGGCATTAAGCCATTAAGGAGTAAGTTGTGATTAATGTAGCACGTACGGGTTGCAGTAAATGGCTCAATCTATATCGGTTTTGCTGGTTTTATAATGATTTAAACCCATTGTGATGTTATGTTTTTTGTTTTATGTATTCAAGTTTTAGTACAAATAATTTGATTGTCTATTTAAGCCGAAATCTTAGGGTTGGCGCAGCCAACCTAGCCAACTGAGAGGAATCGCCACATTATAACGCAATTCGCACACGGCCTTATAATTAAAAAGCAGCCTTTTGGATTAAGGAGGAAAATTATAGATCACACAATACCAATGTTCTGAAATGGTTAAGTCACTTCTGGGCCCTAGTTCACAACCCATCACAAAACTCAATAACTTTGTCTATTATTTTAAATCTTGAACGTATGAAAAATTAAAATATAAAAATTTTAATCATTAGGTACACATGTGCGCTAGTTTATTAAGTCACATTTCTATAGTTTGAATCACAAAACTGCTTATATTTTATTATTAATTTTAATAAATTGGGTGGAATCCACTTTCGTCAGCGGTGAACTTCAGACTCACTGGAGTACCATCTGGTGCTACCCAAGAAGCATCACCAGAAACAACGATAACTGCAGCTTCCCCAACTGGCTTCAAGACTCCATTTTCTTGGCGCACAATTCCATTGCTGGTCTCAAATCTTGAAAAAAAAATAAATTTTAATCACCATCCGTTTAAAACCAAATCAAAAACAAAAGTTCATTTCATTTATTATCCTTCCAACAACAAAACGATGAGACCTACCCAAATTGATAACCATTGATTCCATCGTTCTGACGATTATCACGCAGGACTGTTGCTTCTACATCACCAGAAATTGCTGCTCCTGAGCAAACAGCAACCAAAGCAACCAGCACAATAACAAATTTCATATTTAGAAAATTTTGTTGATACTGAAATATTATTTTCACCATAGTAGCTATTTATATTTATATGATTATGAATTTTGGAATAAACAGAGAAGATAATCCAAAATAAAAAATAATGTCAAAGTTAGAATAATAAATACAGGTTAATAAATGAGATAGGATTATTTTTGTATTAATTTGTTTACATTTATTTAAACAAAAAAAACACAAAGGAAAGACTGAAGGCAAAATAAAAACAATGAACATATAAAAGGAATACAAAATATCGAAGATATAATACATACGCATATATTTTAATAAAATAACTAATGAATATATCTTTATTGATCGTCAACAAAACTAATTGATTATGATTTATTAATCATTGAATTGTTTATCTGGAATTCATGTATGTACATATTGGGGCATATTCATAGTCGCCGATAGACCCAGGTTTAACTAAACTACATTTTAAGACAATTTTGGCTCAATGAATACAGACCAAATTTAATTTCACATTGTTGGTTTTATAATTTTATAAGATAATTAACTTGGTATACTACACAAATAGTTTCAAATATTTTGAAATGATAACCTTAAAAAAATTGAATCAACGTCCGATAATTCAACCAAAGCTATGTTTAAATTAGACCCAGGTGTAAACTGACTATGAATATGCCCCATTATGTATATTTTTTTGTTTATCTCTAGGAATCCAGGTAACGTGGTGTGTATGGCGGTGTGACGTGCATCATCTTTTTTATCGATTGGTATGCAGCATTTTTGTTGGGAGTTATAATCGTTCAAGGGGTGGAAATTCTAAAAGACGGCGCTCGATTTTACCTAAAACTAAAAAAAAGCTTTTCGATATAGCTGAAAGACTGCTTTCACACAAGGAAACTGAGTTGCTGGAAACTGGGAGTTTGTTGGCGAGAAGGGCAAGAAGTAAGGGGAATGAAAAAAATCGCCCCGGTCAACGATTGAGGAGATTTTTATCACATTCCTTCTCACACTGTAGTAGCCCGTAGCGTAATGGTTAGTGCGTTCGACTGTCACGCTGGAGGTCTGGGATCGCTTCCCAGCCTCGTCCACCTAAAAACTAAAAAGTTTTTTTTTCAGGGCTACTGCCTCTTGCGAGGAATTGACAAATCCTCCAAGAGTATCACTTTTCACGAATAAGTGCTTCTCGTCTAGCCGTTCGGATTCGGCATAAAATTGTAGGTCCCTTCCATTCCTGTCGAAAGGCGCACACAGGAATGGTTGCGAGTTGTTAGTCACTAGGCCGTGGTTCTTCATGAGCCGTTGTGCCACCCGATTTTTTTTTTTTTTTTCCTTCTCACACTGTCCGTAATATGCGTTCAGCCAATAGACTTTATATGGAAAAAACAGAAATCTCCGGAAATTCAGTTTCCCTGTATGAAACCTACAAGGCAATAAAAGGAAAACGTCAACAAAATCTCCAGCAACTGGTTTCCCTGTGTGAAAGGGGACAAACATTTACATATATTTTATTTGAATTGAGAAGTTGATAGAAATAAAAAGTTTATTTTTTTTTTAATATGATAGATGGCACTGATCACATCAATATGGGGCAATTCACGTGAAGCGGACATCGAAAAAATAGGGTGGGTCTTGAAATTGGTTCATCTTTGTGTTATTTGTATTCCTTTTGGTTCTTAACCTAAATGCGGAAGGATTTTGAATTTTGAGGTCTATTGCTGGAGTTATGGCCTTTTAAAGGTTCGGCATGCTATGTGCAAGGTTTATTTAGAAAAATAATGATAAATTAAATGAAGCAATAGAAAAATAATTTTAATGGTGGAATATATTGTAAATGAGATGTTTTTTTTGTTTATGAAATTTAAACCGGAAATCGATTTTTTCGATTAGAAAACCGGAAGTCTGCATTTCAAATTAGATTTCAGCAAACTTAGCCACTTTTTATGTTTTTTTTGGTTAAGTCTTATTTTTAAGCTTATACACTAGAGATTCTACATGTCAAGTTTCAGAGTGAGATCTTCATTCGTTTAAAAGATACATAATTTTTTGTGAGTAGCTCTAGTGCAAAAAACTGATTTTTGTATAGATAATCGGATGTTAGAAAAAATTTTAAGTAGTCTAGGCCATTTTGATATTTTTTTTTAAATTTTTTCTTGATATTCCTTATACAGGGTGTCCCGTAAGTAATGGATAACCCTGAAATGCCGCATAGTAGACTTTATGACCGTCCTGAAAACTGATAAAAAAAAGTTCTATCCCAACCACAAGAAAAGTTATATGCATTTTTTTGTTCAGTGCATTATTTTTTTTCTTACTTTACGTTTTTGAATACCACGACTACAAGTGAATGAGTTCCATCATTTTTTTTTTGCAGGAATATTTAACATAACTTGTGCCAACACATAAGTAGAAGAAAATTATTATAGCTGTTGGACTTCTTAGAGAAAAAAATTATTTAACATTGAATTTCAATGCAAAATGTGAAAACAAATAATTTTTGAAAAAGTTAAATCATAGCTGGTATAAAAAAAATGCATAAATACCTGAGTGGCCAACTATTTTAAAAATATGCGCGTTAAATGCAGATTTCAAAATGGTATTACTTATTATTATATCTAGAGTCAATAGCAAGTTATTGGTAAAAATCTGCAATACTAGAGTAAATTTAGCAAAAACAAAAGTTTTCAAAATTAGCACAGTAAACGTGAAAATAATACCAAGCGTTGAACATAGCAGATTTTTGATTTATTGGCTGTTTCTACGATGTTGTCCTCATGATAAATCCAAGCTTTCAACTTCTAGGGCCGAATGCATTATTGATAAAAATGTCAAAAAAGTGCAAAAACCGGTTACATTTTCGAGCTTGTTTTGAATTTTACCTGTTCTATTGGGCTTTAACAAACCCATCAAATATTTTGTTGGTTGCTATTAGTTTATTTGTTATTTTCTCTAAACAAAAAGTTTTTGAGCCAGCTTTTAATCACATGATCACTTAGTTAGAAAACAAAAACAAAAATAGATAATTTTTAAATTTTTTTTTTATTTAAAGCAAATGCTCAAACTGTTTTCCACCCACTCTTATACAGGTTCTGCACCTCTGAATAAATGAACGTCTTAGTGAACGTGCAAGGTTTTGCTCAGAAATTTGTAATGCAGCTGCCTCCACACGATTTCTTAGCTCCTCTAAGGACCTGATCGGCTTGCTGTATACGATTTCCTTAATGCATCCCCAATAAAAAAAATCAAGTGGATTTAGGTCTGGTGAACGGGGTGGCCATTAAATAGGTCCCAGACTCCCTATCCATCTGCCTGGATATCTGGCATTTAAATATGCCCGCACAGGCACAGCATAGTGTGCTGGACAACCATCATTTTGAAGCCAATGGGATTCCTTTAGTTCTTGAGGCACTTCTTCCAGCAAGAACACAGAATACAGAATACGTGGCATCGAAAAAGTTCAATCAAACGTCTTAATTATCAAAAAGCTGGTTCAGGAAAACAGCTATTTAGACCGATAATTTTTCTGAAGAATGAACAATAAAAACGGTATAAATAAGTGTTCGTCGTGGTCTTAATCTTATGAATTAAGATCAAATTACAAAAACTTTAATTCAAAATTTAAAAAACTTACCATTTTATGCGTTCTCACTTTCTCAGGATCTTACAATTTACTATTCAAAAAACACAATTAAAATTGAATCAGAAGACTTTTTGTTTGGAGAAAATAACAAATAAAAAATAGCAACCAACAAAATATTTGATGGGTTTGTTAAAGCCCAATAGAACAGGTAAAATTCAAAACAAGCTCGAAAATGTAACCGGTTTTTGCACTTTTTTGACATTTTTATCAATAATGCATTCGGCCCTAGAAGTTGAAAGCTTGGATTTATCATGAGGACAACATCGTAGAAACAGCCAATAAATCAAAAATCTGCTATGTTCAACGCTTGGTATTATTTTCACGTTTACTGTGCTAATTTTGAAAACTTTTGTTTTTGCTAAATTTACTCTAGTATTGCAGATTTTTCTTGTGGTTGGGATAGAATATTTTTTTATCAGTTTTCAGGACGGTGATAAAGTTTACTATGCGGCATTTCAGGGTTATCCATTACTTACGGGACACCCTGTATAATAGAGATACAAAATACCAAATTTGAAAATGGGATCTTAATTAGTTTAGAAGTAACATATTTTTTAGTGTTGAGATGGCAACTTCGTGTCGTGCAAAAAGTCCCACTTGATCTAGCTTTCTCCCTTTCTCGCGAAGAGATGCAATCTTTGTTTGTTATAAAGTTTAACTTCAATGCTAGAAATAGATCGATGTAATATGACGCCACGTGACAACATTTTGTTTTGGGTTTATTCTTGTTTGATAAAGTTCTTGCTCTAATTGAACACTACGCTTATTAAGTTCGCTCCGGATTTTTAACTGAATAATAAATCATTAACCATGCAATCTCACGGTGATCGTTGCTTTAACCCTTTTAAATTAAATTTTCATACAAAAATAAGAGTTAAAGAAAGTTTTCTAAGAATCTCTCACAGAAGTGGGGTGTTACTGAAAGTTCTTACGCGTGTGATTCCTGCAGAAAACGACTGATATCTGTGCCGCTTTCGGGTTTATTTGATTACGATGTTTTACAACCAAGCAGCCAAACATCAAGTGAAAATATGCAAAATATGCAAGATGATGCCTTTGTTTCTTATATTAATCCATTGTGCAAAAACAAAACAACCCAGACCGAAAAAGAAACCGACAATCAAGAAATTTTAGATCAACTTAAAGACAAATTTTATGATCCATCGACGTCAAACTCAAAAAAAAACAACGATTCTAACCGCTGCAACTAAATCGTGGTCTGAAAATAGACTCGCCGAGGAATTTGGGACTTCAAGACGACAAGCAAAAAAAGCAAAACAGCTTCAATGCTCCGATTCAATGCTCGCGAATGCGCCTGCCACTGCTCACTTCGTTCTGCCGACAATGTCTATGTCATCTGCATACGAAAGAAAATGAACAGACTTTTGATAAATTGTACCGCTGGTGTTGACTTGCGCGTTGCGTAAAATTGTTTCAAGAACGATGTTAAATTGGTTGCATGATAACGCGTCGCCCTGCCTCATTACTTTCTCAACATCGAAGAGTTCGGTGGTGTTCTTACCGATTTTGACGGAACAGCGAGATTTCTCCATCGTCATTCTGCACAAGCGGATGAGTTTGGCAGGGATGCCGAGATATGTCATGGCTCTGTATAATTCGTCCCTTTTCACGCTCATACGCCACTTTAAAATCGATAAAGAGGTGGTGTGTATCGATCTGGAATTCCTGTTTTTTTTTTTCTAAAATCTGTCGGAGTATGAACATTTCGCTGGCTCAATAATTTAATGTTCTATGTTAGGTTTTCATTGTTCAGAGATAATCGCTTG
Source organism: Melangyna quadrimaculata (assembly GCA_949320155.1). Lineage (NCBI taxonomy): Eukaryota > Metazoa > Arthropoda > Insecta > Diptera > Syrphidae > Melangyna > Melangyna quadrimaculata. Next base: position 156,664,989 of record OX439484.1, read on the forward strand.
CAAAGTTTTAGGATGCTGATTTTGTGTCAAAATATCATGATTGGTTAAAAAAAATATTAAAATATGAAAACGTCTAAGAAACCTAATTAAATTAAGGACTAACTTTCTTTTTTCTGTATTAAATATCGATTTAATTAACACTTTTCAATTTTAACATAGAACATTTTTCTAACTTTTTTGAGTTTTTTGTAAGTTTTTTGTTCTATGTCGGACATAGAACATTATAGCACTGAGGGAGACATATGGAAAGCAATGGATATAGAGAAAAATGGAATAAAATATGAACATAGAACATTAAAGTATTGAGCCAGCGATTTGATTGACTCTTGATTTGCCTGGCCTAAAACCACACTGATAGGGGCCGATCAGATCGTTGACAAAAGGTTTTAGGCGTTCACACAGGATACCCAACAAGATTTTATAAGCGACGTTTAGGAGACTAATTCCTCTGTAGTTGGTGCATTTTGCAGCATCCCCTTTTTTATGGATGGGGCACACTATACCGATGTTCCATTGTTCATCGGGCCTACTTTCAACCGGCCAAATTTTGCAGATGAGTTGGTGTATGCTCCTGACCAATTCATCTCCCGCTGATTTAAATAGTACAGCAGCCTTGGATATTGGCAGCCGCACTTCGGTTAGTTCGGGTGTACGGAACTGTTGGCCATCATCGTCCAAGTTGAATGGAGTGTTCTGCCTACTAGCGGTATATTGGCTGTCTTCGCGCCGCGCCGTTAAGCAGTCTAGAGAAGACTTGAGTAGGTACGCGTTGATTATAAAAAAAAGAGGCTGAGTGCGTCCCACACCAGTTTCTTCCCATTTGTGCCCTTGAAAACCATTTTAGCTATTTATAATGATACAGTTTAGATTTTTTTTTTTTTGAAAAGTTTATAAAATACTAAGAATATTACAGCCATTTTATTCACTATTTCTCAACTTGAGGCAAACTCTCAAGTTGACCAACTTATTGACTTGGTATTAATTATTTAAGCCAATTATTTCAAAACAGACTATGTGCAACAAAAAAAACCACAAATCAGGGGATAATAAAAAGATATATTTTTACTATCTTATGCCAAATTTTTAAGAAACGATTTTGAGTTAACGAATTTTTCGAATTAATACATTTTCGAAAAAGTCCTTCTTGGCAACATTTTTATATAAATCTTTTCAAAGGATGGCTTTAAAAATCTCAAAATCACACAACATTTAGCGTTCGGAATCATTATTAGTTCTTGAAATATTTGAGACGAAAACTATTTTCAACTGTTTATCTTAGTTAAAAAAAAGTATTACAGTCAACTCCGATTAACTGCGCTCCGCTTAACTGAAAACATCGGTTATATGAAAAAAGAAATTTATTCTGGAGGCTTTTTGAGAACTTTTCACACAAACTGCTTCGCAAAACTGAACTGCACTTAATTTCAAACTCCGGGTAATTGAAACAAAATTTTTTGTCTCAAATGACAATTTTGCACTTATTCAAATGAAACTACCGTTTTTTTGTTTTTAAATATGTTGTATTCATATTCATTTTGTGATTGAAAATGTAAATAGCTTTGTTGTTTGAACAGATTCATATGGAAAATTACCTATTTTGACACATTACAAAAAATCATACCTACATTTTTTTTTATTATCAAGATAAATAAAATTTAATTTGTTTTGACAAAACTCCGCTTATTTGAAACAAGTTTCGTCCGAAGTTCGGTTAACTGAAAACTCTGTTTAACTGAAGTAAATGGTCTGCAATGATGGTATTCAGTTAAGCGGAGTCGACTGTAGTTGATTTTTTTTTTAATTCTTACCAATTCCTTATAACGTAATTATATGTAGAAAAAAATTTGATCGGCAAACGATATCTTTTTCCGTACTCGAGTTATTCGAGACGAATGATTTTGTACAGCTTTATTTTTAAGTCAAATATAGAGATACGTTGGACAAAAGAGAACATCGAACGTACGTACTTACATACACACATACAGACTTTATTTTTAAAACGACGGATTCTTAACGTGAAGATATGTCAAAGTTTTCAACTGAATGACTGACTAGACAAATTCACTCAGTGACTTACTGACAGATCATCAAAATTATGGAGCACTTCCCAACATCGTAGAATCTTGTAATTTCGCACAACGGTAGGCCTTGTGGTGTATACAAAAGAAAAAATTAAAGATTTTCCATTCAGGGGGGTGGTACCCGCCAATTTTGTAGTATTGAGATTCTACATCCAGGGGCGTGGCACCCGCCCATTTGAACAGAATTGATATCAATTATGAGGAGCGCTTCTGTTTGTTGTAGAATGATAAAATTTGGTATAACGGTAGGGCAATTGTGATTTTTCATTCAAATGCCGTGGCATCTGCCCATTTTCGCATAATCACTTCGGATTGTTGCAGAAAAATAAAATTTGCTAGACTGGTAGAAAGGTCGTCTGGTCAATACAAAGGATATATTGGAAAACTTTAAATTATCCATTCAGGCGCGTGGCACTTCCCCCCACCCCATATTTTCAGAATTGATAGAGAACTTCTGACTGTCGTAGAATGATGAAATTTGGTAGAGCAATAGGACTTGAAATGCAAGCAAAGGGAAAATTAAAAATTTGAGATTTTACATTCACTGGGCGTGGCAACCACCAATTTTCACAGAATTAATATTAAATATATATTGAGAGCACTTCCCATTGGTGCAGGATTATGCAATTTAGTAAAGTGGTTAGTGTTCAGGTATGTACAAAGAAAAGTTGAAATCATGAAATTTTTCATGCAGGGACCTTTTGTCCACCTACTTCTTATCAACTATTATCATTTCAATGGAGCACTTCTAACTTATGAAAATTGTTATAGTGGGGTACAAGTTGTAGTTCATACAAAAGGCATAAATTAAAAACTTACTTTTCCTTATGAGGCTGTCATTGGGCGTTTATTCCACCAACTTTTCCTGATAAAAATAATCTTTGGAAATAGTAGTAAAATCACACCAAAAACACAAATGTTAAAAAAAAGCCAAGTTCTTCTATAACTTTACGTAACAAGTCGGCCGTAAAAAGCAGTAAGATCTAAAAGTACGCCAAGATCTAAGGGCCATTAAAATCTGAATTGTGCGGTTTTAACTAATATCATACTTAATATAAAATTGTTATTAAGAACACTTCATTAATTTTTGATTCATTCACTCGCCTTTAGATAACTGACTCCCTTCAAATTGCTGCTTTAAATGTATATGCTCTTTAAAAACATCCTCGGGATTTTATTTTGACTCAATTACGCACTAAGTCAAGTTTAAAATAGCGTCTCTGTTTGTTCACTCTCAATTAGCATTGACAGTCAGTTTTGTGTTTGCTTATTTTATTTGTAATCTGAAAGTGTGATTTGAATAACTACAACCGGAAAAGTTGAAAAAAACCCTTCTGGTGGAAGAAATATTTTTGGTACATTGAATAAAAATCCAGCCCCTAAATAATTTCTTTAGGGTTTTCGCTATATTGCAATGAAAAATCGTTGCAAAACAGTTTTTTCCACTTAAATATTGGAGAATTTCAGAATTTTGAGGTCTAATTCGTATTCAGTGCATTAAAACCATTAAAATAGTTGTAGATTGTTTTTGCACCAGAAGGTTCTTCAAATCTTGTTTGCTTTTGTTTCCCACATCGCACTTTATGATTACTAGTGCTGGCCACGAGACGAGAGAAGTCTCGATCTCGGTCTCGCATCACGAGACCGAGACGAGACTGGCTTTTAAGCAAAGCGAAACGAGACCGAGACGAGACTGTATATTTTGACCGAAATGAAGAGAGAGTCTAATAAATTAAAAAATCCAAATTGAGATAAATATTTATTTTCTTCTGCAACAACAGGTTGTCCGGAAGTCGTATTTTTTCGGAGACGAGACCGAGACGAGACTTAATTAAACGAGACCGAAACGAAACCGAGACGAGACTGAAAATTTTCGATTTTAACGAGACGGAGACGAGACTTACAAAAGTCTCTCAGGGTCTCGTCTCTGGGCCAGCCCTAATGATTACAAAAAAAAGCAAACAATATACCTATCGACTGTCATTCCTAAACATTCCCCTTAAAAAGCGGATTTTGTCGTTTTAGATAAAACCAATTTTAAATTAATTAAACAACTAGTTAATAGAGGAAACATCATTTTAAATCGTTAAAGTAGGTTGAATAAATAAAAATATTTAAAAGCGATCAATTTCTAATTTTTAATACCGAGTTTAAATTTAATGGAAAGCTGACAAATTGGGCCTATTTTAAGTATAGGGTAATATGGAATAACCTCAACACTATCAGAGAACTCTGTTATTTAAATTGAGTTGGTTTAAGGTTTTGTTGGTCAAGGTTTTGTTTTAAAGTCGAGTAATTAGGTATTCAAAGAAATCTTGCCAAGTAAACCAACTCAGTTTAACTCAGTAATCATTAAATTACAGATTTCTGTTCCATTGTATAGCAGCTATCCGATTCTAGATGGGCGAGCTAAAAGAAAAATTGGAAGCTCGCCTCTTACATAAGAAACTTCAAACCAAAGGATAATGGGCAATTTGGGCCCAGCACCAATAAGAACGGACTTCATATCGTATATACAGGGTGTCCATTAAATAATGGATAACCTTGGAGTGCCTCGTAGTAGACTTTATGACCGTCCTGAAAACTAATAAAAAAAAAGTCTATCCCAACCACAAGAAATGATATGTGCATTTTTTTGTTCAGTGCATTATTTTTTGCGTTACTTTACGTTTTTGAATACCACGACTACAAGTGAATGAATTCTACCATTTTTTTTTTTCGTACCAATATTTAACATTGTTTGTGCCAAAACATAAGAAGACACAAATTATAATAACTGTTGGAATTCTTAGAGAAAAAAATTATTGAACTTTGATTTTCGATGCAAAATGTGAAAGAAAATAATTTTTGAAAAATTTAAATCATCTTTGATATGAAAAAATGCATGAATACCTAAGTAGCCAACTTTTTTAAAAATATGCTTGTTAAATGCGGATTTCAAAATGGTATAATTTATTATTGCAACTTGAACCAATAACTTCCTATTGGCAACAAGAGAGTAAATTTAGCAAAAACAAATGTTTTAAAAATTAGCAAATTAAACGTGAAAATAATATCATGCGTCATGGTAGATCTTTGATTGAGTACCTGTTTTTATGATATTATCCTAGTGATAAATCCAAGCTTTTTACTTCTAAGGCCGATTGCAACATTACCAAAAATGTCAACAAAGTGCAAAACGGCTGCATTTTCAAGCTTCTTTTGAATTATAACTGGTCTATTGGGCCCTAACAAACCCATAAAATATTTTCGCGTTTAGTTTATTTGTTATTTTCTTCAAACAAATAGTCTTTTGAGTTTTGAGCCAACTTTCAATCACTTGATCACTTAGTTAGAAAACAAAAACAAAAGTTGATAAATTTCTCAAACTGTTTTCCGCCCAGTCTATTACAGGCTCTGCACCTCTGAATAAATGAACATCTTATAATAATCTTGTTAATTTTTGCTCAGAATCTTGTAATGCAGCTGCTCCCCAAGATTTCTCATCTCCTCTAAGGACCCGATGGGCTTGCTGTACACGATTTTCTTAATGCAGCCCCAATCAAAAAAGCCAAGTTGATTTAGGTCTGGTAAACGGGGTGGCCATAAAATTGGCCCCAGACCTCATGTCCATCTGCCTGTATCTCTGGCATATTTGTAATGCGGCGGCTTGCACAAGATTGCATACCGCCTCTGAGAAGCTGATCGGCTTGCTGTATTCGATTTATTTAATGCACCTCTTGTAAGAAAATTAATTTGGTAATATAACTACTACCAAAATATTTGATGGTTTTTTAAAAGGCCAATTGAAGTGGTATAATTCAAAACAAGCTCGAAAATGTTGCCGTGTTTTGCACTTTTTTAACATTTTTGGTAATGTTGCATTCGGGCCTAGAAGTTAATAGCTTGGATTTATCATTAGGATAACATTACAAAGACAGGCAATCAATCAAATATGTATGTACAATGTTCAACGCATAGTAAACGTTTACTCTGCTAATTTTGAAAACTTTTGTTTTTGCTAAATTGGCTGTAGTATTGCAGATTTTTACAAATAACTTGCTATTGGTTCTAGATACAATAATAAGCTATACCATTTAAAAATCCGCATTCAACACGCATATTTTAAAAATAGTTGGCCATTCATGCATTTTTTCATACCAGATATTATTTAACTTTTTCAAAAATTATTTTCTTTCAAATTTTGCATCGAAAATCAAAGTTCAATAATTTTTTTCTCTAAGAATTCCAACAGTTATTATAATTTTTGTCTTCTTATGTTTTGGCACAAACAATGCTAAATATTGGTACGAAAAACAACGGTAGAATTCATTCACTTGTAGTCGTGGTATTCAAAAACGTAAAGTAAAGCAAAAAATAATGCACTGAACAAAAAAATGCACATATCTTTTCTTGTGGTTGGGATAGACTTATTTTGTATTAGTTTTTAGGACGGCCATAAAGTCTACTATGAGGCATCCCAAGGTTATCCATTATTTACTGGACACCCTGTATGTACATGTTTATGCATGCATGGTTAACCGTTTGTCAAAATTCGCTGTGTGGGAAAAGTTATTTAATTTTGATTAAAATGAGTTTTAGTGTCACAAATCCTTTTTTCCATAGTTTTTCTTTAATATTTTGTGTATTTTTCGCTCGATTTAAGCCATTTTTTGGAATTAAGTTCTTTGCACCCATGATACACTACCTGATTTTTTAAAACTATGTTTAGGGGTCGCAAGCATCAATTTTATGCAAAAAGCCGTTTTTGGAGTATTTAATTTGTAAAAAATACGAATATTGATTTTTAAATAATATTTTTGATGTAAGCATTGTCTCTGGAAAAAAAGCAAAAAATATCAATTTTTAACTCATTTATCAGAATAAACATAGATGTTGTTTTTAGGGTTCGTTTGCAATTCGTAACATACATAGGTATACAAAAATCACTAAAGCAGGTCGTTGTTTTACACAAAAATCACTTAATAGTCTAGGATCAATGCCAGGTTGTCGTTTTTGATCAAGTAGACAAAAAAAACACATATTTAAACTAAATCTTAGTTTTCATTGTCGTAATTTTAGATAAACTGTTAAACTTGTACCTGATTTTGTAGCTTGAGCAAAAAATGTATACAATTAAAACAGGTCAAACATGCTTCTTTGATAAACCACAAAGACATTTACAATCGGTAAAAAACTAAACATCTTTTAGTACCATAAAAAGGAAAAAAAATATTCAATTTTTTGTTAATATTTTTTTTTTGATCTATTTAGGAATCATTTCGTAAAAAATTGACAACCATTTCCTTCGTTACTTCGTTTGTGGGTGGTTTTGGTGGTTGTTCTGTCCAATTTTTACGAATTGCAGTTTAAAACCTTGAAAATAACACCCATTTTTATTACTATAAATGAGATACCAATTGATGTTTGTTTGTTGTCTTTCAGAGATGATTTTGATATCAAAAATATTATTTATCTTATATTATATTATTTATTTAATATTTTACAAAACTGCTTTTTGCATAAAATTGATGCTTGCGACCCCTAAACATAATTTAAAAAATCTGAAAAAATTCAGGTAGTGTGTCATGGGTTCAAAAAACTTTATTACTGAATTGTGACCCTTAAACTCATTTAATTCAGAATTAAATTACTTTTGTCACACAGCGAATTTGGACAAACGGTTAACGGATAATGAATGCATAAACATGTACCTATATACGATATGAAGGCAGTTCTTATTGGTGCTGGGCCAACGCTCCATACATCTTTGCCCATTGTCATTTGAAGCGAATCCGCCCAAACTATTTGGCCTTAGCTCGATGTAAATCAAGACTCAAAATCACAGCCGCACAGACAAGCAAACCGATGACGCACGCACGCAACGAACGTCTTATCGAAAATCACTTTTTTTTTGCTCCATATTTATTAACTTTATGTTAGTCTTGAATAAAACCTCGAAGTGATGTTCAAAAGGGTAGTTATGTGCATTCAAGAGGACACAAGCGTCCACAGGTTTTTCTTACAAACCACCTCTGTCTACCAACTCCTACTCTTACCTCCTAGTGGTGAACATCGGGTGTCTAGTACCTCAGCTGGAGACGGGGTTTAAATCCCCGTGGAAAGCTGTTGGGGACAGCCAACGAGAGAGGGGGGGGAGGAGTGTTCCCACTAAGGAACTTCTCCTTTCATCGAGGCGGCAGCGGACGAGTTCTCCAGATGGAATCAACGGTGGCGTCTACAGTTCCAGTTAGGTTGAACTACTTAGTGAACACCTACTACTATGACATATTTGTAGCTCAGGCCTATAAGGAGCGGTATATCCGGTTCCCTACCCTTGGAGTTGAACGAAGGGTCTGGTCCTCCGTGTCGGGGGTTGTGCGTCGGGGTAACTTCCCTACCACTTAAAAAAAAAGGATATGGATGATCTTAAAGATGACGACTCCAGCAAACGAAACAAGGACAATGAATTTCGGATCTGCACGTGGAACGTCCTGTCCTTATACAGAACACGTGCAGCCGAACAATTAGTGGAGAACCTGGACAGGCTTAAGGCTGACGTAACAGCCATCCAGGAAGTGCGATGGGATGGAGAGGGCATACGGAGACTGAAATCGTGTGACATCTACTACGGCGGGTGCTTGAAGGAACAGGGTCAGCGGCTCTTTGGTTGTGGATTTGTGATAAGGGGAAGACTTAGGCAAGAAGTTTGGGCTTCCGAAGTGTAAGCGAGCGCCTGGTCACAATCCGCATCAAAGGCAAATTTAAGAACATTACGCTGATCTGTGTTCACGCCCCCATGAAAGGAGAGATGACTCAACCAAAGAAGCATTCTACGATCTCCTGGAGACAACGTATGATATGTGCCCGAAGAACGACGTGAAGATCATTCTTGGTGACTTCAACGCAAGATTCGGAAAGGAGGGCATCTTTGGATCGATAGTCGGAGGACACAGCCTACACGACGAAACTTCCGGCAACGGACACAGGCTGGCAGACTTTGCGGCGCGGCGGGGCGAAATGTCATCATCTCAAGCACCTACTTCCCACACCTCAATATTCACAAGGGGACTTGGCGGTCGCGTGATCAACTAACCGTTAACCAAATCGACCACGTTGCGATAGACGCGAGACATGCTTCCAGTATCTTGGACGTCCGAACGTTCCGAGGGGCCAACATTGACTCGGATCACTACCTGGTGGTAGCTAGACTACGTATGCAGATATCCATGACGCGACAACGCAGAGCAGATGCTGTGAAAAGATTCGATGTCGAGAAGCTTAAATCGCAAGAGACCGCCAGAACTTTTGCTTAATCTCTCAGGAGGTCCGACACCAGCATCAAGTGCAGAGGACCCGTGGAAACACTGTCAACAAGCCATCCGAAGTGCCGCCTCTGATGTGCTGCGTTTCACTAGGCGAATACAACGAAACCCCTGGATCGATGAAGAGTGCCGGCTAGCGTATGCAGCTAAGGACGAGGCCTACCAGGCAATGCTGCAGACTCGAACAAGAGCTGCTGAGAGAGTAGACCGGGTGCTCTACGGGCTGAAACGAAAAGGGGAACGACGACTTTTCAGGAGGAAAAAGAGAGAGCACGAGAAGCGGGTGGTAGAGTCTATTGAGGGTTGTAGCGGTAGGGGAGATGTTCGAAAATTTTGTCAGAGGGTGAAGCGATCCACCCATTGAAACAAGGCTAGAACGGAAGCCTGCCGAGATGAGAGTGGGAATATGGTAGTAGACACACAGTCAGTGCTGAGGATCTGGAAACAACACTTCTCTAGACTGCTTAATGGCGAAGACAGCCAAAATGCCACTATTAGGCAGAACGCTCCATTCAACTTGGACGATGATGGCCAAGAGTTCCGTCCACCCGACCTAACCGAAGTGCGGCTGGCGATATCCAAACTTAAGTCATACAAGGCTGCTGGTGCGGATGGCTTACAAGCCGAACTATTTAAATCAGCGGGAGATGAATTGGCTAGAAGCATACACCAGGTCATCTGCAAAATTTGGTCGGATGAAAGTATGCCCGATGAATGGAAAATCGGTATAGTGTGCCCCATCCATAAAAAGGCAGATGTTCGGAAATGTACCAACTACAGAGGAATTAGTCTCCTAAACGTCGCTTATAAAATCTTGTCGGCTATTCTGTGTGACCGCTTAAAACCTTTTGTCAACGATCTGATCGGCCCCTATTAGTGTGGTTTTAGGCCAGGCAAGTCAACCGTCGATCAAATCACACTCCGACAGATTTTAGAAAAATCCCGGGAATTCCAGATCGATACACACCACCTCTTTATCGATTTTAAAGTCGCGTATGATAGCATGAATAGGGACGAATTATACAGAGCCATGTCGAGTCTCGGCATCCCTGCCAAACTCGTCCGCCTGTGCAGGATGTCGATGGAGTAATCTCGCTGCTCCGTCAAAATTGGTAAGAACGCCACCGATTCCTTTGATGTTGAGGAAGGATTGAGGCAAAGCGAGACGTTATCGTGCAACCTATTCAACATCGTTCTTGAAGCCATTGTACGCAACGCACATGTCAACACCAGCGGTACAATTTATCAAAAGTCTGTTCATTTTCTTGCATATGCGGATGACATAGACATTGTCGGCAGAACGAAGCGAGCTGTGGCAGGGGAATTTGCGAGCATTTAATCGGAGGTGGCTAAAATGGGATTGGCGGTTAATGAGGACAAGACGAAGCTTATGCTGTCATCGAGAGAGGAATCTCAACATCGTCGACTCGGGCAAAATATCACGATGGACAGATATAACTTCGAAGTTGTCAAGGACTTTGTCTACCTGGGCTCCACTATTACATCGCAGAATGACATCAGTGCAGAGATCAAGCGAAGAATTACTCTTGCCAACTGCTGTTTCTTCGGTCAAAGAAGGCATTTAAGTAGTAAGGCCCTCTCTCAGAGAACCAAGGAGACTTTATACAAGACCCTAATCATCCCGGTCCTGCTTTATGGGTCAGAAGCATGGACACTGAAGGTTTCGGATAAAAATCTGCTAGGGTGCTTTGAGAGGAAGATTCTTCGTGTGATTTTCGGTCCGGTGTGTATCGAAGGAGTATGGAGGAGAAGATTCAACGACGAGCTATACGGGCTATACAGCGACGTTGACCTGGTCAAAAAGCAGCGGCTGAGATGGCTGGGGCACGTGGAGCGTATGGACAGCAACGCACCTGCCCGACGAGTCTTCGAATCCAACCCCGATGGGGTACGCAGCAGAGGAAGAAGCCGTAACAGGTGGCGCAAACAAGTGGATGACGACATTAAAGCACTCGGTGTGCGCAACTGGAAGCGGCTAGCTAGGGACAGAGCTGGCTGGAGGGTCTTGTTAGTTGAGGCCGAAGCCCATCCTGGGCTGTGAGCGTCATCAAAAGTTAGTAAGTAAGTGTTGGCAAACGAAAACAATACTTGCCCTGAGCAAGTGAAAACAAGTTAAAGAATTGGTTGCATTTTGGCAAAGTCAGAGTCAGTTAAAAAAAACAGTAGGTACCAAAAATCATACAAACCGTTGTACCTCTTAAGTTGTTCGACTAAAAATCACCTCAGGATTAAGGAATCCATGGTTTTCGTCTACGACTGTGAATGTGGGTCACCCTGTCCTACCACATTCTTGAATTTTGTGTGACTTTTTGAATTTAACACGACACCACCGAAAAGCATACTAGGTACTTAACACTCCCCAATAATTTTTAAAACAATTTTTAGATTGTGATTTATGTGTAGATTTTTTACATTTCAAACTTAAAGTTCCGATTACATATAAGCAAAAAATCAAGTGCGGAACTTTTTTTGCGAAAAGCTTACAAACAAAACTTGTCATTCTCAAAGAAACACACACTTTTTTTTTTAATTTCTTATTAATTTTTGTAGCTCCTTCACTTCCGCGATGTTTTCTGTATTGATTTCCCGTCCTCTTTTCCGTCCCAAAACCTGCATTTAGATGCTTCACTTTAAAAGATAAAAAAAAAACTTGGAAAATTTCGTTTGTATTTTTGTATTATTTTTTTTTTTCAATATTTCTTAAACTAGTTAACAAATTTATCATCGGTTATTCCACCATTTAGAAAGCGAGGTGGCAACAATAAAATTTCACGAAGCTGATATTAAGGCGAGGTTAGATAAATCTTTTAGACTTCTGGGACAACTGGCAAATGAGCACCAGTGGGTTGGAAACCGTTCTTGTCAGCGATGTAAGACACCTGGTAAATGACACCATCATCACCGAGGTATGAGTATTGTCCCTTGACTGCGATAGCCTCGTCTTCGGTTCCTTGGTTCTCAATATGACCTTCCTCGCTGGCAGACTTGCCATCGCTGGTTTCAACACTGTTTTGAAAAAAAAAAAAATATTATTTAATTGTTTTACAAAATCAAGAAGTTAAAAGCTGCACTTACGAGTATGCGTAGCTTTCAGGTCCTACTTCGGATTCAGAGCGAAGGACGACAGCATCCTGAGCAGCTTGTGGTGGAGCGGCCAAAGCCAAACCGAAAAGGGCAACGAAAACAATGACGAATTTCATGTTGAAGATTGTTGGTATGTTTGCTTGTGATGTGCTACACCGTTAAAAGCTGAAGACTGAGTGACTTACAACTTCTAATACAGCATCAATTTATAGTTGCGAGACAAACCAATTATTGATGGTGTCTAACAGGCCTAAATCAGAAATTACCATTTTATTAAAAATGCTAATTTTTTTTAATTTTATTGAACCGGTATACATAGGCTTTTTTTGGTTTTAATTTAGGCACAGTTTAAGATATCACGCACGCTCTTGTGAACAAAAAAAAAGTGGTTTATGTTTATAAAATTATGCGTGAAATATTGATGATAGTTGTTGATGGCTATAGGTACCTACCTTCCTCTGATCACATCTGAATACACAACACACAGGTTCAAAGTCATTGGTTTTTAACTTTAAATGTATATTCAGTATAATGTTTAAATAAATCATGTATAAGTATTTACATGGAAATATGTAAAGGTAAATATATAATCCAGTTTTAAATATAAATATTCAAGAGTATTTCCTGTATTCTATTTCTATTCAGGTTTTATGGCAACATTTGATGTTGCCAAAAATGACAATTCAATCATACAGAGCTATGCCTAGCTCTCCAGCAACGGATTCATTTTTGTTGTTCAACTTCCCGTATTGGAAGTTATTGCATTTTGGACCAATTTTTCTATTCGAAAATTTTGATATTTCTCCATGGTTTTGAGATCCCTAGAATCTGAATCCATCGTTTTTAGAGAGAGATGTCCTTGTGCGTGTGTGTCTAACAGGCGCGAACGCAGGTAATGTAAAAAATTAACTTTCTCGCATAAGAATTTCACTCTTAATTTTTGAGTTTCCAGTTTTCCCACGAGATAAAAGTTGAATAAAGAGATGACCTTTATAATGTAACTTTAGTAGATATATATGTAGTTAAACAGTGCTTTGCATAAGTATAAACGCACTTGTAAAAATGCATTTTATAGAAAGCTGGAAATGGAAGCGACACCTTACTATTTTTTTATTAAATGGCATCAGTAAAAACAGTGCGCTGTTTAAAAAATAAAAACAGATGTTTTCGTATTGCAGAAGTAAAAACGCACCATGCAAATCTCGTTTAAGCTTCATTTAATTATGAGTTTCGAGATGACAAACAACGAAGCCGCATGGTACACATTTAAGCGGTATGGTAAAGGCCAAAACTCAAAACTTTCGTTTAAGTATCCTAAGATGTAGGGCTATTCTTAGGAAAATTTCGAAATTGGGTCGTTTTTCCGTAATTTCATACAAGATCCAGAATCTTATGGAACGAAAATAAGATCTGGGGTTCTGCAGATGCTGACACGTCGCGATAAGAGCCAAACAATCAATGTTGCATCTAATTCGGTGCATTTTTTGATGGAAATTCGTTACGAATTGGGGTTAGGCGTTTCATTTTCGACGGTTTTTTGTACTTTAAGATGCAGTGGAGTGATAGTTTGGGGCAAAATGGCGCCAGCTCGAAATCTGACAACAGCCCACAAACAAGAAATATTGGAATTTGCCCGCCAAAATAGGGACCGCTATTGGAAAACCGTAATTAACATTTTATTATTTAACGCTTTAATTCTCCTAATTTTAAAAATGCATTAATGCACAATTTAATGCATTTTTGAGCCAATAACCGTTGAAACCATCTGGCCCATCAAGGCTAGACTTCTTGTTGTTACTGAAAGCCATTATTGTAAAAAAAAATGCACTAGATTGTAGTATTAATACATATTAATCCATTTTTCTATAAAATGCATTTTTACAGGTGCGTTTATACTTATGCAAATCACTGTATGTACACCTACTAGGTTTCTCTTTTTCCCTGAAAATATTTCACCCACGTTGGCGCAGACATAGACACAATGTCTGTTCACATTGAGTTTTTAACGCTGGTAGAGGCAGGCGCGAACGCAGGGGGTGGTTTTGGGGGTTCATACAGATTTTGAATAAACTTCGTGTCTAAAATGAATAGTAAAAAAGTTATTTTAATTAAACTGCATTGAAATTGACTCAGACAGAATGGAAACAGGGTTTAAACGGCATACATTCCATGATTAATCTTCGAATGTCCCACTTAACTAATTTTGATTAAATTTGTATGCAGTCGCCTCTGGAAAGTGTTAGCATTCTGTACCAATATTTTAAAAACGAAAATTATTTTATTAAATTTTTTTTTTAAATAACTACGTACATTTTGATAATAACTAGGATCGAAGTTTGTGTTCGTAAACAAAAATTGAAATCTGAGTTAAGCAGGCCTGCAAAACAATTAACGTTCGTTAAGCCCTAGTACGCTGCTGATGCGAAATCAAAAATCCCATACAAAAATGCTTTTCGTTTTGCAGTACGCTGTTCAATGAGCGAAATCGATAATTGTAGCAGATTATTTGGAGAAATCTAAACCCTTTTTTCGCACACAATTAATTGACTAAATTGACTAGACCATTAATTGTGCGCGGAAAATTTTGTCGCTGTGGTTTCCGTAAGCATTTCGCTGTCGTGTTGGAGACCAAAGAAACATTTCGTTTCACATCAGCAGCGTTTTAGGCTTTAACATAAAGTGCGAAAATATCAAGTCGGTGCACAGTGGGTCGACTATACTCTGTTCAGGTTGTATTTTCAGTACAGGACTTATGGGAGAGCTTTTTCAAACATACACGTGCCGGCTGGTGTTTGCATGGCCTGTGAAATAAAAAACAGAATCCCTGACTTCCATTGAAATTGTTTTTGTAATATTCCATAACCCCACGTAAATCCCACCATGACCTGTCTGCTAGGCTGTCCCGTCGATGTCGATGTTTTTTGAGCAACACTATCACAAGAGGTATCAAAATTTGCGTAATTTTACACAGATAAAGAAACCGGTAAAAAAACTGAAATAACATGTGATCTACCGAGCTTTGATGATTTGTAAATTTGACATTTTTACAGACTTTAACCGTATGAATAAAACTATACAAACATCAAGTTTTAAAGGTATTTTATTATAAATATTATCGAAACAAAGCATATGAAAGCAAAATAAGCAAGAAAAAAAATTTTAATTAATGACATAACCTTAGAATTTAAACTTATTTGTGTGTCCAAAATTTGGCATTTCTGCTCGAGATTGCAACCTGTTTCTTATAAAGCCATCTCTAGTAGTAGGGTCAGTTACACTTTGCCTCTGTTACCAGTTTAACACATCTTTCCACAGATTGGGTGTGACAGGGAAAGTCATCAATTTCCAAGATCTTATCTTTTGCTTTGATGTGAAGGTCTTCATAAGAAAAAAGAAATATGTCGAAGAACCGGGGGTGATGTAACCTGACATTCGTGCCACAAAATAATTTCGGTATAATATTTAGCAGAGAAGTTAATTTTTGGTGGTTTATATATCCTGCATTTGGTGATACTTTCAGCTTCTCTAGCTTTTTTTATTCTTCGCAATTCCAGCTCCCGAATGTGGTCTCTTTCATCAAACAACATACTGATAAGCAAGTTTTCTGGGTGTGCAAAAAAGCATTTCGTTCTATAACAGAATCCACAACAGATCTCAAATTTTCGGGTAAATATCGAGAGTACATAATTAGTTGGAAAATATATTTGGTTCCATGCTTAAAAAACGTCTTTTGCTTGATTTGGAACCAAATTGGAGCGTTTACTTTGACGACGTAGTTGACAAGCAATAGAAAATTCTCTGATGGATTAAGAGTACTAACATAAAGTTCGGGTAAATATCGAGAGTACATAATTAGTTGGAAAATATGTTTGGCTCCATGCTTAAAAAACGTCTTTTGCTTGATTTGGAACCAAATTGGAGCGTATACTTTGACGACGTAGTTGACAAGCAATAGAAAATTCTCTGATGGATTAAGAGTACTAAATCTAAACTAGTACTAAAACTGAGTATACGATTATCAGAAGTAAGCCATCTCGAGTGAGCCATTTTTCCAGGTTGACGGTTTGCCAACTCAGGAGTACAGAAACCAGTTGATACAGCTTGACATATCTGATAAAGATATTTTTGATCCGTACTTAGTTCATCAACCACATTTTTCGACAAGTCAGGCATATTACCAGCCACCGCACAAAAGCACACCGTGGTCTTACTTTCGCAACCAGCTAGTTGTTTCCCAATAGGTCCGGAATATGCTCTAGGACCCGAAGTGCAACCATCTAATGTTTAGAATAAATGACGAAAAGGTAAATCATACAAATAAAAATACACCATTGTAGCGGTCTCTCCAAAAACTCCTCTATATATTGAATCACGCCCCCCTTCCAGCCAGTGTTAGTTGCAGTTCCGTCACATCCAATGCAGATCACGTCATCTAAATTCCAACCTTGATGTTCTAATAAGGTTGTGATCGATGTAAAAATTCCTTTTGCGGTACCACGACCTGGTGTTGTGTGTCCCAAATAAATTGATCCAGGTTCTGCCAAAATTGAGATGTGCTCTTCAAAAACTTCTTTGCGATGATAGCGCGCCCCTGTTTTCTCATTTATCAGGGTCTTGTCTTTTAGTCCATCAAAGTAAATGCTTTGTATAGCAATACCTCCAATATCTTTTGAAGCTTCTGTACGGGATTTAGATACAGCTCTGTGGATCTTGTTTTTGTCAATAACTAGAGTTAAATCTTTGGTAGAAACCAAGCCAACATCAGCCAAAACAGCAAAAGCAATAGCAGCGGCAGATCGCGTTGATAAACCGTATCGATCACAGACCTTAGCAACTGTTGGCAACCTCAATGTATTCCGATTAGCTCTTGAAGTCGATAGTGCCTCTGTCGAAGGCATGTTTGTTGGGGATGCCTCTGTTATCGGATACGTTTCTGGTGAAGATTCGAGCACCGAGTCTTCTTCACAGTTTCCTGAGACAGAATCGGTTTCTTGAGTAGAACACTTTTTTGCTTCCCTCTTTGACTCTTCAATTTGCCTCTGCTGTCGTTTCTTCAAGATAACTGTTTCCTTCTTGTCAACCCCGCTTATAACCATTTCCCTCTCATTTCTTTGATCCAACAAAAAACTTCTCTCATGGATGGGAACTTTCTTAGGTTTTAAACACGAACAACTTTCAAATGAAGTGCATTTACAAGCAGCAACGTCGAAAAGCTTCTCGGATGACTCTAAAAAACTCTTCAGTTTGTTTTTGAAACTATCATTTTGTTTGCTTTTGATGTATCGCTTCAAAATACTGAACTTTTCGAAATAGGATTTCAGTAATTGAATAACTCGTTCCTTAGTTACAATTGGAATCGAAGCTTTCGTCCAAATATTGTTGATCTCTTCAGAAACAATCGCATACATATCTGAATGGGATGGATCCTTTCCGTTACTCTTAAGTTTAAGGTCGTTCCTCTTAAATCCGACTTTATAACCGGATTGAGTTGTGTATTTTTCAGGTAGAAAAAACTGGTAAAAAACCCAATATTATTCATAATAATGTATCCCTATCTGGCATCAATGAATGAAGTCAGTTGGGTAGGTTAGGTAGGCCTCAAATTTTTGCCCTGTTGTATTAATTTGCAATACAAGTTTTTCTTGAAAATCGGATACGTATAGGAAATTTACTTCAAATTACGTCAAATTTATTAAGCAGTGGTTTTAAGCTCAGGGAAAAAAAATAATCACAATGGCGATATGCGCAAAAAAATTATTTAATATGGGACACCATATTGGGGGTATTTTCTTGAAACCTTATAGATTTGAAACCGCTGGAAACGTGTTGCTGCATGCAAACCGAAACGTCAAATATTTTTTACACCTAATAAGATCAAAAAGTCAATACTTTATAGTAAATAGTAGTTCAGGAGCGGAAATTAGGTATAGCAAAATATCACCATAAAAATAACAATTTTTCAAAATTTTGAGGGTCGGTAGCACCCTCAAGATATATTTTAATTTTATTTTTTAAATTATTTTTGTAATCTTAGGCCAATTACGCAAGTTCGGGAAATCCAAAAAAAAAATTGTCGGGACACCCTACGTGTCTGCTCCCTGGTTGTGAGGAGACAGGAGACTGATACAAGCATATAAGTACAAGTACAAGATACACACAATTTTCCTCTCGCTCGCTTAAGTGTCTTGTGTTTATTTAAAAAAACACATTGATTCAGAGTTACCAATTACCATACCAAACGTCCGTGGATGGAAATTCTAATACCTTTTCTTTGGTTTTTACTATGGAGCTTTCAGAATTGAAGCATTCTGAAAGCTTTTGAGAAAAAATATTTTATGTTTAAAGCTGGCTTTAGACTTTCGTTCTTCATTCGGTGTCCGTTGTTCGGTGTTCGTTCTTCTCTCAACAACGAAGAAAGCATTTACATTAGAAAGTTAAACTCTATTTACAAAATTGTTTATTTATATAACTAGGCTTCTTGTGCCAATTAGTAATTTAAAAAAAATTCGAAAATGTCCCTACAAGTTACACGACACTTCAAAACAATGTTCATTTAAACAGATTACGCATTTAAACACAAGTTGTTCAGGTAACAACGAACAACGAACACCGAAATTTGTGACCTGATTTGAATTTGCACATTCTTCATTCGTTCTTAGTTCGGTGTTCGGTTTTATCATTTACATTTTCGTTGTTCCGCGTACAAACAACAGCGAACAACGTACACCGACCATAACACCGAAAGTCTATAGCCAGCTTAAGGAAAAAAGTGTTGTCACTTCGTGTTTCTGTTTATCTGCTTACATCTTTCCGTTTTATTTTTTTCGTGGAAAACAGTTAAAATGCTGCTTTACAATATTTGTTTTTTTTGTAAGAAGAATTACTATTTGAGCAAGTTTTTGATGGAGTTAGGTTCATTTATTAATTGCGATTTCATTTCAAATTAAGTGAAAGGAATCGTATCAAGCCGAAGTAAGTCTTTTAAACTGGCAAAAGTAAAAGATCTTGTAAAAACAGGACTTGCCAAGCTTGACGCTGAAAAATGGCAAAAGTGTGTCCAATACATTGAGCAGGTGATTGAGCCAAAGATGTGGGAAATGGATGTTTTTACTGAAAGAGCAATGGAAAATTTATTTTATAAACTTAAATAAAGATAGCAGCAGCAACAACTACTCGTCGGAGTGATAAAATGTTTTTTTTTTTTGATTCAATTTATTTTTTATTCTGTAATTTATTTATAAGTACTTTTTTTCTGCAATTTATTTTTACGTTTAAGGAGATTATACCATCTGGGGAACTCTTAAAAAAACGCCCCTACTGTCACCTCTTGATGGTTTGGAAAAAGATGTAGATTTATTTTTACTTGCATTTACTTAATTTTTTTTAGATTTAGTTTACGATCTACATTTTTCTGTTTATGATATCTAAATTATCAGTTTTGGTAACTCTTCCGACAATTGAATGAGACAGAAGAAAGAAATATGCCAATTTATAATGCTCGATACGGCAAATATAGAAAATGGAAAAGCTTAATAAAAAAAGAGATAGCTTATTGAAATCCATAAAAGTAAGGATGAAAGGCAAACACCCTATCTTCCCTGTACTGAAAATATAAAACAAACAGAGTATAGTACAAAATTCCGGTCATGGGATGTTGTTTTTTTTTAGCGTACGGAACGAATTTTTTTTTTGGATTCCATAGTTAAATGGCCCTTCTTATATACAGGTTTTGGTTTTGTACTCATATATCTGGCTCAATTTGTACGTTTTTTCTTGAAATAAATTCTGTTGGTAAGAGAAAAGAATTTTAAATTATGTTTTTGAATAATTCTAAAACACGTTTTCATATAACCATTTTTGAAAATTAAACTTCAACTTCAAAAAGGTTTTTTAAAAAATAATCTTACATAATCAAGCTTTTTAAGTGGTCTAGGATGAAATCTGTATTCATTGTGAGTAATATTTTTAAAATTTGGATGCGACCGCATCCGACCCCGTTCCCTACAGTACCATCTTTGTAATTTAAACCCTTTAAGAAGTATTTTTGCCAATCTGCAAAGGGGGGGGGGGGGCGTATGGGTGATATTTGCCTTGTTAAAAGTGGCATTAGGCAGTTTAAATACATAAAGTAAAGCAGATTGCCCAAAATATTCAAGAACAAATTATTAAAAAAAAAATAATTTTATTTATTTTTTCGAAGGAAAGCTTAATATTAAGTTTTCGTTGAAAAATTTTAGGATTTTTTTTCCCAGAAACAATATAGCGAAAACCGTTTTGAAATCCGTTCATAAGATCAAAAGATACAGCCCCATGACCACATTTTCATATTTTCGACTTACTGTACGGCGGCCCGGGCGTCGCGTCGCGTCGGGCAGTTTGTGCCGAAAAAAAATTCTGCTGAATGAAATATGAATATTAAGAAAAGAAAAGATGAAGGTAGATATGATATAAGTTAATGAAATGCCTTCGAAATACATATAGTATCAGGATATTTGTGATGCAAAAGTGGCGTAACCCTTTTTGAAAAATTAGCTTATTTTGTCTCTCATATTTTTGTCTTAGGGACATAAATTATTTTAAACATTGTCCATTACAGAATATTTTGTTCCATATACTATTACACAAAATCCCTTAAATTATTCTAAGAAAAACTCTGATTTTTTTGAGGTTTTTTTACCATCATAATCGTAGCAAATGAAAGTTGACAGTTTATACCTAAAAAACGTTGGCTTACACAGAATATTTCGTTTCAAATTTCACACAGAAGCCCTAAAATCACCTTTTCCCAAGTGAAAATTTTATAAAAAAAAATGTCGGTTTTTTAATAATATGTAATTCTAATAGAAAAAATAGGATTTTCTGCGCTTCCATGTTTACGAACAATAATTTATTTTAAAAAAAAACTGCCGCCTGCTTGTTTTCTGCGGGCAGAAGAAGAATAAAATTGATATGCAGAAGCTAAGCAGGTATGCAGCAGATCTTTCTGCGCTTACGTATTCGCCCTTAGTTCAAGAATTGGAATCTAGAAGTCTTTGAATACAAACCAGTCAATACTTACACTAACAGAAATTTGCTCATTTTGCGCCTGGTGTCTAAGTTTCTTCGTAAGTTGCTGACTCTTTCTTCAATCACCATAAAAAAGAAAACATTTATTCTTCTATTGCGATCGTCTCGAATATTTCCAGAACAATTAATGCATAAGCAGTAGCGGATCTAGGATTAGGCTCTGGGGGGGGCTTGGTAGATCCAGTTTGAGACTTGGTAGATCCAGTTTGAGACACTAATGGACAGTTTCACAAGTTAAACAATTTATGTTTAAACTTAAGTTCAGCACTTGATTCGGTTTCAAAGTAAACCTTGAACTAAGATAATTCTGTAGTTCTAGTTAAACGAATGTATTCTGCCATTTAAATTTCATAGCCTAAGAGCCCGCAGCAAATTTTGGGAGTGTATTAATAACCAAAATATGAGTATGATGGTTTGTAGGTGCATATATCGCGGTATCAAAAACAACTGTCTGGCAGGTTTCTTTTTTAGCATTTTGCGGTGGTGGAGGTTTGAAAATAGCGATTTTCCAGTTTATTTTGTCAGAGGTATTACCACTTCAATAAATTTAAAAAAATATATTATGTGATGTTGTCATTAAGTCAAAACATCATAATCTTGGCAATTCGAGCAATAGAACTCAAAATATAAGCTTTTTAAGAGGACCTTATCGTCTTTTTCTTGGAGAATTATAAACACACAAAAAATCAAAGAAACAGAATCTCCAAAAAAATTGATTAAGGTTCGCTTAAAAACCAAATATCTTGAGTTCTATTGGTCGGATTGCCAAGATTTTGACTTAAAGAAAATGACAGAGCATCACATTATATATTCTATAAATTTATTGAAGTGGTAATACCTCTGACAAAATAAACTGGAAAATCGCTATTTTCAAACTCCCACTTGCCAGACGGTTGATTTTGATACCGCGATATATGCACCTACAAACCATCATACTCATATTTTGGTTATCAATCCACTCCCAAAATTTGCTGCGGGCTATCTTAGTTCAAGGTTTACTTTGAAACCGAATCAAGTTCTGAACTTAAGTTTAAACATAAATTGTTTAACTTGTGAAACTGGCCATTAATGTCTCAAACTGGATCTACCAAGCCCCTCCAGAGCCTAATCCTAGATCCGCTTCTGTATACTACTTACATAAAAAAAAACTTCCACTGATTTAAAAATATTCCATGTAGAAAGAGATTTATTAAAAATAATCAGAAGCGGTTAAGCTAGCGAAAACTGAGCATTGTTTCAGAATTAAGTTGCATACTCATATTTTAGTTAGCAATCCACACCCAAAATTTGCTGTAGACTCTTGATCTATCAGTGCAGCGTTCAGAACACTTGATCGTAATAATCATTCTAAAATCTTATTGATAACTGCCATTTTATAATAATAATAAATTATTATATTTCTTTCTATTTGAAATTATTTTTATTTTTAATGTTTTCGAGTGACGAGGAAATATAACATTCGTTGTGAGGGTGAAAAGAGAAAAACGCTTCCCTTGAAACACAAATTATTTTAACTATTGTGACGATGTTGATTTTATTTTATAATTTATATATTTTTATAATTTATACATAACTAATATAAAAAAGTTTTAGTTTAGGTTAAAGGTTTTTTTTGTGAAAATCTACAGTTATATAAATAATTGAATTTTGGCATTCCCACTTTTCCTTTTAGAATAGCCTTGTTTTTTGTGCATTTATATCAGCTTCTATCCCCGGTTTAAAATGATTTCAATATAACATACAATAACATCTGTAGTATTTAACATTTAAAATATTTTTAAGTGGGGATAGAAAAAAAGTGTATATACCTTCAATTTTCAGCCACGTCAAGATTCGAACCACCAGAAAAAAAAATCTGTCAGTAAATTTGTACGTCAGTCTAGAGGGACTGCAAATATTCACTGAGTGGCCAGAAAAAACTCAGATTTTCCCAAATTCTTCACGGGTTTTAGCCCCAATTTCGTTTGTTTTGCAAAATTAGCGAAGTTCATAGGGTGAATTATTTTTCGTTTGGTATGTTAATTGTTGAGCCCCGACCCCGTTTTTTCAATTATCTCTTTAAGCTTTAGCCCAAACTTGAACTTGACAGTACTTGAGTCAAGCGCAAAAATTTTCTGCAATAAGGTAAGTTTTAAAGGAATTATTTGCTTAGCCCCGACCACGTTTTTTTGTCCAATTCTTGTCAAGCCCTGTTTTTTTTTCGTCCCAATATTCTGTCAATTATCCGTAGTCCCGAACTTGTTTTTTGTACAATTCCCTTCAGAATTTAGCCCCAACCTAATTAATTTGGGGCTTAGAAAAAAAATACGTAGCATATAAATTGCGTAGCCCCAGCCTCGTTATTTTTTTTGACTCCTGATTCTGATTTCTATATTTCAATCAATTTTAAGAACCACCTGTGGGGGGCGCTTTAGCCCCTATAGTCACCCCCCTGGATCCGCCACTGTGCATAAGGCTTCGGGGTGATTCTATACATAATGGCGTTATGAGGATTTAATAAAAAATACAAAACGAGGCTGGGTGCGACCCCCACACTAGTAACTTCCGATTGGTGCCCTTGAAAACCATACCATACCATGCCCTTGAAACGATCCGCCCAAGGTTACAAAGCCAGAACGGAAGACTGCCGAGATGAGAGTGGGAATATGTTAGTAGATACACACTCAGTGCTGAGGATCTATGGAAAGACCACTTCTCGAGACTGCTTAACGGCGAAAACAGCAAAGATACCGCTAGTACGCAGAGCTCTCCATTTAACTTGGACGATGATGGCCAACAGTTCAGTCCACCCGACCTAACCGAAGTGCGGCTGGCGATATCAAAACTTAAGTCATACAAGGTTGCTGGTGCGGATTGCCTACCGCCTACCAGTCGAATTATTCAAATCAGCGGGAGATGAATTGGTTAGGACTAATACACCAACTCATCTGCAAAATTTGGTCGGAGGAAAGTATACCCTATGAATGGAACCTCGATATAGTGTGCCCCCATCCATAAAGAGGGTGATGCTCTGAAATGCACCAACTACAGAGGAATTATTTTCTTGAACGTCGCTTTTAAAATCTTGTCGGCTATCTTGCATGACCCTTTCTGAACGATCTGATCGGCCCCTATCAGTGTGGTCTTAGGCCAGGCAAGTCAACTCTCGATCAATTGTTCACACTGTGACAGATTTTAGAAAAATCCCGTGAATTCCAAATCACACCACCTCTTTATTGCAGGATGAAGATGGAGGAATATCGCTGCTCCGTCAAAATCGGTAAGAACACCACCGAACCCTTTGTTGTTGAGAAAGTAATGAGGCAGGGAATTTAACATTATGGCTGGCCACGAGACGAGAAAAATCTTGGTCTCGATCTCGGTGTCGCATGACGAGACCGAGACGAGACTGCCTTTTAAGCAACCGAGACGAAATTTACAGAGACTCTGAAAAATTAAAAAACTCAATTCCAGTTAAATATTTATTTTCTTCTGCACATATTCAAACTTCAGTCGAGAATATTTCGTTCCAATGATCAACAGGTTGTCCGGAAATCGTTTTTTTCGGAGACGAGACCGAGACGAGAATTAGTTTGTTGCACTTTTTCTTCACGTTCGTCGCGGGGTGGGTATTTATTTATACTATATCAATTAATTATTAAATTACTCGAAGGGATTATCGCGGATTGAATTCGAATATTAAATACTAAAAGATAAGCACACGATGTGCAACGAAAATTTATAACTACTCGCATCAACTTTGACAGCTCGAACTAAAGAACAACGAAAGAAGAGAATTAAAGATACGCGAAAGAAAAAGGCAAACTGTAGCACGATAAAAAGCTACCACCACGACTGCTCAGCTGGGCTGGGTTTTGTTGTGGAAGAAATTTGTTATGTAAAAAAAAATTGATTCGTTTTAATCAAAGTGATAAAACGATCGAAGGGTTTTATTACAAGTACAGTGGGGTACTTGCAATAAAAGGTGGGCGCCAGGAATTTTAATTAAGCTAAATTAGCAAAATTCCAAATCTAATTTTATTTTGTAATTTTTGAATATGAAGCCGAACGAAATGAAACACTAAGTTTGTTTTATGCCCAGAAGGGGACTTCAAATTATTTTATTTGGAAAACCTTGGACAAACCAGGATAAAACCCAAAATTTTTTCAATTATATAAAAAGAAAGTATATATAGAAAGTATAATAAAAGAAATTTTAAATGGCTTACGGTAAGCCTTTTAATAAAAAAAAACAAGGAATAAGAAAAATAATTAAAAATGGGCCATTAACGCGCGGTTAAGAAAATTTCCCCGTATATAATCCATTGGGATGAGTAAGCAATTTTCACGAATTCGAATATAAAAAAAATAACTATTTTAAACTATACAACAAAATTAATTAACCCACTTGGACAAAATGTCCGCTCTACTTATCTTTTTTTTTCTCAGCTTCCTCCTCTATCTCCTCGAGCTTTTCTTCAATCACTTGTAAAATCCTTTTGAGAAAGAAATTTTCCTCGCTTTATTTTTCCTTTTCACCAAACTTTTTCTCGACTTTTCTCCTTTCTCGATTTTTCCTCGTTTTAACAAAACTGAACTACTCGCTGGGTTAGCTCTCTCAAGAGTGGCTTTCCCAGCTAAAAACAAAACCTATTCTTCCCTCGACCATTCCAGTCACCCACACATTCACGCATTCAGCCATTCGTTTTCGTGATCATCGGTCACGGGACACTGGCTTCCTGGAAACCTTTTTCGCTCCGCAGGAAGCCACCGTAGTTGAATCTCAACGAAACTTTACTCTCACGCTCAAATGTATTTAGGATGTTGTGTTTTTGATTTTAGAGTAGGTAAGAGTCCGCCTAACTCGTAACCTCTTCAGCTCATCCGCCGTCATTTTCCTCGTTGCATGAGACAACTCGTCTACATGATAACTGTGCACAAATGGAATTCGGAAACGCCTGTTCCATTCGTAAACTCCAAATATCTCGTACACCTGCTTTTGTTACTTTTGCAGAACACTGGCTAAGTACACCATTGGTTGATGGTCACATGGTTGCCCTCAACTTTGCCAGTATTTTGCAGCCGTAACGAAAAGTAAAGAATGTAAAGGAAAGAATCGAAGGATGGCTTTTGTTGCGGTAAATTTTACCATAACAAGTTATACGAGACCGAGACTGACAATTTTCGATTTTAACGAGACCGAGACGAGACTTACAAAAGTCTCGCAGAGTCTTGTTTCGTGGCCAGCAATTCGTTAATGAAACAATTGTACGCAACACACAAGTCAACACCAGCGGTACAATTTATCAAAAGTCCGTTCAATTACTTGCGTATGCATATGACATAGACATTGCCGACAGAACGAAGCAAGCTGTGGCAGGCGTATTTGCGAGCATTGAATAGGAGGTGGCTAAAATGGGATTGGCGGTTAATGAGGACAAGTCGAAGTATATGCTGTCATCGAGAGAGGAATCTCAACACATCGTCGACTCGAGCAAAATATCACGATGGACAGATATAACTTCGAAATTGTCAAGGACTTTGTCTACCTGGGCTCCACTGTTACCTCGCAAAATGACAGCAGTGCAGAGATCAAACGAAGAATTACTCTTGCCAACTGCTGTTTCTTCGGTCTAAGAAGGCATTTAAATAGTAAGGCCCTCTCTCAGAGAACCAAGGAGACTTTATACAAGGCCCTTATCATCCTGCTTTATGGGTCAGAAGCATGGACATTGAAAAAATCGGATGAAAGTTTGCTAGGGTGCTTTGAGAGGAAGATTCTTTGGGGGATTTCTTAAAATTGATTAAAATATAAAAGTCAATGCATTACAACGTAAAGAAATTTATATTCGTCTAAAATATTGTTAAGTGGTGAAGTTAGATGGGAGTCAAACAAAATAACGAGGCTGGGGCTACGCAATTTATATGCTACGTATTTTTTTTTTTCCCCCAAATTAATTATAGGTTGGGGCTATAGCATAAAGGGAATTGTACAAAAAAAAACAAGTTCGGGGCTACGAATAATTGACAAGAACAGAAAAATGGGACGAACAAATCAGCTGGCGGGCAGGGCATGACAAGAATTGGACAAAAAAATGTGGTCGGGGCTAAGCAAATAATTAACTTACCTTATTCAAGAAAGTTTTTGGGCTTGACTGGACTGCCAATTCCAAGTTGGGGCTGAAGCTTGAAGAGATAATTGAAAAAACGGGGTCGGGGCTTAACAATAAACATGCCAAATGGAACAGCTATTCACCCTAAGAACTTAGCTAATTTTGCAAAGAAAAACCCAATTGGGGCTAAAACCCGAGGAGAATTTGGGAACAAGAAATCAAAATCTGAGTTTTCTCTGGGCACTCAGAAAATCAAGCATGTGAATGAATATTTGCAATCCCTCTAGACTAACGTGAAAATTTATTGACAGATTTTTGCTTCTTGTAGTTCAAAGCTTGACATGGCTAAATTTTTGAAGGTGGTATATATAATATGTTAAGATTATATAAGTCTATAAAAACAGATAAGCCTTAATTTTTTTCTATCCACTTAAAAATATTTTAATATTAAGTACTACAGATGTATTTAATATTGACAACATTTTAAACCGGGGATAGAAGCTGATATAAATGCACAAATAAACCGGCTTTTGTAAAAGGAAAAGTAGGAATGCCCAAATTCAATTATTTATGTATATAACTTTGTATATTTTCAAAAAAAAAACCTTTTATATTATGTACGTAAATTATAAAATTAATTTGTGGACAAATAAATTGTATTACTTATGGTCAGTTTCACAGTGAAAGTTTAAACTTATGTAAGTTCAACTGATCCTCAACTTCAGTTCAAATTTAAAGGTCAAATCTTTGGTTTTCAGTTTAAACTAGTGCTGGAAAGTATATTGATATTTCGTATATCTGGATATCCGATCGGATCCGAAAATACGAATTAGATCCGGATCCAGATCCGGATCTGAATCCGAGGATCCGACACTGGATCCGGATCTGGATCCGAGGATCCGACACTATCCGTATATTTCGGATATCGGATCCTGGATCCGGATCTGATTCGCATTTTTGGATCCGATCTGGATATCCGGATATCCGGATAGTTTGAGCATCCGGAACTGATTTTAAGCTATAGTTTAAACTAAACCTCAGTTCAATAGAGCGAAGCTTAATGTGACTGCATGAATGCAACTATCAAACAAATCAACATCGTGACAATAGTTAAAATCATTTGTTCTTCAAGGGAAGCGTTTTTCTTTTTTCACTCTCACAACGAATGTTACATTTTCCTCGTCACTCGAAAACATACATATGTATGGTATGTGTGTAGCCCAGTCAATAATTACAAAAAAAAGGCCTTAGTTCGCAAAGCGCGATGTAGTTCTGCATTTTTGATATGTTGTTGGGGCATTTTTGATTGGTCTGTAGCTAAGTTTGCAACTTCGAAAAACCTGTGCTCGCTGCAGGAAAAATGTAACATTGAAAAAACGCTAAAATCACCCCATTTTTTCCCGCATTTCCCTTTATAACTTTGGAAATATGAAACTTAGGAGAAAACTATATTCTTGTTTGTTATAAAATTTTCTACAAGACCACATTAGTTAAAAATGCATGTATGTTATATTTGAGTTGCTATCTAACTATGTGTAAAAACAAAAAAATTGAAAAACTAAGTAATTTTGAAGCGCTTAAAAAGTAGGTCAAAAATTGTCCAATTCTGCTCAAAATTTGCAATCAAATAGCCTAGAGTATTATAAGACAAAATTTGAAAATTCGATCCAAATCGGTCGAACAGTTTTGGCAAGAAACATGATGTTAACTGAGTGCAACAAGCAATGTTTGCATCATTGTTGTGGTCAAAGTAGGACACCTTAGTTGGCACTGATTTTTGTACACGTACTTCGAACACTTAGCTATCATAAAATATCGTTATATTATTTATGTCTTTTTTTTTAGATACTTTGGTAGCAATTTTAAAAGTTATAAAAATTTTGCACTGTATAAATGTTTGCGAATTTAAAATCGCTACCAAAAATACAAAAATACAAAAAAAAGAAAAAAATATTATACTGATATTTTATGATAGTTTAAGGTTTCAGTGCCAACTTAAGTGTCCTACTTTGACCACAGCAATGATGCAAACATTGATTATTGTTGCACTCAGTTAACATCATGTTTCTTGCAATATAACAAACAATAATATAGTGGATGGTTTTTTCCTAAGTTGCATATTTCCAAAGTTATAAAGGGAAATGTGGGAACAAATGGGGTGATTTTAGCGTTTTTTTCACTGTTGCATTTTTCCTGCAGCGAGCACAGGTTTTTCGAAGTTGCAAACTTAGCTACAGACTACTCTAACATGCCCCAACAACATATCAAAAATGCAGAACTACATCGCACTTTGCGAATTTATTGTTGAATTTGAGAATTTGACTGGGCTAGTGTATGTATAAAAAAAAACATAATTTCAAATAGAAAGGAATATAATAAATTATTATTATTATAAAATGGCAGTTGTCAATATTAGATTTGAGAATGATTATTATGATTAAGTGTTCTGAACCTTGAACTGAAGCTTAAGAGCCGATTTTTCAATAGTTAGTTAAGGAGTCAGTTATTTATAGGAATAAGTTGCCCATTGAAAAATAGATTTTTGCTCTATCTGAGGATTAAATACTAACTGACTGCTTATCTGACTATTGAAAAATTGGCCCTAAATGGCAGAATACATTCGTTTAACTAGAACTACAGAATTATCTAAGTTCAAGGTTAATTTTGAAACCCAATCAAGTGCTTAACTTAAGTTTAAACTTGCACTGTGCAACTGGCCCCTAATTTGTCAAACAGGATCTAATGCAAGGTGTCTTATAATAATTTTTTTTTTTTTAAGTGAATAATTCTGAAAAATTCTATGGCCCTAAGTAAAAAACAAATTTGGAGTCGCATCTAGATTAAATTCGATTTTTTTTGTATTGGATAAACTCGACTTTAGGCCGAATTCGACTCAAATTTCGTTTAGAAACTGTTTATTCATTTAATTATTTTTTTTCTCAACTACAAACTTTAATTATGTCTAAGTTGAATCAAAAATGTATTTAAACAATAATAGAATGATAAGTAAAAAAATTACAGTTTAAGAATATGAAAATATCAACATTTTAAAAGGAACATTAAAGGAATGGATAGATTATGTCATAATAATTAGGAAGATAATAATTTTTTTTTTTAAGATTGTTCTTTGACAAGTTAAAATCTATACAATTATAACAGCAATTAAAATCAATGCACATGACATTCAAAGGTTCATTTAAACCATAATTAGATCTTGCAAAAGAAGTATAACAAAAATCAGAGTTTCGATTTATTCTGGATCGAGAATTTATACTCAGCATACTGAAGGCTTAATAATTTCAAACGATTTTCATAAGACTGAAGATGTTAATTTGGATCCCATGGAAGATGACGAAGGACGAATAACAAAAACTGTTTTTGAACACTTTCAATTTTACGGACGGACGAGAGCGCAATAAAGGGGTTTCGATATGTAAGGATCCTTTAATTCTTTAGAAAACCTCTTAATTAATCCAAGACGGCTTCTTGCCTTACTAGTGATGACGTCAATGTGGTAGTTAAAAGACAGTTTTGCATAAAATAAGACTCCCAAATCGTTAAATGTATCCACACGATCAACTAAGTATCCATCAATATAATACTAGGAATGTATAGGGTATTTCCTCCTAGTGTACGACATCACTTTGTACTTTTTAGTATTGAGTTCCATTCCATTTGAAACACACCATTCAAAGGCTCTATCAATATCATCCTGCAGAAAAAAATATCCATGTAGATTCGAGAAGGTATAGAACAGTTTGAAGTTGTCTGCGAAGATTAGGATTTTTAGCAGAGAATGTCCATGCCAATGTCATTAATAAACAGAACGAAGAGAAATCGGCCAATATGACTACCTTGAGGAACTCCGGACAGCACATTAATAATTTTAGCTAGCCAGTTTTTATAGTTGACATATTATATACTGTTTCTTAAATACGATTTGATCCAACCAACTATCCACTCTGGAAATCCATATCTTTCTAATTTAAGAAAATTAAAAGTATTGAATGGCTGACCCTATCGAATGCTTTACTTAGATCAACGAACAAAATATCAGTTTGAAGTTTATTTTGTATATTTAAATTAATTTGGTTTGTGAATTCCAGAAGATTCGTTGTTGTAGATTTTTGCAGACAAAACCCATGTTGTTCAGGAACGATTAATGATTTACAGAAAAATTGAATATGTTTGGAGACTATGTTTTCAAAAAGCTTTGGTATGTATGAAAGTTTTGCAATACCTCGATAGTTCTCAACATTGATTTTATTTCCACACTTATGAAGAGGTAAAACTTCCACAGTTCTGGAAAAACACCAGAAGATAGGGAACAGTTAAATATGTAAGTAACCGCAGCACAAATATAAGACTTAAAACTTTTAACAAATATAGACGGAATATTGTCAGGACCAAATGAATATGTACTTTTTAAGCCGTCAATATAATTCCTTCTACTTCCGCTTCAGTCAGCCTTAACAAAGGTATATCACGGTTAAATCGGTTTCGGATTGAATTATCACAGTATTTAGGATTGCACGAAGTACATTAGTTGGAAAAAATCAGCAAATAAATTACTTATATCTATATCACAGGAATAGGACCTATTTTTATATTGCACGGATGTTGGAAAATTTGAAGTTTTCCTTTTAGAGTTTATAAATTTCCAAAAGTACTTAGAATTTTTTTTATATTGCACTTTTTTTCACTTAAATAGTTCATATAAGCTGTTCTTAAGGAAGGCCAGTTTCACAGTGAACACTTACCGGAAAAAGTAGCACTTAAGTCTAGCATATTGGTACTTTGAAGTAATTTTGGCAGCC
Organism: Melangyna quadrimaculata; assembly: GCA_949320155.1. Classification (NCBI taxonomy): domain Eukaryota; kingdom Metazoa; phylum Arthropoda; class Insecta; order Diptera; family Syrphidae; genus Melangyna; species Melangyna quadrimaculata. Next base: position 156,697,454 of record OX439484.1, read on the forward strand.
TGGGTAAGTGACACTTAAGTGCCCAACACGGCAGAATTAAGTGCAACTTATTCAGGTAGGGTGTCCATCTTATCTTTTTAAAAGAGAACAGACTTAATGGCCCTATTCTGCCGTTGCGAGACTCACAGGTCACAATTTTTTGTAAGTGAGAGGTTTCTTATGAGGTGGTAACAATTTCGTATTCTGTAGGAGCCCTCATAAGAAACCTCACAAGAACAACGTGAGTTATAATCTGCCAAGGAGCAGATCATAATTTTTACGTTTTTATAAGGCAAGTTCACCATCACGAGTTATAAGGTTATAGTGATCTGTGAGGCATCAATGAGGTTGCCAGAATAAGGCTGTAAAATTTCGTTGTTAGGTAAATTTTATAATAAAATAGGAATGTTGTCAAAGCTTCGATACAATTTTTAAATGATAGAGTTATATAAGAAAAAGTACAAGAAAAAAATAATAAGAGGATATTATTGTTGATAAAGGCAACTCTAGCCCTTATCAAAACGAACATACCGCATTTCTTACCTACTAGTTGTATTTTGTTCAGCAATTCATACATCTACCAACATGTGTATGATTCTTGAAAATTAGGACGCTTGATTCTTTTATTTTGATTTTTTTATTTTCTTGTGTTCTCTTTTTTGTTCTCTATTTTGCTCTAAATATTCTCTTTTTTATAGCTTGTAGAGCAAAATGTCCTCTTTTTGTAAAGTACCCAGATGGACACCCTATATTCAGGTAAGTTTGCACTGCGAAAATTGCACTTTTGTATCCGATATTGCTCACTTAAGTGCAACTTCTATGACTGTGAAACTGGCCCTAAGAGAACTGGGCTCTCATCACGTAACTCTGACGATATCGTTATCGATAGCTATGCTTCACGTAAGAATACAAAACGTCTATCGTTCAAACGATATCGAATTGACGATTTGAGATTTGCTTCATGTACTTAAAAAAGCTCTCATTTGCTATCGTCTCGACGATATCGACTGCTCGATACCTATTTAGCTATCGTCTTGGTGTGTTTTGTTAGTTTTAGATGTAATTTCTTATATTTTTGACGAGCTGACGGCAAATTTTGGGACTGGATATATAATCAAAATATAATTATAAGGGTTTATAGGTGCATGTGTCATGATATTGTAACAAGTCTACCTACACAACAGTCATTTATCATACACCGTTCGAGAAGTTATTGCATGCAGCACGTTGTTTTGTAAATTGAATAATAATGCAATTCTTTAACTGGCAATTCTTTAACTGGAGCCCTGATTATCGGTGTTCCCATAACGGCATTATTAATGCTAGATCTAGCATTATAGAGAAGAGAAAAGCATTATGAAATTTTAAAATTATGCTTAATGCTTTTCTGGCATTTTTGTTTTTATTTTTTGCATTCTTGAATGCCAAAAATGATTTCGACTCATTATTTTGATGATATCACATTTGGAAAAAAATATTTAAAAAATAAAAATTATCATATCCAATTTTTTTTTGTAATACAAAGCATTGTGATTTTAACCTTTATAACGTCAAATCCCGAAGATTCACACATACGCTCACAAAATTCATGAATTTTTAAATAGAAATGAATTAATAAAAGAATCTGTTTCATATTGGAATCTGGGGTCAATTCTCGATCTCTAACGGTGTGAAGTGATACATTTTCGAAAACATGTCTGTCAAGTTAGCATTACCACTTCAAAATTTCAGGAATCTAATAATTGGATTAATTGTCGTGAATTTTTCGTAAATTTGTCGTGAAACAAAAAATTTGTCGCGCCTTTTTTTTAAATTAACCATGGGTAATGCTAACTTGACAGTCAAGTTAGCATTACCCACCCTCAAAAAAAAAATCTAAAACAAAAATGAAGATGCAGTTAATTGTCGTGAATTTGTCGTAAATTTGTCGTGAAACAAAAAATTTTTTACTACTTGTATTTTCTGAGAAAAAATAAAAAAAGCCGTAACCCTCTAAAATCGAATTTTTTTCAATAAATCTAGCACTACCATACCAAAACTTTTTTCTTAGAAGACTTAAAAAAAAAATCTATCCAAACGATTGTCGTAAGACGTCCTTAGATAAGTTACGTACTCAAATAATTTGTCGTGCCTTTTTTTCTCAAACAAAAATCACCTTTTTATGACCAAACCCCCTAAAATCGAATTTTTTCATAAAATCTAGCACTACCATACCAAATCTTTTTTCCTAGAAGATTTTTTTGAAAAAAAAAAAATGTATCCAAACATTTGTCGTAAGACGTCCTTAGATAAGCTACGTACTCAAATAATTTGTCGTGCCCTTTTTTCTAAACAAAAATCACATTTTTATGACTAAACCCCCTAAAATCGCATTTTTTCACAAAATCTAGCACTATTCTAGCACCACCATACCAAACCTTTTTTCCTAGAAGATTTAAAAAAAAAAGAATTTATCAAAACAATTATCGTAAGACGTCCTTAGATAAGTTACGTACTCAAATAATTTGTCGTGATTTTTTTTTCTCAAAAAAAATCACCTTTTTTTGACTTTTTATGGTAAGACGTCTTTAGATAAGTTACGTACTCAAATAATTTGTCGTGCCTTTTTTTCTCAAAAAAAAATCACCTTTTTATGACTAAACCCCCTAAAATCGCACGACAAATTATTTGAGTACGTAACTTATCTAAGGACGTCTAACGACAATTGTTTGGTTAGATTTTTTTTTTAAGTCTTCTAAGAAAAAAGTTTAGGTATGGTAGTGCTAGATATACTGAAAAAAATGCGATTTTAGAGGGTTAGGGTTTTTTTTATTTTTTCTCAGAAAATACAAGTGGTACAAAATTTTTTTTTTCACGACAAATTTACGACAAATTCACGACAATTATTTGAATCTTTTTTTTTTTAGAATTTTTTTTTTTAAAAAAGGCGCGACAAATTTTTTCTTTCGCGACAAATTTACGACAAATTCACGAAAATTAATACAATTATTAGATTCCTGAAATTTTGAAGTGGTAATGCTAACTTGACAGACATTTCCAAAACTTCATACTGTAATATTTCGATTCTGGATGAGTGTGAAAAAAAGAAATAAAATGTCACAACTTCGTAATTTTTTGTCAATTTTTGACATTCAATATCACTTTTACACACTCATCCAGAATCGAATTATTAACGTGTGATGTTTTGGAAAATTTATCACTTCACAGATCGAGAATTGACCCCCTGGAAAGCTAATTATTTGGGGCTACTCAGCGAGGTCTTTTGTTCTGTTATTCTGTTATCAATTTCCAAACAAAAGTTTGAGCTGTCAAAAACTCTTTTATAATTATGTACTCGGCTAATAAAACTGTTATGAACTCTGTTAAGAAACCTGCTATGATATGTCAAAAGTTCTAAATTTACAAAACACAAATGCGTTTTGGAAATATGTTTAAGGAATAAGGTTGATTTGTGATTGGACAGCTTTCACTTCCCATTTCAAACGCTGAGGTGAAGCTCCTGTTCAGCCAAAACAAATATAATTAAAACAAAAATAATAACAAAATAGGAAAAGAATTATTGAACAGCATTGTCCATAGACACGAGGTGCTGAAGATAGAAGAAAAGATAAATGAAAAGAAGTGTTATTTAGAGGACGTTAGAGCCTGGAGGAGATAACCTATGTACCTATTTTTTTTTTTTTAATTTATTTATTTTGCATTTCTTAAATGTTTGTATTTTAATCATCGCAATAGACGTTTTCATATGGATTTTAAAATCTAGCATTTTGTTTTTTGAGCTCGCATATGATCTAGCATTATAAAATTTGAAATCTAGCATTATGAAATTTGAGATTATGGCAACACTGCTGATTATAGAAGTTAATTACGTGTGTTTTCTTCCATTTTTAAAAAAATACGTTTTTAAGGTTTCGTATACGTCTTAAATCTTTAGAAAGACATTGATGTGATGATGCAACAGACAATTTCTTTTTGACAGGAACACAATGATTATTACTTAGAGCTCCTTAAATAAATTTATTGAAAATATAATTATTGTTTTTTTTTTTTTTTCATTTCATCTGAATGATTTTCGGGTGAAATTCATTAACATGTACCTAAAATATCGAAAGGCAAAATAACTTAAAAGCTAAATAATACTATTCGAACTAATAAATTGCGAAATAATAACTTGCAAGATAATAAAATGCGTAGTAATGAAATGCGAAATAGTGGAATGCGAAATAATACGAAATAATAAAATACGAAATAACAATCAAGCGAAATATTGAAATGCGTAATAATAATTTACGAAATAGGCAAAAATGGGAAATAATAAAATGCGAGTTAAAAATTCCGATGTGAGATATGCGAAATGATTAATTTGCGAAGAAATAATATAGCTAAATAAAAAATTGCCAAACAAATTTATTGCGATATGATTAAATTTCAAACCAAGAAATTGCGAAATGATCATTGCGAAATGAAAAACAACGAAACAAAATCCGCCAAATAACCCTTTCCCAAAAAAAAATACCAAAAATTAGAGGAGTCTATATAGTTAGGGCGTTAAGGGAGTCAACCTTGCACTTCATTCTGATGGGATGAGCTTTGGTTCACTAATAGTCCACATCCTAAATTTACTTCAAAGAAGTGTTGCCACGGTGGCAACACTGGAAGATCGGAGTTATAAGGGTTGCCTTCTGACCATGTTTTAACACGAATTTTCACATAAATTAGCCTATAAATCGAGAACCAGACATCGGTTGATATCGTGGAATGTCTTGTTGGATTTAGAATACTTGAATATGTTCATTCTTTGACACTTCTTCCACCCTCATACGCTGGGGCAGCAAAATACCTCCGCGGATAAGGGTTTTTATTTGTCAGAAAATAATGTTTATTAAATGAATATTCATAAAATTTTCAGATGAGCGTCGACGTAGAATTTCATACTCTTCAGCATATCCAAAGTCCATTTTTACCCATAATCGCTTTCAAAATGGGGGCAGGGGGAGTTGGAAGAATATCAAACCACTAATATATTTGTCTTGGTATAATCTAAGCATATGGCACATGATCTTAGGGGAATTTTTAATTCCCAATCTTATGCAATCGAAATAATTTCAATATAATTTCCCTAGAAAAAGTTATAATCTTATTATAAAATGATGACTAAATTTTTAAAGAAACGAGCATAACATTACTAAATTTCAGTGGTATGGTGATGAAACTTGGCAAATGTGTCTCATTTGTCGTAAAAAATAAGAATCAAAAGAGTACATACAATTATCTGGGGCGAAAGGGTGTTTTTTTATGTAATGGAGGTGCAAATATATAATATGGTACATGATTTTGAAGTATTTTGTAACGCTGAATCCAATTTAAGTAAAATTAAGACGATACAATCATCATTAAAAAAGTAATCGTCGTTTTAATGGAAAAAATAATATATTTTTTAAGTAAGAACAGATAAAACATTTTCCCTCAAAAACCACCATTGACAATAGATATTTGATTTATGTTTTTTTATTCTTGGTAACAATAAAAATCAAAACATTTCATTCCAACTTTCATCAACGTACTAGTTCTGGGCGGGGGGGGTTGACGGGGCATAGTTTCACTTTTTTCTCTTTCACTCAAAAACCACCCTTTAGCCCCAGATATTTTTATGGACTCTTTTGATTCTTATTTCGTACAACAAATGACACATGTGTGCCAAGTGTCATCACCATACCATTCAAATTTGGTAATGTTATGCTCGTTTCACCGAAAATTTAGTCGTCATTTTATAAAAAGGTTATCCATTTTTCTAGAAAAATTATATTGAAATTATTTTGATTGCATAAGATTGGGAACTAAAAATTGCCCTAAGGTCATGTGACATATGCTTAGATTATACCAAGACGAATATATAGTGGTTTGATATACTTCCACCTTCCCCTCCCCCCATTTTGAAAGCGATTATACAAAAAACTAATACATGGATAAAAATGGACTTCGGATATGCTCTAAAATATGAAATCCTAAGTCGACGCTCATCTTAAAATTTTATGAATACTCATTTTATAACCATTATCTTCTGACAAATAAAAACCCTTATCTGCCGAGCGTATTTTGCTCCCCCCGCGTACAAGGGTGGGGGAGGGGTCAAAAAATGCATATATTTCTAAGGCTTCAAGTGTTCTTAATCCAACGAGACATTCCACGATATCAACCAATGTCCCGATATCCCGATTTATAGGCTAATTTATGCGAAATTTCGTGTTAAAACATGGTCAGAAGGAAACCCTTGTATCTCCGGTCTGCCAGTGTTGCCACCGTGGAAACACTTCTTAAAAGTAAACTTAGGATGTGGACTATTAGTGTACCAAAGCTCATCCCGTCAGAATGAAGTTCAAGGTTTTACCTAAAATTTGGCCTTAACGCCCTAACTAATTTTTTAAAAAAATAAAAATGGACACGACTGGATCGAACAATCTAGCTCTCGTAGCTAACAACTTTAACGTAGCTTGAAGTTGACAATGTGCAATTGTATTGGTTTCACAACACTATGATACCATTAAAAAAAAGTTGTAAAAAACAAGTTACAATATAAATTATTAATATAAATTTTCTATTAAGTACTATACATTTTTAATTTTAATAGCTGAAACAGATAGAGCTCAAAAAAAATGTACGCCATTTGATTTGTTTGATAAATATAAATTTATAAAAAAAAACATTAGAGCGGTTTTCTTAAATCTTTTATTTTTTTATATACATATAAAAATTCTTGAACACTTTTAAAAATAAAATTTGGTATTCCAACTTTTAGAATTAAATAAAATAAAATATTACACAAAATTAAAAAAAAATATTTATTGACCCGTTTTCAAGATATTGAATTTTCAACAAAAAAAAAAAAATCAATATTGTTTTAAAAATCCGAAAATTATATTTTCGAAAAACTGTATATGCAAAATTGTTAAATTTAGAAAAGACCTCTTAAATTAAAAATTTGGTTGATATCGGTGCAGCCGTTAACGAGGAACTTGAAAACCAAAAAATCGGTTCAATGACAGGTACCGGACAGGGGAAATTTAAGTTTCCCCTCTAGGCAATGTCCTAAGAACCTTAAATCCAAAGTTTAAAGAAAATCGCTTGAGTGGCTTAGGCTGCTGGTCGAGGTACAAACAGACAGACTGACAGACAGACAGTATTGCGAGACCCACTTTTTTCTATTTTTCTATCATTGTTATGTTAGGGGCCAGTTATAGCTATCATTGAAAACCATCATTGAAAAAGTTAACTGTCCCTAACTGTTGTTGAGGGAAAATTCAAAGGTGAAGATCTTTTCATTCAGTAGATTTTGCTTATTTCGAACGATTTACCATTCGCACATAGTTAAGCTTCTTTAAATTTACATTTTCGCTATTAGAAAATTAATACGAGTATGTCGCAAAGACAATCTCTCGATGATTTTGCGGAATCAATCTTGAATTCTCATGTTTTGTACATGATCATGTGAAAGCGCCCGAGAATAGAACACAAAATGTTGCGTATACCGTTAAGCACTTCAAGGAAAAAGTTGAAGGTTTTCCGACACGTCAGCCATTGTGGTTTGATTGAAACACATGGACATTTAGGGCTGGTCACAAGACGAGAAAAGTCTGGGTCCCGGTCTCGCATGAGACGAGACGAGATGAGACTGCCATTTAAGCATCCGAGACGACACCGAGACGAGTGTTATTTATTTTCTACTGCGCAATTTCAAACTAGCTATAATCGAAAATATTTCGTTCCAATAATCAACAGGTTGTACAGAAATCGTATTTTTTGGAGGCGAGACCGGGAAGAGACTTAATTATACGAGACCGACAATAGACCGAGACGGGACTAAAAGTTTTCGATTTTATAGAGACCGAGACGAGACTTACAAAGGTCTCGCCGAGTTTCGTCTGGTGGCCAGCCCTAATTACATTGGGCCTTACCAATAATCAAATTTAGAGATCAGTTAAATATTTAAGTGGATTCTAAATAATGAACCATACCAATAATCAATTTAATAGTCAGCTTAACGCTAAACGTCACTTTAAATTTAATAGTAAAAAAACGCATGTTTAAACTCGTGATTAGGTGTAAACGCCACGTTTGTGTTGTCATTCTGAAAAGCAAAGGAGAAAAATAATTACCCTTATCCCCTATGTTTGTCGCTCTCAATTGAATTAAATTGCTTGTTCGTGAATTTTGTTGCAAAGCTATCAAAATAAACAAATAGATTTATTCCTTCTTATTTGTTTATTTGTAAATTTCAATTTGAGAGTAAATGGCGAAAAACTAGCACTTAAAATCGCACGCAGCCTAAAATTTGTTTGATGACATTTTTATGATAACTAAGATGTCATTGGCCGCGATCAAGCTATCCATGCTATCCGAAAAATGTTGGTATACGTTCGTATCCCAAGCGAAATTGTTAAAAAAGACGACTACAAAATGCAAAGCCGAAATTTGTTTGCCGTCATCGAGTTGTATTTTGCTAAAAACACTTTCAATTAACCTATCCGGTTTTGCTTGATCAGAAACCTATATGGATAGGAAGCTATCTTAGATAGGCAATCGCATTGATTCTTGAACGCGGCCATTTCCATTCACGGAAGCTGTCTGTTTGGCAACAAATGTAGTAGATAATGTAATAGAGCACTGATTAGTTAAAGACATGTTAAATTTGGTTATTGCGGTGAAAACACAAATTAACTCGTCTCTAAAGTTTAACGTGGCGTTTATCTAAACGCTTGTTTAGTCATTAATTATTGGTAAGGCCCATTAACTATAATGAATATTGGGTGGTATACGAAGTTTGCTCGCTCAGCTATAGTTTTAATTTAAAAAGTAGTATCAAAACTGTTATTAGATATTTAATAATCTAGGAATGCGAAGCGTTTCGGAGTAGTCCATCACCGAGCGACCTATACTTTTTATACTATGTAATAAGTTTTGAAATATTTCTAAACTGAGCCGGGCAAAACACTGGATACTTTTCATAATAGTATGAAGTATTTATCTAACTTTGAAAATATGTATCAAATAAGATATTAAAATTAATTAATTCACTATTATTTTTAAGTCTCAGTGAATAAAATCAAAAATTACAGGAATGCATTTACATACCAAACGAATGGTATTTAAAAGTTGAAGGACAAAGTGAAATTAGCAAGAATTCATATTTTTGCTCACATACATTGGACAGTGCAGGCGCATTGTGTACTCTCTTTTTAATGATTTTTTAGTATGCAAACGAGTTTGGACTGACAGCCATACAAATTCGTTGGCTGCTCGTCTCTTCGGACTCATTATAAATGTGGAAAAAAAATACACTGGATTTTGTTATTTTTTTTTTTTAATTTCACTTAAACTAGTTAACAACACTCCTATCATTTGTAATTCTCTCATTTGCTGAGCGAATTACGCAATAAATAAACAGAGTTAGACAGGATAAACAGATCAGTAGGATTCAATGCATTTAAGCATGTGGCAAATGAGCACCTTGGGGTTGGAAACCGTTCTTGTCGGCAATGTAGCTGACGGAGTAAGTGACACCATCGTCACCGACGTATGAGAATTGTCCCTTGACTGCGATAGCCTCATCTTCGGATCCTTGGTTCTCAATATGACCTTCCTCGCTGGCAGACTTGCCATCGCTAGTTTCAGAACTATTTTGAAAATAAAAAAAAATTATTATGTCTTACGAAAAAAAAAAAGTTATTAGCTTCACTTACCCGTATGAGTAGCTTTCAGGTCCTACGTCGGAACGCTGGCCGACGATTTGAGCATCCTTTGAGCTTCCGGTATATTGTGGTGGAGCGGCTAAGGCCAAACCGAAAAGAGCAACGAAAACAATGACGAATTTCATATTGGAGATTGGTGGTTGAGTTGGAGCTTGTTGTGTGCCGAAGAAAACCAGAGACTTGAGTGACTTACTGCAGACGATACAGCAGCATTTTATAATCAGCAACAGCGCAAACAAAAATTCAAATAGATACACTTAAATGAGGAATTATAATAATCATTTTAAATTCATTGAAACGGCATACCTTTAACTATTCATATATTTGGGTACGCATAATTTTTGCAAACAAAAATAAAACAAGCATATTTTTCAGTAACAAATTAAATATGCATGAATCACTTATAAGTGAAATGGTGTTTGGTAGGTTATGTTGGTGGGTACCTTTGTATCTGTTTAAGTACCACGAGATAAGAACGTGATTTCGTTCATTCGCTAATTTTTTCAACAAAAAAAACATGGTACCCACAATTTCACTGAAATTTCGTTTGTTGCTACCAAGACATCATTCATGATGCATGTAGATAAATTTCCAATTTGTAAAAAGGTATTACTTTCCGCAAGATGCTTGCACAAACGTCTCTTTACAGTACTTGAGTAGATAAAAAATGTATTGTAGGAAACCATCAGCTGTTCGTTAAAATTCAAAAGGTCAAATCCATCAGTAACTCAAATAATCTGAAGCTTCACTTTTTCTCCTGTTTATTAATTTGCTTTCCGCATACATTTTGTGAGCTAAATTTAGCAGCCTTGCGGAAAAAGCTCCCCATGCTAATTTTGACAGATCGTCTTTATGCTGGGGGTAAAAGTATCTGGTTGTTCAGGTTCATCCTGATTTTAAGCCGTATTTTGAATATCCACTCTTATTTTTTCACGCATTTAGCTGCATCATTTATTCATTATTTATATTTTAATATAAAGCAAAGGATTTTGATCAATTTTTCATCAAATATTGAATCAACAATATCAAAAAAATCATTGATGGCTCACTCACACACCTCTTTAGTATGACATTTGATGACATTTCACAGTAATTTTTATACACAAACGACGCAGCTCCATATTTTATCTCTTTTAAATATCCCTTATCTTGAAGATCCCGACCATTAGAACTGAAGTTATGCTTGGTTTACCAGAAAACTTATCTATTTAAAATAAATTTTTTAAGCAAGATATATAAGGGAGCTTTCCACCCATTGCCAAAGCTGGGAATTTCGGTTGATATTTTCAAATTTCCAATGCGTAGAGCTCTATATAAAGTTTTAAAAAAATCAATGTTTGATTTTTGTATGTCTAAAGCAGCGTCCACATTATGCCAATCAACATTGTTTATTTACATTGTCGATAAACACGCTCAACATTTTAAGCTGTCCACACATTGCCTCTTAGTGTGTACGTGTTGATGGGTATACTGTCATGTGTTATGTGACATATTTGTCATGTGCCTACCAATAGCGGCACAATAAACAAATCAGTTTGATTATTGTTTTGTGGCTTTGTGTTGGGCATCTCCAAGCCCAAGCATGTCCATTTTTAAAAATGGCAGCGTTTTTTGGTGTGACCAAATTATTTAAAATATCAACACAAATAACGTTACAAACGAAAACAAACCAGTACCTATCTAATTACACAAATTAAAATACAAAACAAAACATATTGCACGCAGACGTTACAACCGCAAGAAAAATGACATCTGTGTTGATCAGCACGTCAAGACTTAAAAATTATTGTTCAATCGAATCAACATTCTTGATTTCTACCCATTTGAGTCGGGTTACGTCCGGGTCAACAAAAGTTGATTGGCTCTGTTGATTTACACGTCCGCATTAACTCAAAATTGTTGATCAGCACTGTTGATATACACAAATCAACAAAATACCCTTAAGAGTAAGTCGATTTAGGGAGCTTTTGAAAACACCTCCTATGCCTCAGTTAACAAGGCTCTTGAAAGGAAGGGTGTTCCCATCACCATTACCAGATGGATTAAAGAAATGTTAGGTACCAGAACAGCAGAGGCACTAGAAGGGACGAATACACAGGGCATAATCACCACAAGAGGTTGTCCTCAGGGAGGGGTTCTATCACCCTTGCTGTGGAGTCTTGTAGTGGATGAACTGTTAGAAAATCTAACCGCCCAAGGCATACCCGTTATTGGCTTTGCCGATGATATTGTAATCACAGCCCTAGGGAAGTTTGAAGAAGCTCTAGGCCATATAATCAAAAGAGGGTTAGCAATCACAAGGAAATGGTGTATATCAGTAGGACTAAACATCAATCCTTAAAAACTACGATTGTACCACTTACCAAGAAAAGACTTCTACCACGCATGAAACCTATTTGGTTAGCTGGTGAAGTAATCGAAACGAAGAGGGAGGTAAAATACCTAGGAATAACACCAGATAGCAAACTCCTCTGAAACAAACATTTAGAAAAAAATGTCGGGAAAGGCACAAAGCCCCTCATGATATGCAAGAGACTTGCAGGGAAATCTTGGGGTTGCAAGCCACACATCCTTAGATGGATGTACACTATGATGGTAAGACCCATCATTACCTATGGTGCGGTTGCATGGCACAAACGAACCGCACTCTTAACAACTAGGAAAGCCCTAGGAAAAGTCCAAAGGCTCGCATGTTTATGTATAACGGGAGCAATGAGTACTTGCCCTACATCAGCCATGGAGGTTATCCTCCATCTATCTCCTCTACACGAGGTTATTGAAAGTGCTGCAAAGGGAGTCATTATGAGATTTGCCAAAGAGGGAACTGGGACCGGTAAATGTATAGGACTCAGAGAAAGAGCTAGCATTCCGAAGCCTTCAGTTACAAACCTTATTGACATTCCAAGAGATGGCATGATTAAAAAATTTAACTTCGAGAAAAATGTTCAAATAGAGTTAAGTAGCAAGAAAGAGTGGGTAGGAGAAACCGGTAACTACTCCCTTAAAGCAAACGCCGTAAAGTGGTACACTGATGGATCGAGAACGAACGAAGGGACTGGTGCAGGAATTTTTGGGCCTAGAACCAAGATTTCTATACCGATGGGTCAGTCTTCTAGCATTTTCCAAGCGGAAGTACACGCAATAGGGAAATGTGCAGACCAAAATCTCGAAAGAAAATACAAAAACCAAGACATTGCTATTATGTCGGACAGCCAAGCTGCACTCAAAGCACTAAGCTCATACACCATTAGTTCTTAATTGGCGTGGGAATGTGAAAGCAGGGGTGGAATCGGCTAAGGTGATAGGTGATTATCAATGGTCGTGATCGTCGTTTTGAAGATAGCTGTCTCTATCACATCTTAAGGCAAAAATAGAGACAGCAATCGTCAAAACGACGATCACCACCATTGACAGTCACCTATCACCTAAGCCGATTCCACCTCAGGTTAAATGAACTCAGTAAAGTCACTCTTCATTGGGTACCTGGCCACGTCGGTATCCAGGGCAATGAAGAAGCGGATTCCTTAGCAAAAATAGGTGGAATGTCCCCCTTAACGGGGCCTGAGCCCTATAGCGGAATAGGTGAAAATGTGATTAAAAATAAAATCAAAGAAGAAGAAGAGTCCATTAGATCCAAAAATTGGAAAGAATTACCAGGCCTGAGACAGGCTAAACTACTGCTTGGGAACTACAACCAAGAGCGGTTTTTAAACTGTATCAGCTTAAGTAGGAACAACCTAAGAAAAATAACAGGTCTCCTCACTGGACACTGCAAACTAAAACGACATCTTAGCATTCTCAGCTGGTAAGCAGTGCCACATGCAGATTCTGCGATATCGATGAGGAAACACCAGACCACATTCTAGGCAAATGTGCACCAAAGACACAAACACCTGGGATGTTACCAGGTGGAAGAGAGTGATTTACCATCTCTGAATGTACTCCAAATACTTAAATTTCTAAGAGAAATAAATTTGGGGGAAGAGTTGTAAGATGTCTACCCTCATCCAACTCCAGTAGGGGGCACAATAGATCCTTAGGTCGCAGTGCAAAACCCCATACCCATATTCATTCATTCATTCAAGTCGATTTATGGAGGCACCTAGCTCCGCATAACGGTTATTTAGAAGCCCAAATTAAAAAATAAGTCAAAATAATGATAGCCACAATTCACGAAAATTTCAGGCTTCTAATTCTATCCGTTAAAAAGACAAAAATCAACGAAATGAATATTCATAAGCATTTACATTTTTTAATTTTTTTTTAATTTAATTTAATTTTAATTTTCAAATTTTAACGCTTTTCTACCCTGAGCCAGAACTGGCTTACAAGTGCCAATACATTTAAATTTTCTTCCTAACACATACAAACCTGAGCAGCTTGCTCGTCAACTCCGGCTTGCCATTTGGGAAGCCAGTAGAGAAGACGGTGGCCTCGTTCAGACTTATATATAAAACGATATAGATACATAGCTTTTCATTGAAAATTTAATGCAAAGTTAAATATTCTTTCTACCAACACTTTTAATGAGAGGAGGGACCAAGAAATTTTAACATTTCCAAAACAGGCAACAACTGTCAAATATGATTAGGATGGCTATGATTATGATGAATTATACAAAATCTCTTAAAAATCCTAATTTTTGAGAGTATATTTTTTGCTTGGGAAAAATGAGAGTTTTGAGGATTTCGGATGACATTTGGAACATTCGGTTAGTGATTTGTCAAGCCATAGAATGTCAAATTAAATTGAAAGATTGCTACGGAGATGATGCATTGAAAAACTTAAAGATATTTGAATTTGCGCGGGAAAAGGTGATTTTAGCGGCGCAGGGTCATAAGTCCACTTGGATCGGTTAAAAGTCCACAATTTTGTTGTGGAGATTTGACCCACCCAAGTGGGTCAAAAGTCCACAAAAAAGGTCAATATTCCCTAATTTTAGAAAGAAAGTGTGTCATAAGTCCACAATAATTTCATATTTTAATATGGAAAAAAAGCAGGTACCAGATCACGTAAGCTTAAAACGATTGTTCGATTGAACGATCGTAGTTTTGACTACTGCTTTATCTCTATATTTTCCTATATGTGTGTAGACAGCTATCATCAAGACGACGGGCCACACAAAGTACTATTTAGTACAAAAAACTTTGGTAACAGATTAACTGGCAATAGAGGGCGCCTGCCAGACGACTGAGCATACCCTAAGCGGAGGGACGGAGTCCCGTTAGCAGGACAAGGGACTGGAAAAGGGAATTAAAATCATTAAACCCGCAAAGCGGGCTAACCAAAGCAGTCTTGTTAAAGAAAACTATCTATAAAGTGGTCCACTAAAGTGGGTCAGAAATCCACAATCAATGGGCCAGAAGTCAACAAGATTTTTGTGTGGACTTTTGGCCCATCTGAGTGGGTCAAAAGTTCACAATTGATTTATGGACTTGTGACCCACATAAGTGGGACAAAAGTCCATTATGGACTTTTGACCTGTGGGCTTTTGACCCTGCGCCGATGTTATCACCTTCGGGTGACATTTTGGAACGAAATATTCCTCGTACGGGGTAATTTAGTTTCTTAACTATCTGTCAACGTATTAACTGTCAAATTCCATTAAAGGATGGCTACGATGATGATGAAAAAAATCGAAATTTTTAAATTAGATGAAAATCAATCCATGTTACTTTGACGCGACAGAAAAGTCTGTCAATGCAATCGTCAATGCATTGGCAGTATTATGTCACAAGATTTGATACAGAATTCGACGTCATTTTTTGTTAAGTAAGAAAAAATCGTATTCCGATGCCAAAGCAAGTTCAATAAAAAAGGTGTATTTAGAATCCTAGATAGGCTATCCTAGTAAAAGCTGAACGTGACCGCAGATACTTGAAAGCTGCGTGCCGCCTACGTCACAGCAAATCCACGTATACGAACTTGACAGTCAATCTATGTAGCCAACTGGCTTGCCAGAACTGGCTCGTGTGGCCTCTGGGTTAAGCCCCACCGGACGGAATCTCTTGCCATTTTTCCTAAAATTTGATTCTTGAAATTATACCCAATGTTACACATCAAATATATTTTAAACTAAAACTAATTGTTTGATTCAATTAATAAGTACAAGTGACCTCAACTTCAGAAATAATTGTGTTTCGCTCAGTTATAACAGTTAGGACTGGCCACGAGCCGAGAAAAGTCTCGGTCTCGCCTGACAAGACGAGACGAGACTGCCTTTTAAGCATCTGAGACGAGACTACATATTTGGTCCGAAATTTACAGAGTCTAATTAATTAAAAAATCCAATTTCAATTAAATGTTTATTTTCTTCTGCACATATTCAAACTGTTATTATTATTATTAAAAGCTTTCTTTACCATTTCAAATTACAATCAATAAAAATAGAAATAGAATTTTAAAATTATATTTACATTTAAATTTAATAGTTTAATTTTTTTTTTTTTCAAAATTTAAGTTAAGTTCCGGCATAAACCTCACCCAATGCTGCCCATATATCTCTGCACTTGGCGTCGTTATACCAATTCTTGTTGAATTGTTTTAGGTCATCTAACCATCGTTTTTTTGGTAATCCATTCGGTCTTTTTTCGTCGAAGGGTAACCATTTGGTCACTCGCTTTGTCTATCTTTGGTCATCTATTCTCGATACATCTCCAGCCCAGTTCACCAATTTGCGTTCAAGTATATACATAGCAATAGGGAGAGGGGAGAAAGGCCCCTCCCGCCTCCAAGAGATTGTTTCACTTTATTAGCTTAATACAAGCAAAAACTTACATACTAACTTAAAGATTAACATTTAAAACGTACACTAACTTAAAGATTATGGCTAGGAGGCGTGCGAGGAACGTTAAAGGGAGGTTTTGAGGCTGTCTTTGGTTAGATGGAAGTCGAATAGGTTGTGCACGCTGTTAGAGGTACGTAGCATACGGCTTATAGGCTCGTTGCTACCGTAATTAGTTCGGTGAAACTTGGAACAGAGGTATGGATCGGAGATTATTGGAATTTGTTTGCAGGGAGAATTTTTTGAAGAAGAGCTGGACAATCGATATTGCCAGCTAAGAGCTGATGGGTGAAGACAACATCAGCCACTCGGCGACGAAATTCGAGGGAGTCGATATTAATTAACTTTAGACGATGTTGGTAGGGAGGCAGGTTATGTGCATCAGACCAGGGGAGGCCGCGGAGGGCAAAACGAAGGAATCTACTTTGAACAGCTTCAATTCAGAATTGACTTGCATATTCGCGGAGTGGCCTAACTAATGTGGTATAGAGAGATTTAGTGTAAGGGTCGGAGAATTCCTTTGACCATCGATTCACAAAGCCCAGTGCGGAGTTAGCTCTCTTGATGGATTTATCAATGTGAGAACGAAAATTCAATTCTCTGTCGCAGATAATTCCTAGATCGCACAGTGAATCAACCGAGGGGACTGGCACATTGTCGATAAAATACGTCCTAGGAGTGAGTAGAAAGCGCTTACGGGAGAAGGTGATAACTTCACATTTGTTAACATTGAGCTCAAGAAAGTTTTTAAGGCACCAGGTTGAAAATCGGTTAAGGTCATTTTGTAGTAGAATAGAGTCGGCAGGGGATGTTATGCACCTAATGATTTTCTTATCGTCGGCGTAAACTGATATAAAAGAGTCTTTTATTATACAGTCGACGTCGTCGATAGGCAAGATGAAAATCAGTGGGCCAAGGTGGCTTCCCTGCGGGACGCCAGAAGTTGCAAGGATGGGATCAGATTCAGAGACTGCCGATCTTTAAAGTATGACTGAACCCATGAAAGGAAGATGGCTTGAAATCCTAGGGCATTCAACTTGAAAAGGATCAGAGAATGGGAAATTTTGTCAAAGGCTTTGCTAAGATCGGTTGCAATAACATCGACCTCATTACCGTTTTCAAAAAAGCATAAGTTTCCTGAAACAAATTCTAATAAGTTAGTAGTAGTAGACCTGCCCTTGACGAAACCGTGTTGGTTTGGGGAGACTATATGCTTGCAGTGAACCAGCATTGTATCAAAGACGATACTTTCAAAAAGCTTATGGATGCATGATAACTTAGCAATAGGGCGGTAGTTGGAAATTTCTTTCTTGGGTCCTTTTTTATGGATAGGGATTATAAAGGAGTTTTTCCAAAGAGCAGGAAAAACTCCAAGCGAGAGTGAAAGTTGAAAAAGAGCAGTCAGGGGTTTAACTAAGTTTAAGCAGCACTTTTTCAAGATAATAGCTGGGACCAGCAGAATAATCGTCTTTTAGATTATTAATCTTGCTTTCAACAACTTCTGATGAAATGGAAATGGAGTTTAAAGAAGTTTGGTTGCAAGATTTTAAGTAGGAGAAGTATTCTAAGTCAGGCTGAAGGTCGGTATCAGAGAAAGATTGTCGGAAGAATTGGGCAAATAAATTGGAGACTATTTTGGGATCATCGGAGCTAGATTTCATATAAGTTAAGGTAGACGGGTAGCTATCAGATTTTCTTTTAGCATTGATAAAATGAAAGAATCTTTTGGGGTCTGTTATAATACTAGATTGCATTCGATTCAGGTAATCCTGGTAAAGAGAATCACAAAGTTCAGAGAAAAGAGAGTTGGCGTTCTGATAATTTGAGAGATCGACGATGGAGTGAGATGTTAGGTTAATCCACCAGAGTTTATTTCTTTTATTTCTTAAAGACTGCAAGTCACTATTGTACCAGGGAGGAGATGAATTTGCGCTTTTTTGTTGAACCACAGGGACAGAGGAAGTAAGGCAGTTAAAAACAATAGAGTAGAAATTGCAGAGGGCGATGTCGATGCTATGAGTGTGATGCTATTGAAGTCAATTGATCTAAGCAAGCCGTTGAATTAAGGGATGTTAGCTTTCCGAAAATTGAATGTCAGTGGATGTTCAGACAGATTGGGTTTTTGGGAAAACTCGTAAAAAAAAGAAAGGAAAAGAGGAGGATGGTACGAGTCTTATTTAGAGAGTAGATGATCACAAGCGGATACCACACAATTTTCAGCATCAGAGGAAAATATGAGATAGAGTTGGCGACCTTAATTACTTTTAACACCACTTTATTGGTAAAGACCTAAGTCTGAGAGGCAATCGGTAAATAGAATTTCTTTGTCGGATGTGGGATTTAGGGCTATGTAGTAAGATTCTTCATCAGAGAAATATTTGGCAAATACGCAGCTTTTCCTGTAACATTGATGTTAGTCCTGATGTTTCAAGTCCTTATGTCATCACAGGAAGAATTGTAGAGTATTTTCTCATGTCTTAACTTATCTTTGAGTCTAAAATCTCTTTGACACTCCAGTACTGTTTCCAAGTATTGGCTGTTCGTCGGTTTATTTCTTTTTTGTCCTGGCTTATAAAGGATTTCAGTTGACCCAGATATATGTATATTGTCTTCAACATAGTCCAATTTTTTGTCATTGAGAATTATGTCCGCTTTTATATGGTTTGTCATAATCTTTGTTTTCGTCAAGTTTAAACATAGTCCGTATGTTTGCTGGTGGAATCAAGTTCGGTTATCATTGATTGAATGTCTTTCGGTGAATCAGATAGAAGAACCACGTCATCTGCAAATCTTAAATTATTAAGTTTGTGTCCCAAGATATTTAGTCCATATTTGTTATTTCAGTTGAGTTGTCTAAAAACATCTTCTAGCACTGCTGAAAATAGTGGTGGGGATAAGGGATCTCCTGGGCGAACTCCTCTTTTAATCTGAAATTCCCTTCCGATTTTATCTGTTTTAATCTTAGCTATATTGTTGATATAAATGTTTTCCATAGTCCTTATAAAATTCTCATGAATGTTTCGATTTCTTAGTTCTGTACAGATGTTATTGTGCTCCACTGAGTCAAAGGCTTTAGTAAAGTCAATAAAAAGAAGGTAAAGTGGTTTTCTATATCCATTGTCTTTTCAATGAGCTGATTGATTGTCTGTAGATTGTCCGAAGTTGAGAAACCTTCTCTGAATCCAGCTTGTTCCCGAGTTTTGTTGTCATTTAATGATTTTTTCTTTAAATTGTCTTTGAGAATAGTTTATATATTGTTGATATCAGGCTTATGCGTCTATAATAGTTGATGTCATCTTTATCTCCTTTTTTATAAATTAATATTATGCTGCTCGTTTGCCATTGTTCTGGTATTTGTTGTGTCTTTAAAATTGCATTAAATATTCTTGTCAGTATTGGTGTCAGGGCTGCTTTTCCGTATTTAAGCATTTCGGCTTCAATTCCGTAATTTCCTGCGCCTTTTCTCATTCTTCAAACTATCGATAGATGCTGCGATGTCTGTTTTCATAAAAGTATACAAATTCGTCGATAATGTTTCACTTTGGTTGTTTAAAGTCAGACTCGAGCTGATATAAATGTATCTTTCATTTTTTGAGTCAAATAAGGATTCGAAGAAACATGTTGCTAATTCATTAATGTCTTTTCTTTTTGTGGTTGTATTTTTGTTTTGTTTCATTGAGATAATCCATTCTTTTTTGTTATTTAAAAATGTTTTTGTCTTCTTTATCGATTTTGTATTCTCAATTATGTTTTTAATTGTTTGATTTGAAAGATGCTGTTTTTCTTCTTCTGTCAGGATTGATTTGGTTCTAAGGGTTTCTCTTAAGTCGATAAGATTTTGTGTGTCAGTTGTGATTTTGTCGATTTTGCAGGATTTTTGTTTCATCAATGTCTCTATGGCGGTAGTCTTTATGGCTTGTTCAAGAGTATTATAGAATGTTTGGATGTTGTTATTTAAGTCGACCAAGTCTCTTTGCGAAAGCAATTCGTTGTAATATTGTATATTTTCGTTGCAGATTGTTTGTGGCATAATCAGCTTTCTTGTATTTCTTAGCAGGGTCTTATGGTCAATTTTAATTTTTGCCCTTATCAATCTGTGATCGCTGTCAAATCTTAAGTTTTTTATAACTGAAACTTCCATTGTTGTGGTTATTTTATTCGTCAATATTAAGTCATATTCATTTTTTTTTGTTCTTCCATCCGGTGATTTATTCAAACTATAATCGAAAATATTTCGTTCCAATAATCAACAGGTTGTCCGGAAATCGTATTTTTCGGAGGAGGAGACCGGGACGATACTAAATTATACGAGACCGAGACGAGACTGAAAATTTTCGATTTTAACGAGACCGAGGCGAGACTCACAAAAGTCTCGCCGAGTCTCGTCTCGTGGCCAGCCCTAATAACAGTGGGCTCTTCAATCAGTCTGTTATACCTGGGCGAAACACGATTATTTCTGGAGTTAAGGTCATTTTAACTTTTTAATTGAATTATATTCATTCACTCCACTTAAAACCCAAGTAATTTTAAAATTTAAATTTCTTCATCTTTATTATTAATTGGTTGAGTTGGTAAATCTAAATACACAGAGAAAAAAACAACGTAAAATCAAAACACTTTGATTCTAATATTTTTCGGAACGATTTGGCGCCAACGCCGAAAATTCTTAAATCAAAGTGGAGCGACTTTATTTCAAAGTGGTTCCATACTTAAAAACGAACTAAATTTTGCTACGTTTGTATGTTGATTTAAAGTGGAATCATAATTAAATCAAATTCATCCATCTTTTAAAACAACATTTATCTACTTCGAATCAACGTAGATTGAACTTCGCTTGGTTAGGTATTGATTCAAAATAGCTACCCACGACACGCTTCTTTGTTTAAATTTATGTAAGACAAAGACAAATGTATATTCATGCTCGACGCATTTCATTTTTGTGGTGGTTTATTTGTGACGACTTTTAATGCTATATATATAGTAATAAATATAAGAAAAGTAATTAGATATTGTTTTTCGATTATATGAAAGTGAATTTTGGGTGCGCGTGAAATTTGTTCACAAATGTAAGGGAGCTACTTCAAAAAACAACAACGCGCTCTCGAAATTCTTTATATTTAGCTTACAAATACAAATAAATTGAGGTTTACTTGACTATGCAACACTTTGAAACTACGATGATGACACTTTAAATGCCATAAAAGTGGATCGCAATGTAAAATGTGGATTTCAATGTAAAAATGAATACGTTTCACTTTGAAACAAGGTTGAGCACACTTTAAATGTGGATCTCAATGTAGAAATGATAATGTTTCACTTTAAAACAACGTTAAACGGAATTAAAATGTACAAAAGTTGATTTCATTATAACGGGTGATTTTTTAGCTGGTTTGTTTTGGCAACACTGGTTTTGACAGCTGACGTGTGTTTAGTACCTTGTGTCACTGTCAAACAGCTTCAGTTTGGTTTGCAATTTAACCATGGATCGTCTTACAAATGAACAACGCTTGCAAATTATTGAATTTTACTATCAAAATTCGTGCTCGGTTCGAAATGTTCATCGCGCGCTGCTTCCATTTTATGGTCGGCATTCTCGACCTTCTGAGCAGTCTATTCGGAAGATGGTGACCAAATTTCGCACCAAATTTACTTTGTTGGACATTAAACCACCAACACGTTTACGTATTGTGCGTAGTGAAGAAAATATTGCGGCCGTATCAGCTAGTGTGACAGAAGACCGCGAAATGTCGATTCGGCGCCGTTCCCAGCAGTTAGGCCTTTGTTACAGCACTACGTGGAAAATTTTGCGGAAGGATTTGGGCGTAAAGCCTTTTAAGATACAGCTGGTGCAAGAACTAAAGCCAGCCGACCTACCACAACGCCGAATTTTTGGTGAATGGGCTCTTGGAAAGCTGGCCGAGGATCCGCTTTTTTATCGAAAAATTGTGTTCAGCGATGAGGCTCATTTTTGGTTGAATGGGTACGTAAATAAGCAAAATTGCCGCATTTGGAGTGAAGATTAGCCAGAAGCATTGCAACAGCTACCAATGCATCCCGAAAAAGCCACTGTTTGGTGCGGTTTATGGGCCGGCGGCATTATTGGGCCATATTTCTTCAAAGATGATGTGAATCGCAGCGTTACTGTCCATGGTGAACGCTACCGAGCGATGATAACAAACTTTTTTTTGCCCGAAATGGAAGTTCTTGACTTGCATGATATGTGGTTTCAACAAGACGATGCCACATGCCACACAGCACGCGAAACAATGACGCAATTGCGAGGCGAGTTTGGTGAACAGTTAATTTCACGTTTCGGGCCGGTCAATTGGCCGCCTAGATCGTGCGATTTGACACCATTAGACTTTTTTTTGTGGGGGTATGTCAAGGCTAATCTCTATAGGGACAAGCCCGCTTCGATTGAAGCACTGGAAGCCAACATCCATGCATTCATTCGTGAGATACCGGCCGATATGTGTGAAAGAGTATGCCAAAATTGGACTCAGCGGATGGGCTACCTGAGACGCAGCCGCGGTCAACATTTGCATGAAATTATCTTTAAACATTAAATTGCAAGATTCAAACTATCGATTCAAATAAATATTTCATTCATTTTTTCGAATTTTTTGTGCTTTTTTTTTTAAAGTTCTAAACCTCTTAAAAAATCACCCATTATAAATAAACACGTTTTTCTTTGAAACTAGGTTAAATCTCTTAAAATTACGTAGCATATTCAAATTAACATTGTTTCAACGTGAACATGAATATGCTCCACTTCAATTAAAATACTTTAGATCAAATACGGTCGTATTTAATTTTTGATCTCATTTTTTCCCTCAGTGTATCTAAGCTATTATACAGTGTGATTCACCTACGGTGTGACAAAAAGCTTTAGTTGAGATAAAATAAAAGTCTTGTATGTTGGGGGAGGGTATATTTCCCTTCGTCTAGGCGGAAGGGCGATGTTCTAAAAAAATTAACTTAAACCAGAAAACAAATAATTAAAAAAGAACGGAAAAACATACAATGACCTAATATATCTTTTTGCAAAGCCAGAAATCCCTTCTTTTATTTACTTTTTAAATGAATTTGTTTTAATAAATCGTTTTTTTTTTAAATTAATTTTCAAACTCAAAATTTCGGAACAAAAAATTCAAAACTATTCAAAAATATAAAGAAAAAGAAATTTAAATAATAAAATATTAAAATTACTTTGGTTTTTAAGTGGAGAATGAATATAATTCAAGTAAAAAGTACAAGTGACCTCAACTCCATAAATTATTGTTTTTCGCCCAAGGTATAGCAGTGGGCTCCTCAGTTAGTCTGTTATACCCTACTAAGACACAAATTTGGGTCGATGTTTACCGACTCTTATAAAAATCACAGCAAGAAGAAATTGTTAATTTTATTATTCTAGGGGAATGTGTTTAAATTCTTGCACCCAGAAAATAATTCAAAAATATGTTCAAACTATTTTTTACCAAAATTGTACGTTATTAACACTATTTTTGATTTCAAAATTCAATTCTCTTGTCAATTTTTATAATCAACCACTTGAAAAGTAAAAGTCCAAGAACCATCCAGTTTTCAGTGTTTAATTAAAAATTGATTTTTTTTCCAAATGTTTGAGATTGAAATTTAATTTTTTAGAAACCGTTCATTAAAATAAATTTGTTTAAAAAAAAATTTAAAAAAAAAGAATTTCTGGCTTTACAAAAAGGCACATCAGTTCATTGTAGGTTTTGCCGTTGTTTTTTAATAATTTGTTTTCTGTTTTTAATCAAATTTTAATAAAATTGCCCTTCCTGCCTAAGCGAGGGGAAACAGACCCCCCCCTTCTATAGGATTTTTTCTTGTCTTGACCCACACGCTCAAGATAGTAATCGTTTTCCAGGGCAATCTCAAAACGGGTAGCTGCCATATACAACGATTTCGGTTTTATAAAGTTTTCTCGAAAACGGCTCCAACGGTTTTGATTAAACTTTGTACATGTCATCCTTAGACCAGTTCTAATAATATTGCATACCATGTTTTTGTCAAAAGATACGAATAATGGAAATAAAAATGTGGGTATTTTGTTTTGCCTTTTCTTTAATTATTTAGATATATTCCCTCATATCTCGCCATTGACCTTGTTGATTTTATCATCATTTTGCGATTCGGTACTTCTAAGTTACTAAACGAATATTGCACTTAACATTATTTGTATATAAATATTATTTTTACAAAAAAAGATAGGATTCAGAAAAGAGAAATGATAGGTGACAGAAATATAACAGAAACATGTGCATCCCTTGGACACCGTCCCATGCCCATACTTCATGTCTAACATCTTTTTACCATTATCTACTTTTATAAACATTGTTCTAGATCTATATATAGTTCTAGCTGAAACACCCGGCGTTGCCCGGGTCCCTTTTGTTAAGGTATTGTTGTTAACAAATCTTGAAAAAAAATTTCCCCTTGGAAAATAGTTTCCCTTGAAAATATGTTTGCCATCGTGAATATCTCTGAAATAAATTCGATGAAATGACCGCCCAACTCCCCAGGAAAACTAATTTCCGATATCAATAAATTTCCAACATCATTCATGTTCTCAATTTTCAAAGTATAGAAATATTGTGCTAGTGGTATAATAATTATTAATATAAAAGCTTAACTACATATTCACGTACTTCTAAATATCTATGCTAAAGACACCTACTTGTAAGAAAGTATTTGAAAAACTTGTATGGTTTGCTATCTCGCCCCCAACTATCAACTGTTAAAGCAAAAGGTGTGATTTTTCGGATTTTTGACATTCCGCCACCATCACTGTCAACTGTCAAGTGCGAATTTTTCGGTTTCCACTGGATTTAGAGTGCTGGCCGTGACAAAAAGTAAAATCCACCTCCAAAATCGATTGACGCTCTCAGATCTTGACATTTCGACACCTGTTAAATTGAAAAGGGAAATTTCTTAGTTTCCGTTGGTGCTAAAGTGCTGGCCGAGACAGTAGGTAATAACACCCTCCTTAATCGATTGGCGCCCTTAGATTTTGACATTTCGACACACGACCTGCAACGCACATAAGAGAGGGGCTGTAATACGGCAGTTTTTGCTGTTATTTAGCATTGCTGTTACCATTTTTGTTATCATTGTTAGGGCTGGCCACGAGATGAGACTCTGCGAGACTTTTGTAAGTCTCGTCTCGGTCTTGTTAAAATCGAAAATTTTCAGTCCCGTCTCGTGTCGGTCTCGTATAATTAAGTCTCGTCTCCGAAAAATACCCTTTCCGGCCAACTTTTTGATTATTGGAACGAAATTTTTTCGATTATTGTTTGAATAAGTGCAGAAGAATATAAATATTTAACTAAAATTGGATTTTTTAATCTATGAAACTCTCTGTAAATTTCGGTCTAAATATACAGGCTCGTCTCGGTCTCATTTCGGATGCTTAAAAGCCAGTCTCGTTTCGCCTCGTCTCGGTCTCGTCATGCGAGACCGAGAACGAGACCGAGACTTTTCTAGTCTCGTGGCCAGCCCTAATCATTTTGAATGATTTGCTCTACGGAGCGAATGTTTCTCACTGATTTGGGAGATTGTGAAAGTATTCATCGTGTTGATTTCAACATAAATAAATTCCCACCGACCATGTAAATCAAACATGATTGGTTAAGGTTTTACCTTCCACCACAATCCAATCATTAACCAGAGCATTTTTACTTATCATGCCATTCATTAGCCTTTCACCACTACTTATTATATTTCCCAACATTCCATCATTCAATATTCACTAACACATTCTACAAAAACCAGGCAAAAAACTCATACGCACTTGAAACGTCAAATCTCATAGCTAAGCTTTGTACAACGCTCACGTCTTGTTCAAAAAGTTGTATTTTTCGCCATGTCGCTGCATGGACATAGATTTTTTGGACTCCATTGGATTTTTTCTGGACATGTTCATAATCCTGCTATCTGTTAAAGCGTATTAGTCTTTAAAATTGTATGGTTATCTATTAATATTTTCTATGTATTTAAATAGAGGGACAAAACAAATTTAATGTAAGCAACATTTTTTATTATTGTTAAAGATTTCTAAAAAAATTTAACTTCATTTTTTTTTTAGAAGCTATCTATCGGATAGCTGGGGGATAGGCATTGTTGATGCCATAAAAAAAAAGTTAGTTTTTGATTGTTGACTGTCAAGAAAACAAAATAAGACTTATATATTAGTTAAGATTAAGATTAAGATAGCTGCATTCCTCCCCTAAGACAATTCAACCGTAATACTTGTACCTACTTCTAGGAATGCACATCAGTTTACCCTCAAGGCCAACTTCGGATGCACTGTCAGAGATTTGTTTTCTAGTCGCACTACCCGAATGCGGAATGCTTTACCCGGCTCTATCTTTCCCGCAGCCATTTTAATATTCAGAAGTTCGGTATCTCCTGTGAAATCCTTCCCTATTTTCCCAACGCTCGCACTGTGTTTTAACAGATGAGCGCGATCATCTGATACGTTTTGGAACTCAGCCTATGGCTAATTTTATGTTGAATAATGTTATTTGGAAATATGCACCAGTTTAACACGGGGCTTAAGCAACAACAAAAAATGGGCACGACTGGATCGCACAAACTTGCTCTCGTAGCTATAACAACTTTAACGTAGCTTGAAGTTGAAAAATTGCATATGTATTGGTCCCATAACATAACGATTTAAACAATTTTAAAAAATCGTTAGAGCGGTTTTCTTAATAAATATTTTTTATATTATGTATACAATTTTTTTAACATCTTTAAAAATAAAATTTAGTATAATTAATTAAGTATTAAATAAAATATCTACAATTTTGCATAAAATTTAAAAAAATCGATGACCCGTTTTCAAGATATTGAATTTCAAAAAAAAAATCAATTTCCCCTCCAGAGAATCCCCAAATAACCCTAATTCCAAATTTTGAAGAAAATCGCTTCAGTGGTTTAGGGTGCAGGTCGAGGAGAGGCAAACAGACAGAATTGCGAGACCCACTTTTTTGTGTTCTCTATCATCGTAGTGTAAGGGAAAATTATTATCTCGAGTTCGATTTTTTTGCACGAACTTTCCCTATACTACTTATGTATATTGCAGGAAAAAAAAGTAGGTATTGTTTTTTATTTTTGTATGCATTTCTTGTATTTCGCTTAGAATATAGTTAACAACATTTTTTTCACTGGAAATTCCCTCATTTACTGAAAGAAGACCACAACAAATAAATAGAAATTAGCAGGGTAAACAGATCAGAAGGATTCAATGCATTTAAGCCTGTGGCAAATGAGCACCTTGGGGTTGGAAACCGTTCTTGTCGGCAATGTAGCTGACGGTGTAAGTGACACCGTCAACACCGACGTATGAGAATTGTCCCTTGACTGCGATAGCCTCATCTTCGGACCCTGCGTTCTCAATATGACCTTCCTCGCTGACAGACTTGCCATCGCTGGTTTCAACACTGTTTTGAAAAAAAAAATTATTATTATTAAAATGTTTTGCACAATTTACAAAAACAAGAAGTTTAAAGCTGCACTTACCCGTATGAGTAGCTTTCAGGTCCTACGTCGGAACGCTGGCCGACGATTTGAGCATCCTTTGAGCTTCCGGTATATTGTGGTGGAGCGGCTAAAGCCAAACCGAAAAGAGCAACGAAAACAATGACGAATTTCATATTGGAGATTGGTGGTTGAGTTGGAGCTTGTTGTGTGCCGAAGAAAACCAGAGACTTGAGTGACTTACTACTTGCAATTCTGCATCAATTTATAATCGCCAAAAATGAATAGAGCTTGAAATTTTGAATAACTTAATATGCGGAATTTAAAATTCAAGAATCCCCTTGAACCTGTGTAAAAGCATCTTTGCAAGTTTTTTTTTTTTGTCAAATAAAAAAAGAAACAGCATACCTACAACAAATTAAATGACAAAATAGATAAAAATGCGCTAAAATTATATTCAAATTAATAGAAAATTTATTTTTAGATTTTTATATTGCCTTGCTCTTTGCCAAATCAGGCATAAATTAAGCATTTTTTTTTAGATTCATCTTTTTTTTTTAAAGGTAGGTAAGGTATATAGATTAAGTAGTTTGTTTGAGCATGCATGATGTGAGGTTATCAACTTGCATGTTTTTTTTTATTTGGACTAGTTTAAAGTGAGGAATAAATTATGTGCCTGATTTGGACATATAAGTGTTTCGTTGGCCGTGCAAGTTGGTCACACGTGTTGAATAAAACTCACCCATCAACATCAAACTTAACTCAAAATATATTGTGAGTAACTTATTCAGAAATGAGAAGAAGACTACCTATGTATTTTAAATAAATTGCAATTGAAACTTTAATCCAAATGCGTTTCAACAGCAGAAATAAGTTAGAGTCTGTTGATTGCTTTCTAAGACGCAAGATTTTAGTCGGTGCCTAGCCATTCATCCATCCATTAGGTCCTCGGACCTATTACGTCCGTGATGTTTCCCTTACGGGACATAGGGCCTCCACTACACCTACGCGCCATCGTGTACGATTTCTTGAAATATATTTCAGCTCTCTCCAACTTTTCCCCAGTCGTGCCGATTCCTGTTCGACCGTTCTTCGCCATGTACTTCTAGGCCGGCCCACTTGTCTTCCCTCCTGTGTGAGCGGGTTCCACTGCATTGCTTGAGATGCAATGCACCGATCGCCTTTTCGAAGCGTATGGCCAATCCACTGCCACTTTCTTCTTCGTATAATGGAGTCTATGGGCTCCTGACCCGTTCTCGCATGAAGTTCGGCATTGGAGATACGGTTGGGCCAGAAAATCCTCAAGATGTTTCGTAGACATCTATTAACGAAGGTTTGCAGCTTTCTGGTGACAATTTCAGTGACTTTCCAAGTGCTGCAGCCGTAAAGCAGAACGGATTCAACATTGGAGCGGAACAGTCGTAGCTTGGTCTTTAAGCTAAAAGAGTTGTTTCTCCATATTTTGGACAGCATTCCGAACGCAGCCTTTGCTTTTCTGATTCGGCTGTTTACGTCCAGTTCAGTTCCGCCACCCGTAGAGATAATACTCCCAAGATATTGGAAATCCTCTACCATCTCTACCGGTTGTCCAGAAATATTTACTTGGATTGATGAGGAAGTTCCAAGGCTGATCCTTTTAGTTTTTGCCGAGTTGATCTTAAGCCCTACGATTTCTGCTTCTCTCTCCACCCTTGTTGCCATTTGATGGAGATCCATGATCCTATGAGAGAGTAAGCATACGTCGTCCGCGTAGTCCAGATGTTTGAGGTGAGATTGCAGAGTCCACTGAATTCCTCCATTTCCATTTAACAAAGCTGCGTGCAGTACGTCACTTATCACCAACAGGAACAGTATTGGTGACAGTATACAGCCTTGCCTAACTCCACTTTGGATTTCAAACTCCTCTGACAGCCTACCTTTGTGCAAAACGTGACACCTGGATCCATCATATGTAGCCTTGATAATAGCAATCAATTTATCTGGGATGCCCCTCCTGTGCAAAGCAAGCCAAATAAATTCTCTATTGACACTGTCGAACGCCTTTTCAAAATCGATGAACAGCAGGTGAAGTGGTGATCGATATTCAACGCACTGTTCGATGATGATCCTCAAGGTGTTGATGTGATCAACACAGGAAGATCCAGTGCGGAAACCTGCTTGTTCGGCGTCGAGTGTGTCTTCGAGGTGGTCTTTAATTCGGTCCAATATTATCCTTGCTATTATCTTGGCTACTGCAGGCAGAACGCATATTCCTCTCCAGTTTTCGCACTGTGTGAGATCTCCTTTCTTTGGGAGCTTGACAATCATTCCTTTTTTCCACTCTTCAGGAAAGCTCTCTGCTTCCCAAGCTCTCTTAATAAGTGGGTGCAGTAGCTCGCTCGATGTCGTTGGGGCTGCTCCTAAGAGCTCTGCAGGAATACCGTCAAGTCCAACCGCTTTGTTGTTCTTCAGTGCTTTGATGGCGGTGATAATTTCTTCTTTACTGGGGGGTACGGTGCGTATTCGGGAAATTGTTACTTCGGGTAGCTCAGTGGGAATAGGGTTCACTTCACTTGCGAAAACGCGGTTTAAAACCGCAGAAAAGTGTTCCCTCCACCTTATGAGCTGGTCCTCATCCGAAATTAGCAGGGATCCGTTTGTGTCTTTAACCAGGTGTTGTTTAGAGCTCTGGACACCAGTGAGCTCTTTGGTAATTCTGTAGACGGTCCTACTGTCACACCTACTAGCGGCTTCTTCTGCTTCTGTAGCCAGTGCGTTGATGTAGTTGCGCTTATCACGTCGCACACTACGGTGAACTTCCCTCATCTTCATGCGGTACGTAGACTCAAGCTCGTTTCTCCCTGCTGCTGGGGTAGCTGCGATGCGAGCTTTAAGGTGTTTCCTTTCTTCGATCCTTGCCCAAGTTTCGTCGGAAAGCCAAGCACTATTTCTTCCTTGCGCCCGGCCGACTATACTTTCAGCACCGGATATGAACACATTTTTCACAGCACACCAATGATTTTCGATGGATGTGGTTTCCGTGCTGCTGATTGCGTTCAATCCTTGTGAAAGGTGGTCCCCTAGTTGTTGGCGCACTGCAGGATCCTTTAGTCTATCTGTATTAAACTTGGGCATTCGAGTGTTTCCTTGGGATCTCCGAACTGCAGCTGTACGCAATCTTACGGTAGCAACCATCAGATGGTGGTCCCGGGCCATTCCCATGTCAGCACCTCTTCTGTTACGGACGTCCTGGAGACTGCTTCTAAAACGCCGGCTGATCGCGAAGTGGTCAATTTGGTTGGAAGTTGCTTGTCTGTCAGTCGACACCCAACTGACTTTGTGGCACGTCTTATGCTCGAACATGGTCCCTCCAATAACAAGGCCGTTGGCGTTGCAGAAATCGACAAATCGTTCGCCATTGTCGTTTCGGTTACCAACACCATGTTTTCCCATGACATGCCTTAGCCCAGTGTTGTCATTGCCAACCTTGGCATTTAAGTCTCCCATCACCATAACTATATCACCTCGTGGAACGCTATCATAAGCAGCGCTCAGCCGATTATAAAAGGCCTCCTTCTCCTCGTCAGAAGAGGGCAAAGTTGGGGCGTAACACTGTATGATGGTGACGCGACGTACTCTAGTCCGGAACCTGGCTTTCAGGATCCTGTCACCTAAAGGCTCCCAGGAAATTAGGCTTTTGAGAGCTGTTTTGGAAAGCAGCAATCCAACGCCAGATTCCCGAGCGCTTCCAGGTGTTTTTCCGGAATAGAATAGTACAGTGTTACGGGTTGGTGACTTGAACTTCCCCGAACCCAGCCATCTAACTTCACTTATCCCTAAGATGTCCATCCTATACCGCATGAATTCCTTCTCTAGTTGCAGGAATCTGGCATTCTGAGGACCTTCTTTTCCATTGTCAAGAAGCGTCTTCACATTTCAGAAACCAATCTTTGTCCGGGTACAATAGCCAAAAGTCGTCAACGAGTTATCATTAATTATCCGAGGCGTAGTGTTGGTTTCGGTAGCGGGTTGATTTCAGTTACGGAGAATGCTAACCTCCGTTACCTATCCTAGAAAGCTAGGCCTTTTCGCACTTGTAATTTTAGCCTATTTATGTATATTGGGATACATAAATAGTTGCCCGGGGACCACCACGAGGAGGTAAAACAAGCACTTCATCGTGACTGATTGTTGCGCTACTGGCCCAGACCAAGTTCTGAGCAATCAATAGTTTCCCGATCAGGCACGATGCAGGCCTAGCGGCACAGATAAAATGTACCTACCTCAAGCATCAATAGAAACACTGCAAATAATATTTTTATAGGGCAATTTGGTTAAGTTCATAGGTACACCTATAAAATATTACACTCGTGGTCTGGCGTAGGTAAAAACAACAACAAGACAGACAAACGCTGAAAATCAGTATCTTTCTTTATTAACTAATTTAAAATGAGGTAAAATGGAGAACAAAATAGTTTTTTTTTGTCAATTTCTAGAAAACCATATCTTTAAAAAGAAAATCTTAGCTCAAATTAAAGCTTTCAAAATTTTACACCAAAAAAGAAAGACTAAAACTTTTTTTTGTAAAATCTTCAGATTTTTATAAAAATGTACAGAAAGATAAAGATTTCGAAAATATTACATAAAAACAAAACTGATTCTCTAGGTTTTTTTTCCAACTCCATAGGTCTCACAAAAAAAAAATTCAGATTCATTTTTTTTGTATAATTATATAAGCTACAATTTTTATTAAAACATTTTTGACCAAAAAAAATACGGCGTTTGAGAAATGGGCAAAAAACTGTTGTTTTTTCTGCCCTTTACCCTACAAAGTGCATTTTGTGCATTTTCGGGGCGTTTCTTAAGAAACTCTAAGAAGGATAAAAGGAGTAGCCCGTAGCGTAATGGTTAGTGCGATGGACTGGGACGTTGGAGATCTGGGATCACTTCCCAGCCTCGTGCACCTAAAAAGTAAAAAAGTTTTTTCCACGGCTACTGCTTTTTGTGAGGAATTGACAATTGTGTATCAATTGTGATGAATTGTATCAATTGTGATGAATAAGTGCTTCTCGTTTATAGCCTCTCAGATTCGGCATATAATTGTAGGTCCCTTCTGTCTTTTAAATTCATTACATTGTTTAATTTTTTGTTCTTTATATTTATTTCTAACAATCTTTA
This sequence comes from Melangyna quadrimaculata, assembly GCA_949320155.1. NCBI lineage: Eukaryota > Metazoa > Arthropoda > Insecta > Diptera > Syrphidae > Melangyna > Melangyna quadrimaculata. The sequence continues at coordinate 156,730,625 of OX439484.1, forward strand.
CACTAGAGCTCTTTTTACAATCTATGGCACGGTTTTTTAAATAAGTAAGACAAGTTCTTGGTTCATATCAAAATAGTTACTTATTAGGTGAAACCCCAGTTGCAGAATTTGGCGTACTACGATACTTAAACAAAATATTCAGGAGTTTCTGCTCCATAGTTAAATTACTTTTATTACATTTTTTAAGGCTCTGTTTCAATGTACTTGTACCTACACCTCTTTCAGCAATTCCATTACTTTCTGGGTGATAAATCGGTGACGCTTTGTATTCAATACCATTTACTCTGCAAAACTTTTGAAATTCATAGCATGCAAATTGAGGACCATTATCCGAAAATAACATCTTTGGAAATCCAAAAATCGACATAAAACTCTTACGCTTTTCAACTACATGTTGTGACGTAGTTTTTTGCAAAATATAAACCTCAATCCATTTGCTTAAACCATCCACAACTATTAAAAAGTTTTTATTTTCAAACATAAACAGGTCAATATGTATTCTTTCAAATGGACACTTTGTGATGGGCCATTCAAATTTGGGCAATCTTTCTTTAATTATTGTTTTAACTTGCAATCCTCGCAGTTACTAGCCCAGCTTTCGATATCTTTATCGATTTTTGGCCACCAAAAATATGACCTTGCTAACATCTTCATGCGAGTCATACCTACATGCTCTTCTTGCAAAATTTGAAGGCAATTTGATTTAAGTTTATTTGGAATAACTATTCTGTTGGCGTAATACGAACAACTATCATTCAACTCAAGAGAATACCTAACTCGATAAAACTGACAAAAATTTGACTCTTTCTTTGCATTTTCTGGCCAACCATTTCTTACAAATTGCATTATTTTAGTTAACAAAGCGTCCGCTTTCGTTTCACAACGAATGGCCTCATAATTAAAAGGTGAAGAATCAGCATAACTAAAATAATTCAATGAAAATGTCAGTTCTTCTACCCCAGTAGGTTCATTCAATGGAAGTCTAGACAGTGCGTCAACATTTCTTTGCCTCGACGCTGGTCTATAAACAATTTTGCATTGATAATTTGACAGGAACAAGACCCATCCATGTAATCTTACTGATGCTACTACTGATAATGCCTTCTTGTCACCCAACAAAACCTCTAAAGGCTTATGATCAGTATAGATTACAAAAATGTAGCCATATCAAAATTTATGAAATCGCTTTATAGCAAACACCACCGCCAACGCTTCCCGATGGAGTTGCGAATAATTTATTTCTGCTTGACTTAAGGTTGCGCTTGCCATAAAACATGGACGCTCAATACCATCTGTATCAATATTACTTAAGATTGCTCCGACTCCATCGGGACCTGTGTCGCATCCAACGATTATAGGAAGCCGTGGATCGTACGGACGCAAAATATTATTTCTCTGAATAAGTTTTTTGCTTTCTTCAAAAGCACTTTTACACTCATCATTCCAATTTCAGGTTGAATCTTTTCTGAGTAACTTATACAGAGGTGATAGTTTATTAGAACAATTAGGCAAAAACTTCGAGTAATAATTAACCAGACCGCGAGGTATGACTGCAAAGTCTTAACATTTGTTGGCTCTGGTGAATTCATTATAGACTTTAACTTTCCTTGACAAGGACTTATTCCATTAAATGAGAGCTCATAACCTAACCAGTCAATTTTTGTCGACAAAAAATTTACATTTATCGAGATTAATTTGTATCTTATGAGAATTCAATCTTTCTTAAACTTGATACAACCTATATTTGCACTGATCTATTGTATTCCCACCACAGAGAATATCATCAATGTACCATTCTGGGCCTTCTATTCCTGATAGCAACGAATCCATTTTCTTTTGAAAAATCATTGGGGCGCACGCAACACCAAATGGTACCCTACAAAATTGGAACAAACCACGACTAGTATTAATTACTAATAAATTTCTGCATTTCGGATCGACTTCCAATTGTAAATATGCACCAGACAAATCGATGGCACAATAGTACCTATATTTACCCGCACTTATCAACAATTCGTCTATGGCTGGAAGTGGATGAACAACCATATCCAGATGAGGATTAATGGTAACTTTAAAAATTCCACATAACCTCAACGACCCGTCTTTTTTCTCAACAATTACAAGTGGAGCCGCCCACGAGCTACTCTGAACCATTTCTATAATATATTCTTTTTCAAGACGCTCCAATTCCGCATCAACTTTTTCACGAAGACTGAATGGAACCGTGTATGGCTTATGAAATCGAGGTTGTACATTTTCTCGCATAGTGATTTCTGCCAAAAAGTCTCTAATCGGTTCCGTGGAATTTCCAAAGACATAAGGAAACTTCATTTTAATTTAATTCACCAATTTTTCATCATGCAAACTAATTTTTGTATCATCATGCTAATTTAACAAATAACTATCATGCTGACCCACAGGCTCAATGGCGCAGTGAAAGTGAGACTTAGAAAAGCTTCGCCAAGTGGGACATAAAATGTCAAGCCAATCTCGAACAATAATTGGTTGAAAATTTTTTGAACTTTCAATAACATGCAATAAACTGCAACTAAAATTTCACCTGTCAAAACTTCTAGATTTTGTTTATCTACTTTTTTTTAATTCAAAATTCTTAAACATTTCATCGTACAAAATTTTGGAAATAAATGACACCACAATCAATCTCCATCTTTAATTTCATTTCATTAATCATAACATCTGCATACTCGGGAACAACAGGAACGTCTATGAAATTTATGCTGCCTAATTTTAAATCTCCATTCTTCTTTGCCGTAGGTTTCGTCCAATTCCGTTGTTTTGGCTTCTGTTTTCCCCCTTTAACAGATTTATTTCTGCACGCTTTCGACGAATGGCCCACTTTACCGCAAACATAACACTGCCAGTTTCTAGCTTGACATTCATTTATCATGTGACTGTACGTACATTTTGTACAGCTTTCTATACACCCTTTCTTTTGTTTCACATCATGAATTCGGTTAAGAGAATTTGATTGCGTCATAGTTCCTAGATCTTTTTGATCATTCTGCACCAACCCGAACTCTTTCGTTTTGTTAACTGCTGTTTTCCAATCAAGAGTAGTAATTCCAAGCAATACTGCTTGCAGGCGCTCATCACTAGGCTTGTGTTGTTCGCGAACGAACTAGTTCACTTAAGTGAACTATTGAACTCAGTTCACAGACTTAACGAACTAGTTCATTTAGTTCGCGAAATTTTTTTCAAAGAAAGAGAAAATTTTATTCATTTATCTCTTTTTATATTTTCTTTGGAGTTTCTGGTTTCTTAACAGAGCGTTAAACTTCAGTCGAATGAGTTTGAACTACGTTTCGACTCTTTATGTTTATGAACCATTATTGGATCAAATTTCGAACAGCAAAGCAATATCTTTAACTCTTGTTCACTCACTAACGTCAAAATCATTTATTTGTGAATCTATTTTCAGAAGTTAAGACCATGTGTGAATTGGATATTGGAATATAAGACTTCAAAGTTTTATAATGGTCCTAGTGTCTTTGAATTTAGACTTTGATGTTCATGAAAAAGCCCTAACCCCGATGCCACACGAGCCGGTACTGGCTTATGAAATATCTCTTGAAAATTCGAATTTGTTGAGATTTAAATTTTTGTTCTGGAAAAAGGCAATTTTATACTGCGTTTACGGAAATGAGGTAATTTCGAAATTAGCTCATTTGGAACGTCAAATTTGTATAGGAAATACCGTTCCAAATGAGCTAATTTTGAAATTACCTCATTTCAGATATAATGAAAACGTAGTATTAGAGCTTTTGGTTGACATTTGGGGCGAAATATCCTTTTTACACCAAAATATAGTTTGTTGCCTATCTGTCAAGCCATTATTTGTCAAATTCTATTGGATGATGGTTACGATGATGATGCATTATAAAACCTTTTAAAAATGTTTGATTTTAATGAAGGCCAACTTTGAATTTAAAGTTCATGTCACCGCTCGTGTCAGCGCAGCTGTCAGTCTTCTGCCGCGCATATAAGTCATACGTCATCGCCACACAAATTGCCAGTTCTTAGCGCTTTAAATAAAAAATTGTGTTCAGAATCCTAGATGAACTATCCTGAAGCTGAATGCTGAACGTAGCCAGTAAAAACTTGAAAGCATCTGGCTTAAGCCAGAACTATTAATGGTAGAAGGGGCACTGAAGTGTTTGGAAGTTTTTTTATGTGCTTTTTTTATTTATTTAAAAAGTTATTGTGATCATATTTTTACGTGGTTCAAACAATTTTTTTTTTAAATTTGTATATTCCTTGTTCTGCTTTCTTAATTTCAATAAAAATGCTATTTTTATGTTTATTTTACCAATAAATTTCGAGGACAATCCTCATCTTCACGGTCTATAAATTTACATACATAAGCATTGTAAACAACATTTTAATAAAATAAGATATAAGATAAGTCTAACAAAAATTGACTACAATGAAATCAATTTTATTTAAAAAATTTAATTTGATGAAAAACAAAAATTCTATTATTAACAAAAAAAAATCATTTTCATTGAACTGAATAAAACAAAACAAGGAATAAAAATTAATTAAAAATAGTTCAGAAAAATAATTAACATAATATTTAAGTGAATTTTTGATTTTTATCTTCTGTTAAATGGACTATTGAACTAAATTGAACTAAAATGAACTAAACTGCCCAACTCTACTCATCACGTATGCCAACTGCTAGTCTATCACGAAGAGCTTCTTCCAAAAAATTATTGAAACCGCAATTAACTGAAAGCATTTTGATTTCGAGAATAAATTCTGAAATAGACTGTCCAATTTTTTGCTTTGCACAGTTAAACTTGTACCGTTCCGCAATTATATTTTTTTTGTGGTGAACCCATCTTTTATTAATTTAATGAGCTCATGAAAATTTTTCTTTGTTGGGGTATCGGGAGCCACTAAGTCACACAGGAATGGTTGCGGAGTTATTAGTCACTAGGCCCTGGTTCTTCACGAATAGTACAAGTTAAATCGTACACAAAATCACTCGAAAAAAAGAAAAAATTCTTACCCTCATGAAACATGGTGAAAACATTTCTTTTACCATACGATTGAAGAATCAAGAGTCTATAAAAATATCTCGTAAGAAATGGTGTTTTTTTTTTTTTTTTGACGGGGAAAAGGGTGAAGTTTCGGTGGTGTAAGAAAAGGAAACATTTGCTTTAGTACAATCTTAACATGTGACCCATGATTTAGAGGTAGTTTTCAATGCTGAATCTAATGACACCAAAACCAAAACAATACCACTCTCCAAAAAAAATTATGGTCCTTTTTATTTAAGGAAGATTATATTTTCAACACAACAGGTAAATAATGGTACAGAAATCTTTTTGAAAATAGTTACTCATTAATGAAACTAAGTATACGTGTTTAATTTGGCAAACGAATCATGAATAAAAAGAGTTTATACAAATATTTACAGTTAAAGGGTGTTTTTTGAGGAGGAGAGGAAGAAGGGAAATCATTACCAAAAAAACCTAAATTTTACCTTGATGAAACTTGGTTAAAATCTTAAAAAGGACATTATTATCAAGAAGGGTGTTTTTTTGAGCGACGCAGAAGAGAGGGAACCGTTATTGAGGTGAAAAATTTGCTTTGGTAAAATAAATGCATATGATACATGAGTTGAGGGTAACTTTTAATGGTTAATCAAACAAAACGACACAGTTCCCCTAAAAAAAAGTTATTCTTTTAACATGTAAGGATCACTATATTTTCAGTACAACTGGTAAATATCACCGAAATTCATTTAAAAATAATGACCCATTGATAAAACTTAGTATAAATGTTGCATTTGTCATTAGAACATAAATCAAAAAAAGTTTAAAAAAGTATCTGCCTTTAAAGGGTGTTTTTGTTAGGGGTAGGCTAAAATGGAGAATTGTTACTTAAACTAAACACCTTTGGAGAAAATACTACTTTGATGAAACCTAGCTAAAATCTTACAAATTACATGAAAATCAAGAATCAAAAGAGTCTATTAAAATATATTGTAGGGAAGGGTGTTTTTTTTGAGGGGCACAAAACTGAGGTTACCGTTATCGAGCTGAAAAATTTGCTTTGGTACATAAAACATATTATACATGAATTAAAGGTAGCTTTTAATGTTGAGTCCAACAACAATAAAACCGAAACGTTATTTATCCTATTAAAGAAGTTACAGTCCTTTTTTTCATGTACGAATGACTGTTAATTCTTTTGAAAATAATGTCACGCTGCTGAAAACTAGCATAAATGTTTTATTTAGCATTTGAACCTTGAACTTGCAATGTCTTAACAATGTCACTACAATTTTATTCCGAATCCAAACGGCTGGATGAGAAGCACTTGTTCGTGACAAGTAATACTCTTGGAGGATTTGTCAATTCCTCGCAAGAGGCAGTAGCCCTGAAAAAAAAAACTTTTTAGTTTTTAGGTGGACGCGGCTACTTCATTACAACAAACTTTTATTACAAACTTTTATTAATTATTATTTCTTAACTATTTATAAAAAAGCAATACGAAGATAATGATGATTTTCAATTATAGACAACTTGCAAGAAAACCGTAAGAAAATATGTAGTGGGGTCGTTATAATCCCACGATAAGATGACAGTTGAAAATACAGTCCTTAAACGAAAAACGGACTGTAACTTTTTAAAAAGGATTAATATCGTTTCAGTTTGAGTGTTGTTGGATTTAACATTAAAATTTATCCCTAATTCATGTATCATATGTATAAATTGTACCAAAGCAAATTTTTCAGCTCAATAACGGTAGCCTCACTTCTGTACCTCTCAAAAAACACCCTTCCCTACAATTTATTTGTATAGGCTTTTGATTCTTTATAATAATGTGCCTTTTTAAGATTTTAACCAACTTAACCAAGGTAAAATTTTGCTTCCAAGGTTTTTTGGTAACGATTTCTCTTCTTCTTCTCCTCCTCAAAAAAACACCCTTTAACTGTAAATATTTGTATAGGCTCTTTTAATTCATGATTTGTATGACAAATTAAACACGTATACTAAGTTTCATTGATGAGTCACTATTTTCAAAAAGATTTCTGTACCGGTTACATGTTGTGTAGAAAATATAATCTTCCTTTAATAAAAAGGACCATAACTTTTTTTAGGAAAGTGCTATTGTTATTGGTGTCATTAGATTCAGCATTGAAAACTACTTCTAAATTATGTGTCACACGTTAAGATTGTAATAAAGTAAATTTTTCCTTTTCAATTAATATTAAAATCCTAAGTGGGCTTTAGGTCTATGTTGAAAATTATTGTTTTAAAATAAGTCTTATTTTAAAACAATAATTTTCAACATAGACCTTAAGCCCACTTAGGATTTAAATATTATTTAAAAAAAAAGTTCACGAAAAAGGAATAATTATTTTTCCTTTTCATACACCGCAATCTCCCCCCTTTTCTCCCTCAGAAAAACACCCTTCCCAACGAGATATTTTTATAGACTCTTTTGATTCTTCAATCGTATGGTAAAAGATATGTTTTCACCGAAATTCGTGAAGGTAGGAATTTTTTTCATTTTATACGTCCTATTTTACCGGTACTATTCAGCTTTAAATACCAGATTTAAATCGAATCAGTCCATGTCTCTAGCAATAACACCAGAATAAAATTATTTTTGAATATTTTTTTCAAGTCTGCTGTTAATTAAAAAAAAAATCATTGCCCATAAACGTATTTATTAACCATCAATTGTATGGTGTACCTTTTATTTGCGCTCAACACAATTCTCCAAGATTTTTCACGCCGTGGACGGAAACTATATTTTCTTTATTTCAGAGCGGCATTTGATACTATAGACATAAAAGCGCAATATGAAACCGCATTTAGCATCAAAGCTGGTTTCAACAAAAAATGCAATAAATGCAAGCTGGCACCATTTCCTTAAAAAGAAAGAAGTTCCTAACTCAACTAAATATAAAGTTTATGAAGCCGTTGGACGCTCAATGATGTGCTATGGAGCCCAAGTGTGGGGATTTCAAGAACATGAAGAAGTGGAAAAACTGCAGAGATTTTTCGTTTAGAAAACGTGTCAACTACCACAAAATACTCCGAATTATATATGATACATTTGGAAACTGGACTGTCCCCACTGTACATCTATACATTGAAACTTCACGTTGACTATGTTATTAAATTGTTGAGATCTTATAGCCACAAAAGAGTGCAACATGTTTTGGTTTTATACGCGATCGAGAGGAGACACCCCTTTATACAAAAATGGAATGAGTTAGCTGAGTATGTTTCTGTACCTTTAACTATAGATGTGGAAAATCCTTTAAAATTAAAAGACCACACTCTAATAAGACAGCCGGATATCAAAATAAGAGAAACCTTTATGAAAAAAGCATATGAGTCAGAAAACCGTCTTTTTTACCCAGCGTTAATACATAACCTATAAGATCGAAACTATTTTGCTGATGTCAACAGTCTACAGTTGCAGAAAAATATCACTCATATTTAGAGCAAGAGGAGAATTGCTGAACCTGCAAGGGAAGACACCTTCCACTTTATAGCTATCTGTCCTGTTTTTCGTCAATGGAGAATTCAATATTTCCAAAAAAAGTACAATGACACTGGAAGAAACAAAAGATCTATTGAATGGGCCACAATGGGACCTACTATATGGATTCTGCAAAGCAGCGTTACAGTATCGTAAGCTTATAATAAATGAATATGTTTATATTAAAAAAAAAAAAAAAAACTTTTGCAACATAAAGCTAATTTGTATACCAAAATCAATCCGGCAGACGGCCTATGTAGCCAATGTCACTAATTTACAAACTAAAGATGTCTAAATAATTAATTTTTAAGAAAAATTGTAGGTATGTATTGTTTTTTTTTAAATTTTCTTACTGACATTTTGGAGGGGCACCCGACAAAAATATCAGTTTTTTTTTATATGTAAACTCCGAAACAGTAACTGCTATCGAAAAGTATTTTATACAAAACTTGTAGATATTGCTATTCGACACATTTTTCCGTTCAACTCGCCGTTAAGATGACACTGACATTAAAAACAAGAACTGTCGAAAATGCTCATTTTTCACGTATGTATAACTCTTAAATGGTTCATATGTTCAAAAACATGTGACCACATATAGGAAAAAATTATTATTATTTTTTTTTTTGTTCAATAATATTGAAAAAAAATTCAAAATTTCTGGTTTCCACAAAAATGTTTTGGCGATTTTCCATTGAAATCAGAAGTCACAAGATACTGCTACTTCAATATAATCAAACAATTTAAAAAAAATGGTTTTTGCATACATCTTTTAAACGGCAAGTTTTATAGAAAAATAAAACTAGCAACTGATCTCTTATACGCAAAAAAAGTGTCATAATATTTTTTCTAGAAAATATTAAAATCTACAAAATAAGTTCAAAATATTTTCCGTAACATTCGCCATTTAAGATTAAAGTGGTAAAAACCGATATTTTTTTAACTTTTGATGATTTTTTTGAAATAATGATATCATCGTTTTAATGGGGCAGCTAGGAAAAAAGTGTTAACGCGATTGTATATAAAGTTTCATAATATTTAAATTTTGTTAGTTTCATTTTTCGATAAAACTTGTATGTACAGTATTTTCGACATATGACGCTATTGAAGTCTCCTGAAAAGCCAGTTTCAGGAAAAAATGTAGAAGTTTTTTCTCATCGATCTTTTATGTTTTAGGATTCGCTGAGTCCGAATTTCAACTTCGCTTCTTCCTACGCATTAGCTTTACAGCTAAAATTGTAAAAAACCTCAAAATATTCGACCTTTTTTCAGTTTTTTTGCCAAAAAGTCAACAAAATTTGCACTTTTGGATAAAATTGCAATATACGAAATGTTAGCAACTTCAAGATATTATTTGAAATTTGGCAGACCAAAATCTCTCTAGCCATCTCCTAAAGTAGAAACAATACAATTTTAAGAAAAATTTGTTGACAAAAAACTGCATACAAAATAGTGAATTTCGGAGAAAGCAGTAAATGCATGTAAGTATCAAGTATTTCTTTAAAATTTACTGAAGTTCGTTGGCCTAGAACTATTTTTGTCTGTCCGGAATTAAAACTTAAATAAAAAAATCCTATACGGCAAAATAGCCTACTTAGCTCTCGGCTAGAATGGCATAGTGTGCCATTTTATACTTACCCTTTTATTTTCATTTTCCATATAGTGAAAATGGTTGGACAATATGAAGGATCTATAGAGAGGCAGCCCTTGACTAAGGACGTATCATCAATAGCCATAAATTAACCCAAAACGTTCAATGTTCGGTGTTTAAGTTTTTTTTTATGTTTATTTTACTTATATAAGTGGAAGTTGTTTTAAATGAATTGTTGATTTAATTTTTTTGTTGAGTATTGTTTATTTTTATTTTACTTTGAACTTTGGTTTGTATTAAATAAAGTTTAAATTAAATTGAAAATGGTTTTTGGTTAACTTGCCGGGTTAGTTTACTTGCATGGGTAAGATTGCATACTAGTATGCCACTTTACCCGGGCAATTTTGATCGTTGGAATTTGGAGGCATTTTGAAAATTAAATACTTTAAATACTTTTTGGAACTTTTTATACTCGTAAGGCAAAAAATGTAATCGTTATTGATTGAAATTGGCAAAGTATATACCTAACATTTCAGTTTGAATGTCACTTTTTTCCGAGATATTGGACATTTTCCTTAGGGGGCCATTTTAGGCCACCTTCCCCTATGAATCTAAGTGTACTATTGCTCTCAAAAAATATCTAGATATACTACCTACACAAATAAATGTTGAATTACAATCCTCATAAACAAACAATAATTTCAACTTTGTTGCAAATTCTGTTCAAAAAAATATTAAGAGGTGTTATATTTACTTGTGCACATAATATGAATAATGATGACAGAACCACCCTCACGCATCATTACCTTCAGCAAATTTCATCAAAAATCTTAAAATAACACAAAAGTGTCATAGCGCATCAATCTCAATAACTTTATTACCCAATCTTTGCTATTTGGTTTGAGTTGTGTTGTATTGTGACTGTGATCTGTGAGGTTGTGAGTTGTTGTGTTGTGAGATTGTGACTAAGATGTATTGCTATTATGGGTGTGAAAAAAGAAGCACAAAATGCCGGTTTAGCAATCCAGCTATAACAACCAGCTGATGATGATTTTCGTTCCAAGACGCAGACGCAGGGTGCGTCAGCAGGCGGACGCAAGCAGTATGATTTCATCAAAGAATATGAATTTGCATGACAGTCACTGAAGAATCGGAAGATTAAAACCAAATTCAAACCCACACAAAACAAAACTACTACGCTTGAATGCTGATGGCAATGCAAGTAACTTCCACGAAGAAGATGGCCAAAAACGTCATTGTCATCTATATTTATCATTTTTACCACTCAGCAAGACTTGTTTCTTGCGACTAAGGTCACCAACACGGTGATGGTTCGGCTTTATCAACCACAACATGAAATTTAAATAATCCGAAAAGTCTAGTCTGTGTCGTGCTGATGCGACTAGGTGATGGGATCGTGAAAACGCCTCAGGCCTGCACTTGCGCCAGTTTGCTGAGCGCTCTATGAAATCTTCAAAAATTGATTTTTGGAGGTTAATCCGCCCATCAACCTTAACCAACAAAAAAACGCAGAAGACATCTTAAGCTGCAGCATGCGAAGATGCGTGTTGTAATGTCGGTCGGTGTATATTCACCAAGTAGGGCAGGTATACTAAACGTACACGTCATCTCTGACTCAGGCGTCAGGCAGAGAGTCGGTGTGTAGTTTGATACATCAACTTGCTTGCATATTTTTCTTCTTCTTTTATTTTCATTTAATTTTTTGGAGGCAGTTTGCATTAGCTATTTCTTCGGAGTATAAAAGCTATCATCGATGGCTGACTGATACGCACAATCCCCACATCGGTCATACGGTTGACATACTTTAAATTGCACTTCCAGTTAAATTACAAAAATCCTTTTAAACATGAAATTCGCCGTAGTTTTGTTTGCTTTATTCGCCGTGGCTTTGGCAGTTCCAATTGACGACTCAAAGAATGCCCAAATTTTGAGATACGAAAGCGACAATATTGGAGTTGATGGATATAATTTTGCGTACGTGATACTTTTCAAAATATAGTTTCGTTTTCATATACGATATCTAACTATTTGCTTATTTTATTATAATTATGCTCTTTTGCTTTTTCTTATATACAGGTATGAAACCAGTGATGGAGTTTCACGTCAAGAAAGTGCTCAACTAAAGAATCCAGGAACAGAGAATGAAGCAATTTCTGTTCGTGGAACAGTTTCATGGGTTGCTGCCGATGGCCAAACATACACTTTAAATTATCTGGCTGATGAAAACGGTTTCCAACCCGAAGGTGCTCATTTGCCAGTTGCAGCTTGAGTTTGATATGCGATAGAAATATATAGAAAGTGCTAAAATAAACTCACCATTTGTTAATTAGTTTTTATAAAACTATGAACTTGACTGTATTAATAAATTTAGAAACGAAAAATCATTAAACAAAACATTAACACAATATTAGTTTTAGTTATTTTGTTTAAGTCAAAATAATACAAATTATGCCCCCCATTAGCGTTCATCCTGTGTATGCATTCTTCATCAGGACCTGTTTTTGTCCCGATTCTAAGATTTCCTACAGTTCTAAAATTAAAATATGTGCGGTTGTAAAACTACATTTCTACAGTGTTGATTTTTTTGACAAATAATCATACATTTTAATTGGCAAGATTTAACACATTAACGCATTAAACGCCTCGCTGCAAGAAACCTGCCTGCGGGAAGCGAAATCACTGCTAGGAATTGTCAGACGACACTACCAACACGACAAAGGATTATGGTGGCTTTCAAATCTTGGTCAACTTGCCCCTCTCATAACATAGATGAAAAAGCACGCCTTCGAGTGGTTTACAGACGTTGCAAGAAAGAAGCAAAGAACAAGGGTGCCCAACTTCAAGCAGAGAGTACGAAGAGCATGTATCGGGAGCTGGAGGAAATATCTGCACCGGCTGCTGTTGCAAACCAAGCTATTCAGGAACTGCAACATGCCAACATAAACAAGGGCGCAACTATTTGCAAAATCGCCGCACAGAGAAGGAATAATGCTCAGGAGATTCGTTCACCAAAATTCATTAACAACGCTCAAGGCCAACTCCTTGTGGATGACAACAAAATTCTTCACAGATGGCAAGAGTATTGTGAAGGACTTTTAAATGAACAGTTTCCGAGGATATACTTTCCAATAGCTGCACCTAACAATGAAGAAGTCGGCGACATCACAGTCGAAGAAGTAAGCGATGCAGGGAAAAACTCCAAAAAGGGAAAAGCGGTTGGGCCAGACGAGATACCCTCTGAGTTCTGGAAAAAAGATGGGAGATATCGGGTCTACAGGGCTCATGATTCTTATCTCCAAACTTATCTGCGGCGACCGAATGCATAATCGGTGGAGGGAAAGTTACCTTCTTCCAATCTACAAGGGGATGGGTGATTCACGAATTTGCGACAGCTACCGTTCGATCGAGCTGTTGTCACACACCATGAAGATCGTTGAGCGGATATTGGATGGCCGCCTACGAAAAATAATACGGCTATCTGAGGACCAGTGCGGGGGATTGTTTCGGGTAAATCAACCACAGATGCTATTCAGAGTATAAGAATCAGAATGGAAAAATGATATGATATGGGTTGCACTTAGGCAACGAGGCGTTCGAGGTGTGCTGATGATCATGGACATGTACGAGCGAGTGAAAACAAAAGTAAGATGCCCCTCAGGAATCACCGAAGAATTCCCAATTAGAATAGGTGTGCACCAGGGAAGGGTCTTGAATCCTTTGCTCTTTATTACTGTCCTTGACTTTCTGCTTGAGAATAAGGTGACGGACCCCAAAGTGAATCAGTTATTCTTTGCTGACGATGGAGCCATCATAAGTGAAGATCCTGTGTCCTTGCAACGAGCACTTGATGTATGGGTGGATGTTCTGGAGGTAAATGGATACCGCATTAGCGCGAAAAAGACCGAATACCTATGCTGTCCATTTTCTGATCCACACAGGCCTATTCCGAACATCTATTTGAATGGAATAGTACTTCCCAAAAGCGAAGAGTTTTAAATATCTTGGATCAATGATCAATAGCGAAGTGATGACGACATCAAAAATCGCGTAAGCGTAGGATGGATGAAGTGACGGGAAAACTCTGCCATCTTCTGTGATAGAAAAATGCGCCCTTAGCTAAGAGGAAAGCTCTACACGGCAGTTGTTCGTCCAGCGCTTATGTATACGGTTCACAGTGTTGGACAATGTACAAGAAGTATGAGAGTAAATTGCCGGCAGCTGAAATGAAGATGCTTCGCATGACAGCAGGAGTGACAAAGCACGATCGAATAAGAAGCAAGAGAATCCGAGGAAGGCTACACGTCAAAAATATCATCTTGGACTAAATACAGCATGACCAACATAGCTGGTACTGTCATGTACAAAGAAGATGCCATGAGAACACAGTTCAAAAGGCAATCCTCACAAGACGTTCCAACACTTTCGCGGAACAAAGGTAGGCGCAAAAACTCCTGTATGAAACAAATGCAACGACACATGTATTAAGTTGGCCTCAGACATGGAACAATCCAAAACCGGGAGGCCTGTCGGCGTTGTCTGAGGTCAAGCCAGTGAACCCCACTGGCAGTTGAGTGGGAGAGTTGTGGTCTCCCTCGAGATCATGACAATCGCCGGTTAAATGAAGAAGAAGAAGAAGAAGAAGCAGAAGAAAAAGAAAAAGAAGAAGAAGAAGAATAAGAAGAAGAACGCATTAAACGCCTCAATTATTGACGGAAACAGAAATAACAATATTGTATTAAGACCTTTAGTATATCAATACTTCAGTTCAGATCTCTCAAGTCCGAGTATTGGTATTTAAACTTCAGTATCCCGTTACATTTATAAAAAGACAAGTAGTTGATCTTTTGTCAAGTAAGTATTTGGGTATAAGTACCTTCCAAGTTTTGGAAGGTACTGCTGCTGTTGCAAACCAAGCTATTCAGGAACTGCAACATGCCAACATAAACAAGGGCGCAACTATTTGCAAAATCGCCGCACAGAGAAGGAATAATGCTCAGGAGATTCGTTCACCAAAATTCATTAACAACGCTCAAGGCCAACTCCTTGTAGATGACAACAAAATTCTTCACAGATGGCAAGAGTATTGTGAAGGACTTTTAAATGAACAGTTTCCGAGGATATACTTTCCAATAGCTGCACCTAACAATGAAGAAGTCGGCGACATCACAGTCGAAGAAGTAAGCGATGCAGGGAAAAACTCCAAAAAGGGAAAAGCGGTTGGGCCAGACGAGATACCCTCTGAGTTCTGGAAAAAAGATGGGAGATATCGGGTCTACAGGGCTCATGATTCTTATCTCCAAACTTATCTGCGGCGACCGAATGCATAATCGGTGGAGGGAAAGTTACCTTCTTCCAATCTACAAGGGGATGGGTGATTCACGAATTTGCGACAGCTACCGTTCGATCGAGCTGTTGTCACACACCATGAAGATCGTTGAGCGGATATTGGATGGCCGCCTACGAAAAATAATACGGCTATCTGAGGACCAGTGCGGGGGATTGTTTCGGGTAAATCAACCACAGATGCTATTCAGAGTATAAGAATCAGAATGGAAAAATGATATGATATGGGTTGCACTTAGGCAACGAGGCGTTCGAGGTGTGCTGATGATCATGGACATGTACGAGCGAGTGAAAACAAAAGTAAGATGCCCCTCAGGAATCACCGAAGAATTCCCAATTAGAATAGGTGTGCACCAGGGAAGGGTCTTGAATCCTTTGCTCTTTATTACTGTCCTTGACTTTCTGCTTGAGAATAAGGTGACGGACCCCAAAGTGAATCAGTTATTCTTTGCTGACGATGGAGCCATCATAAGTGAAGATCCTGTGTCCTTGCAACGAGCACTTGATGTATGGGTGGATGTTCTGGAGGTAAATGGATACCGCATTAGCGCGAAAAAGACCGAATACCTATGCTGTCCATTTTCTGATCCACACAGGCCTATTCCGAACATCTATTTGAATGGAATAGTACTTCCCAAGTGCGAAGAGTTTTAAATATCTTGGATCAATGATCAATAGCGAAGTGATGACGACATCAAAAATCGCGTAAGCGTAGGATGGATGAAGTGACGGGAAAACTCTGCCATCTTCTGTGATAGAAAAATGCGCCCTTAGCTAAGAGGAAAGCTCTACACGGCAGTTGTTCGTCCAGCGCTTATGTATACGGTTCACAGTGTTGGACAATGTACAAGAAGTATGAGAGTAAATTGCCGGCAGCTGAAATGAAGATGCTTCGCATGACAGCAGGAGTGACAAAGCACGATCGAATAAGAAGCAAGAGAATCCGAGGAAGGCTACACGTCAAAAATATCATCTTGGACTAAATACAGCATGACCAACATAGCTGGTACTGTCATGTACAAAGAAGATGCCATGAGAACACAGTTTAAAAGGCAATCCTCACAAGACGTTCCAACACTTTCGCGGAACAAAGGTAGGCGCAAAAACTCCTGTATGAAATAAATGCAACGACACATGTATTAAGTTGGCCTCAGACATGGAACAATCCAAAACCGGAAGGCCTGTCGGCGTTGTCTGAGGTCAAGCCAGTGAACCCCACTGGCAGTTGAGTGGGAGAGTTGTGGTCTCCCTCGAGATCATGACAATCGCCGGTTAAATGAAGAAGAAGAAGAAGAAGAAGAAGAAGAAGAAGAAGCAGAAGAAAAAGAAAAAGAAGAAGAAGAAGAATAAGAAGAAGAACGCATTAAACGCCTCAATTATTGACGGAAACAGAAATAACAATATTGTATTAAGACCTTTAGTATATCAATACTTCAGTTCAGATCTCTCAAGTCCGAGTATTGGTATTTAAACTTCAGTATCCCGTTACATTTATAAAAAGACAAGTAGTTGATCTTTTGTCAAGTAAGTATTTGGGTATAAGTACCTTCCAAGTTTTGGAAGGTACTGCTGCTGTTGCAAACCAAGCTATTCAGGAACTGCAACATGCCAACATAAACAAGGGCGCAACTATTTGCAAAATCGCCGCACAGAGAAGGAATAATGCTCAGGAGATTCGTTCACCAAAATTCATTAACAACGCTCAAGGCCAACTCCTTGTGGATGACAACAAAATTCTTCACAGATGGCAAGAGTATTGTGAAGGACTTTTAAATGAACAGTTTCCGAGGATATACTTTCCAATAGCTGCACCTAACAATGAAGAAGTCGGCGACATCACAGTCGAAGAAGTAAGCGATGCAGGGAAAAACTCCAAAAAGGGAAAAGCGGTTGGGCCAGACGAGATACCCTCTGAGTTCTGGAAAAAAGATGGGAGATATCGGGTCTACAGGGCTCATGATTCTTATCTCCAAACTTATCTGCGGCGACCGAATGCATAATCGGTGGAGGGAAAGTTACCTTCTTCCAATCTACAAGGGGATGGGTGATTCACGAATTTGCGACAGCTACCGTTCGATCGAGCTGTTGTCACACACCATGAAGATCGTTGAGCGGATATTGGATGGCCGCCTACGAAAAATAATACGGCTATCTGAGGACCAGTGCGGGGGATTGTTTCGGGTAAATCAACCACAGATGCTATTCAGAGTATAAGAATCAGAATGGAAAAATGATATGATATGGGTTGCACTTAGGCAACGAGGCG
The DNA here is from genome assembly GCA_949320155.1 of Melangyna quadrimaculata. Lineage (NCBI taxonomy): Eukaryota > Metazoa > Arthropoda > Insecta > Diptera > Syrphidae > Melangyna > Melangyna quadrimaculata. The sequence goes on from OX439484.1 coordinate 156,748,375, forward strand.
TTCGAGGTGTGCTGATGATCATGGACATGTACGAGCGAGTGAAAACAAAAGTAAGATGCCCCTCAGGAATCACCGAAGAATTCCCAATTAGAATAGGTGTGCACCAGGGAAGGGTCTTGAATCCTTTGCTCTTTATTACTGTCCTTGACTTTCTGCTTGAGAATAAGGTGACGGACCCCAAAGTGAATCAGTTATTCTTTGCTGACGATGGAGCCATCATAAGTGAAGATCCTGTGTCCTTGCAACGAGCACTTGATGTATGGGTGGATGTTCTGGAGGTAAATGGATACCGCATTAGCGCGAAAAAGACCGAATACCTATGCTGTCCATTTTCTGATCCACACAGGCCTATTCCGAACATCTATTTGAATGGAATAGTACTTCCCAAGTGCGAAGAGTTTAAAATATCTTGGATCAATGATCAATAGCGAAGTGATGACGACATCAAAAATCGCGTAAGCGTAGGATGGATGAAGTGACGGGAAAACTCTGCCATCTTCTGTGATAGAAAAATGCGCCCTTAGCTAAGAGGAAAGCTCTACACGGCAGTTGTTCGTCCAGCGCTTATGTATACGGTTCACAGTGTTGGACAATGTACAAGAAGTATGAGAGTAAATTGCCGGCAGCTGAAATGAAGATGCTTCGCATGACAGCAGGAGTGACAAAGCACGATCGAATAAGAAGCAAGAGAATCCGAGGAAGGCTACACGTCAAAAATATCATCTTGGACTAAATACAGCATGACCAACATAGCTGGTACTGTCATGTACAAAGAAGATGCCATGAGAACACAGTTCAAAAGGCAATCCTCACAAGACGTTCCAACACTTTCGCGGAACAAAGGTAGGCGCAAAAACTCCTGTATGAAACAAATGCAACGACACATGTATTAAGTTGGCCTCAGACATGGAACAATCCAAAACCGGGAGGCCTGTCGGCGTTGTCTGAGGTCAAGCCAGTGAACCCCACTGGCAGTTGAGTGGGAGAGTTGTGGTCTCCCTCGAGATCATGACAATCGCCGGTTAAATGAAGAAGAAGAAGAAGAAGAAGCAGAAGAAAAAGAAAAAGAAGAAGAAGAAGAATAAGAAGAAGAACGCATTAAACGCCTCAATTATTGACGGAAACAGAAATAACAATATTGTATTAAGACCTTTAGTATATCAATACTTCAGTTCAGATCTCTCAAGTCCGAGTATTGGTATTTAAACTTCAGTATCCCGTTACATTTATAAAAAGACAAGTAGTTGATCTTTTGTCAAGTAAGTATTTGGGTATAAGTACCTTCCAAGTTTTAGTTACTACTTGAGCAGTAGTTCAAGTACTTGACCAATATGAGGCTGTGAGTGCAATAGTGGCCTAACTGCATTTTTCATTATTTTCTGTAGAGCAAAAATAAGAAACACGTTATTTTTAAACATTTGTAGTTTTCAAACAAAGAAACATAATAGTCGGGGAGGCGACCGTAAGATTACCTATCTCATCGCGGCTTTCAAAAAAATGGACACTAATCGATAGCTCTAGGGTACACGATATCAAAACCCGTGGTCGGACAAAGTTTTTCAGGTGCCATGGGGTCGAAAATTGGTAATTTCCGGTACCATTTTTGATGGGTAACCTATCTCATAGTAACAGTCACAAATTGGGTATAAAATGAAAGCTAGGAATGTCCTCTTTACGAAACCAGTGGTCGGACAGCTTTTTTCTGGTGCTTACCACGATTCCGACCATTTTCATAACAACAGGTTTTTTTTGCACTTTGCGTCTTTTGTAATGAAATATATGAAAAACTTTGTCTGAAAAAAGCTAAGACATTTTTTCTATGCTAATAATATAAGTTGGATAAAAAAGTTCGCCCAGTTATAGCTATCATTGGAAACCATCATTGAAAATATTAATTGTCAATTTTCAGAGATTTCGAAGAAAAAATATATGATTATTTTGATTCCAAAGTAAAGCTTATTGACTTAATATTTATTTCTAGGTAAAACAAAATTCTATTTTGCACAACTTTTCTCATAAAATGAATTTTAATTTTTCAATGAAGAACTACCTTACCAATGATCATTGAAAAATTAAAAGTTACATTATGGGGAAGATATGAGTCAAAATGATTTTTTTTTTTGGAGGAGAAATAATTTTGAAGTTGTAAGCTATATTTACTTAATATTATATTAATATATTAATATTTATTTCTAGGTAAAACAAAATTCTATTTTGCACAACTTTTCTCATAAAATGAATTTTAATTTTTCAATGAAGAACTACCTTACCAATGATCATTGAAAAATTAAAAGTTACATTATGGGGAAGATATGAGTCAAAATGATTTTTTTTTTTGGAGGAGAAATAATTTTGAAGTTGTAAGCTATATTTCTGCATTAAAATAATCAATGATTAAACTTTCGAAGAGTCTCAAAATCAACAGCTAACTTTTTCAATGATGGTTTTCAATGATAGCTATAACTGGCCCGATAGGTAGGTCCTTCAGGATTATTTTTGGAATTTTTATACGCACCAAAAAAACATTGTTTTTAATAACATTTTTACCGATTACGAACCCATAGGTCCTTTGGATTTCAAAATATGGGGTATCAAACAAAAGCTTAGTCTATTTTCGTTATGAAACCAGAGGTCGGACAGACTTTTATTGGATTATACCACCAGTCCGACCACTTTTATGAATGAAGATATTTTTTTTTTCACCTTGCGATTTACATGTCAAAGATATCTAAAAACATGTCAAATATTTACGAAAGTGGCATCAAAACATAGCTAAGACTGTCTTCTATGCTTATAATATGGTTTGGAAAGTCATCAGCCTGCTTAACCAGTGCACTCAACAGCTTTTTGAATATTTTTACTAGAAAGAACAATTTGTCTTGTATGTCCTGTTTTTGACTGTGTACTTACCCATAGGTTCTTCGGATTTCGATAAATGAAGTATTATGAAAAAGCTAAGACTATTTTCGTTATGAAACTAGAGTTCGGACAGACTTTTTTTGGATTATACCACCAGTCCGACTACTTTTATGAATGATGATATTTTTTTTCACCTTGCGTTTTACATGTCAAAGATATCTAAAAACATGTCAAATATTTACGAATGTAGCATCAAAACATAGTTAAGACTGTGCTCTATGCTTATTTTATGATTTGGAAAGTCATCACCCTGCTTAACCAGTGAACTCAACAGCTTTTTTAATATTTTTACTATAAATACAAGTTGTTTTATAGGCCCTGTTTTTGACTGTGTACTAACCCATAGGTTTTCGTATTTCGACAAATGATCATATTAAAGCTAAGACTATTTTCCTTAAGAAACCAGTGGTCGGACAGACTTTTTTTGGAGTTTACCACGGCTCCGGCGACTTTTATGAAGTACGTTTTTTTTACTTTGCGTTTTACATTTTTAAATATACCTTATCCCATATCTTTAAATATACCTAATGGCTAAGGCATCCTAATATTCTTATCAAATAAATTGGACATACACAAGCCTGCTTTCATACTTCATTTAACATTTAAGTAATAACAATAATTTTTTCTTACATTTCTTATTTTGAGCGATATCCAACCATCGTCTTCTTCTTTGGACATCAACTGAAATCTAAGACTATCACCTTGTTACGGCTACCCATATTCCAATCTTGTTAGATTCTTGGCGTTTCTAATAGAAAATATAATTAATATGAGAAGACAGGTGTAAAAGATACGTACAAACAAATGTACATTTATATTTAGAAATCGGCAAAAATAATTTTAAAATATTTACATACATAGTACATTAGGTGGCGCTAACCTACTTATTATTATCTTCTGATGTTGATGTTGCAAATTGTTGTTCTGGCTTCGTATTATCCTGCTTCCTTAAAGGCCTCTCTCGATTCAAGGTTAATTCCTGACGCGCTGGAAGCCTTAAGATACATCGATAGCATTCCAGGTCTTATGGACCTCTCAGTTTCAACTTATTCCAACATATAATGCCATGGGTATGTGAAGTGACGACTATTGGTAGGTTTAAGTTAGGCATGATTCACCCCCCCCCCCCCCGAGTTTTATTAAAACGGCATACGATTTTACATTAGTAAGATTATAAATCTTTTATTGAGGATAGAGGCATTCCTCCACGAAAATCTTGAAGCCTCATGCCTACCTTGGTGGTGGATCGTTGGTGGTTACGGGGGAACAACAGTTGCGATTAGACGGCGAGAGGCCGCTATCTTCAAGGGCAGCCAGCAGATTGTACCTAGAAAAAAAAAAACAAACATTAGGAATTGGGAAGACTAAGTAGTTATAGGTAATATGAAAAGAATCATCGGTGCTACGCACTGGATATCGTTCCAGTGAGTAGGCCAATGAGTCAGAAAAGACGATACTTAGCTCCTCAAGATTGCTGTGTATCCAAAGTGGCTGTACCCAGGGTTTTTTGAGGTGAATATCATTGGATATATTTGGGGGAGGCTAGCGTCCAAACGGGTAACGCGGTGCCAACCTTGGCGTCCGGGGTGTCTTAAAGCTGGAGGAGGACGCTGCCGAACTCTCGATCGACGGCATCCGGGTGGGTTGTCCATTTTCCTTTTTGTGGGGTACTTTTTACCTTACACTCTTTAATAGTAAAATTAAGCGCGAGCAAGAGGTATAATATTTAAGAAAAAAAAACAAAGTTTTCTTCAGAAATAGTTTTAAGATTTAACCACGACGAAAGGCCACACGCAGATGACACAAGAAAGGAGACGAGAAGGAGAGAAGGAAATAGATATATTTACCTGAATTTTATTAGAAGCGTTTGCAGAAAGGAAACTATGAAGATAAAGTGAGGTAGGCATATTAAATTATTAAATAATAAAAATTAGTAAAAGAAAAGTAACCACAAAGGAAATAAAGAGGAGGGAGTGAAATAAAAATAGGCATTTGAATTAATAGGGAAAAATAAGTTTGAGTATGATAGGGTAAAAACTTTGTCATGTTAAAAATATTAAACAGTACGTTTTGATTCAGGGTTCAGATGATCATTTATCGGTACACCTATAAGTCATCGAACTCTGATTACGAATCCCCCAATCAGGTGGTCGTGTGACGATGACAAAGAAGATTTCACCCAGTTAGGACAGATGATACCGCAAGACAAATTTGTCTTAGTCATTTGTATTCTGATTTGAATCGAAGAAACATCGTTACATTATAAAGACGATTGATACAGTCACCATAGTGCGGTTATTTAAAAATTAGAGAAGTTAAAATTCTTGAAGATAAAAGTAGAGTAATAAAAGAAAAAAAGGAGAAAACGTTCGATTAGGTGAGGGTGGATTTTGAGTGGCCAGCGAAGCAGGAGAGGGCTCGTCCCGCCAGCGTTTAATTTGGCCTTAGGATAAAGTGGAGCCGATACAGAACTTGGTCAGAGAATTCCATCACAGTTAGCCGTTAAGGGTATAGTAAAGATCACCCGTTGACCGAGAGAAATAGCGGTTCGAGAAGGCTTAGAGTCCGTGCCTAACCCGGACTATCAAGTAAAGTGAAATAAGGAAATGTCGGTACATATACATATATAAGTACGCATAAATATATAGCAACAACAATATATTCGGAGATAGCCACAAAGCATACTCGATTAGAATATGTTGGTTACCTCATATTCACCCTCGCAATAATTAGTGAACGTTTTTTTCTTGAATACAAGAACTAGGTTGCGAACGCGAACTTCCTAGCCTACCCAAGGGTGGTTCATAGGAGTTTCTACCAGAGCAGATCCCAAAGGCGTGATGGTGAAAATAACCAGAGCCATCATCATAAACCATTACATATATAAATTGACGTGATCTTGGTTTTTTTTATAATTTTATTTTAAATATTCAATGTTTATTGATTCATTTGTGTATTCATATATTTAATCTCTTCAATTTTACGCTTGATAGATTGGGCAAACGTGTGTGAATAACTTGTTTTTTTTTATTACTCGTCGCTATAAGTTGGGTGTGGAATAGGTTCCTCAAAACAGCCCGTTAATTGAGGCAAGATTTTGCCCACCCCTAAATACCCACATAGAGCTCTCTGTAGGTAGGAGAAGGGTGGTTAGAGATTCCTTCAGTCTTAAAGGAATGCATTAGAAAGATTCTGGTTGGAAACGGGAACCTAGGCACCACGTGAGCGGATATAAGACGCTGGCGCTTGTATTTAATTTACTCTCGTTAAAGGATTCGACACTTTTCACCAACTACAGGCACGTTTTAGTCTTGGAGTTGTAGCAATTTTAAATATAAAATCCCTTAAGAGTAGAAATTTTTTTGAACTCAAGTTGAGAAGTTTTTGTCAATTTTCTCTCCAACACTTTATATACATATTTGTTTGGTTTTAAGTTTCAAAGATTTTATTGTTTTAATGTTGGTTTCCCTAGTAAAAATAAAAATTGTTAATCACGTCAATGTGGAAAGAATTCAGACGTTATTTCTTTTGTTGAGTGCTTAGCTAGCTTGATGGCTTGGTAAAGTAATTTTCAGGGGGATGCGGTACGGCGGGCTAAATACACGAAGGTAATGTGAGTATTGTTCGGCAGCAGCAGTAGAGTATCCTTCTTTTCAGATTTGGGCGGATTCGCTATTCAGGCCAACTGAATCCCAGGTTGGGTGGGACACGGTCGCTCTGCATAGTCAGCAGCAGAGCAAGCGTAAGGGTGGACATACATAAATAGTGGTGGCTAAGTTAGTTTATTAGTTTGGCATGATATGTTTTTTTTGGAATAGGCGGTCTGGCTACGGGGGCAAGAGCCCCCCCCTACATCCGGCGAGCTGAGCTGAGCGACGACGAGCATGCCATCGCCTCCGTAGCGGACATTCTATCCCTGCCCCTCTCCTCTCCTACTATATCCGCATCCGGTTCCTACTTTGTCCTTCACTTTTCTTACTAGCACTCTTCCATCTTTCTCACTTCTTTTTCCCATTACCTCCCTTTGCCTCATTTCAAACTATAATAAAATAAATAGTCAAATAGACTTGTGGTGGTAAGTCCGACCACTTTTATAAAAAAGTGCCTGACAGGCAACTTTATGTTATTGGCATAATTTATTTTATACCAGCATATAAAATGTTTTTGTTAAACCTTTTTAATGAAGTAAAATTATATATCTATCTATCTATATCTATCTATATCTATCTAAAAAAAATATAATTCCTGTACTTTGCTTTTCACCTGCTGAAAATTATCAATAACGATATCAAAAAAGTTACGTTAATGGTATCAACAAATAGCTTTAACTGCATTCATGCTAATTATAATATGAAAAGCTAACAACGTGCCTAGGATATTTTATCCGCATTCTTATAATATTTTAAGAAAGTACATGTTTCTTTTTAAACTAATAGTGGTAACATACCTTAAAAAAAAAAATTATCAGATTGTGAAAAAACATATACAATTGATGTTCGCTACACAGAAACATAGAAAACTTTTTTCAACATAAAGGAAGACACAACAAATTTTTAATATTTAAAGATATTTTATTCTTTTTCAAAAAATGGGTCAAACCAAAGGCAACTGTTTACTGCTCCATTTGAGTCCGGAACATTCTTATTCCATGGTGTAGTTTTCCTAAACATGGAAGCTAAAATAACTATTTTTTCTTTATGAATAAGGGTGTATGTCTTTTACTTGCGATATACGTAGTATAGGGCAAGTTTAGGATGCGCGTAAAAAAAAAATCGAGATAATAATTTTCCCTAACATTTCGAAGATACGGAAGGCGAAAAAAGTGGGTCTCGCTATTCTGTCTGTCTGGACCTCGAGAGGAATTTTTGATTAGCTCAAAAAATAACAGTACCTGCCATACAACCAATATACAAAAATTGATTTATTTCAAAAACGGTTTTAACGATTTTGAAAAAAAAAATTACGAGCTACTATAATTACTACATTTTATATTTTGGTACAACAAAAAAAAATCATAACGGTTATTAACGGTACTTGTCATAGAACCGACATTTTGGTTTTAAAATTTCTCGTTAACGGATACACCAATTTCAACCAAATATTTTATGTGAGAGGTCCTTTATAATTTTAACAATTTTGCATATAAAATTTAAAAAAAAAAATTATTTTTGGATTTAAAAAAAAATATTGATTATATAAAAGCAATCAACCTAAATAGACAAACAAATATACAAAGCTATGCCGTCTAAAAATTGCGTATTTTTATATTCTCTCTAAGAACGAACATTTAAAAGTGGTACACTGGGGCGTATACGCACGTTTTTTTACTTTATTGAATTTGTAACAAAATTTAATACACATTCATTTGATGTGCACATTGAGTTGGTTTATATCAAGGAGTTCACTGATAGGAGGTGCTGTTGTCATTTTGACTTGCTCTATAATATAGCCAAGGCAAAATCTACAAAAAAAATGGCCAATCTTCAAGTGAAGATTTTTAAACGCAATTGTGTTTATTTTGGGATAAGAAATACTGTCGCGAAAGTCTATTACCAAACCGTGTGCGGGCTAAAAGTTATACAAGGTTAAATGTCGAAAATATGAGTTTTTCGCATAAAACTCAGAAACGGCAAATGCTTTCAAAAAGAGTTTTATTCAAAACTTATAGATTATTTCATTCGCCAAAAAAAAATTAAACAATTTTGTTCTTACGACCCATCGTCAAGAAGATATCGACATTTCAAAAAAACGTAAAATGTCGAATATGGTCGTTTTTCACGTATAACTCCTATACGGTTTAAATTTTTTAAAACATCTGAAAGCAAAGTCTGTACATTATATAACTCCATAAAACATTGTTTAATTTTTTTCTTAAAAAAAAAAAAAAACATTTAAAAGTTAATTTTGTTTTTAAAGTTTGACAACGAGTTCAAATTTCAGGTTTTTTGCTTTTTAATCTTAAAATCACAAGTTTTCGACAAAAAATTTTAAGCTTAGTTTAAAGATCATAATATTGTCTGCAAAAAAAATGTGACACTTTTTTCCATACGAGTCATAAATCGCAAGATATTGTGACTTCAATAGTGTCAACTGCCAAACCAAACGGTTATTCCCATATATGTATCTTTTAAACTGTAAGCTTAATCGAAAAATTAAATCAACAAAATGTATACATTATATAACTTTATATAAGCATGCATTAACAGTTTTTTTCTAGAAGCTATAATTTTTATGATATCATTATTTTAAAAAAAATCACCAAAAGTCGAAAATACTGGTTTTTGGCCCTTTACTTTTAAATGACGAATTTTTCGGAAAATATTTTATACACATTTTGTAGGTTTTAATATACACTAGAGAAAATAGTATAACACTTCTTTACGTATAACACATCAGTTGCAAGATATTGCCACTTCAAAAATGGTCAAATTTCGAACATTTTTGAATACAAAAAATGATAGTTTAAAATAACGTTATAAATAGTATATCATTAAAAATACATACATAAAACATAAATATGAAAAAGGTAACATTAATAAGTACAAAATAAGTCCCTTAAAACATTTAAATAGGCCAATAGCTTACGAGACATAGAGCTGAGAAAGTTTGTCTTTATTGTGCATTTATTTCCACAAATCAAAATATTGACAAAAATAACAACCCATGGATTAGGCCCATTGGGACACCATGTAAAAAAAACCCGCCCTGCATTCTACCTCAGAGGTGGTGTGGCTTAGATTTTCCAATAACCATGAAATTATCACGTTTAAACTTAAAGCGTTTGGATTTCCTCATGGACTCATCGCTTGGATTTCATCATATCTCCAGAATAGATCTTACCAGAAAAAATATCTTCATTCATTAAAGTGGTCGGACTGGTGGTATAATCCAATAAAAGTCTAACCGACCCCATATTTTGAAATCCAAAGGACCTATGGGTTCGTAATCGGTAAAAATGTTATTAAAAACAATGTTTTTTTGGTGCATATGAAAATTCCAAAAATACTCTTGACGGACCTACCTAAGCAAACTTTTTTTTATCCAACTTATATTATTAGCATAGACAAAAGTCTTACCCAGGGTTTAGACAAGCGAGTAGAACTAGTAGCGTTTATGTGGGTTAGTGTATCTGAACACGAGAGAGTCAACTAGTAGCCCAAACAGTATAATGTTTTTGCCTGCGAGTAGTCTGCCAGTTATCCTACTAGTGTAGTGTATTTTTTTCATTTATTTGTTTTGTTTCCATAGTTTCCATAATTAGTATATTTTTCTGTATAAAATATTTAAAAAAAAAACATACTAGTTGACAAACCGCGCAGAGAGCTACTAGTTACACATACATCCATAAAACTAACGCTATGATACAAATTCTACTAGTTCTACTCGCTTGTCTAAACCCCGGGTTACCTATTTTTTGATACCACTTTTCCAACTTTCTGACAAAGTTTTTCATAAATTTCAATACAAAAGACGCAAAGTGCAAAAAAAACCTGTTGTTATAAAAATGGTCGGACTCGTGGTAAGCACCAGTAAAAAGCTGTCCGACCACTGGTTTCGTAAAGAGGACATTCCTAGCTTTCATTTTATACCCAATTTGTGACTGTACCTATGAGATAGGTTAGCCATCAAAAATGGTACCGGAAATTACCCATGGCACCTAAAAAACTTTGTCCGACCACCGGTTTTGATATCGTGTACCCTAGAGCTATCGAATGTCCATTTTTTTGAAAGCCGCGATGAGATAGGTAATCTTACGGTCGCCTCCCGCTTCCGAACTATGACTTAGATTTTATTTTTGCAATATGCTCAAAAAAAACAGGGTTTTGATTTTGGATTCATATTCTTCAAAATACCGTTATAACTGATTTTAAAGTCAGATAGGCCACTATTGCACAGGGGAAAAATGTAAAAAAAATTAAAAAAATGAAAAGATAGGCCAAAGATTTGTAAATAAAACAAGTTTTTTACATATGTATTTTTTTTTTTATTTATTAATTAAGTTTTTTGTTAATTAATGTCGTTTTCGATTGGATTTCGGAACAGTCCTACTCCTTTTTGATTCCAATCGAATTATTTTCAATTGTTCCAAGACTAATTTTTGAAATACTTATGTGTGTGTGCGTGTGATATTTATGTATATTATGTATTATTTTTGTGCGTGTGATATTTATGTATATTTTGCACGTTCAGTCCAGTAAAATTAATTTGACAAATAATCCGATGAACGGGTTTATATGTATATGTGTGTTCCGGGCTTACTCCTTTGTAATTCCGGAACTTATTCCGAATTCTTTTGGAGTAAGCGGAGTCAAGAAGGAGTTACTCCGAACCTCCCACCGAAAACGATATAAGTTGAAATTTAACATTTGTTTTCACTTTCAGAAGTGTTAGGATTCATAAAAGCCTTTCCGGTATTAGAAATATTTCTAAGATCAGTGTAAAAATTGTGATCTATCGACGGTTAAAGCTGCAGAAGGACCAGCAAATCCTTATTCTTCTCCACGTTTATAGGTCTTTCATTGGGGTATAAAGTTGTAAGGTTGAGGCTTGCTAGGGTAACACTTCTTGTTTTCGAAATAAAATACTTTGAAATGGAAAAATTTCTTCAAGAGAATAATAAAACAATATTAAGAAGAGGTCAGTCTTAAAATATTGAAGCTCAAGAATCTTGAGCCAGTTAACCTTAACTCCTCCTGTAGAGAATTTTCTATGTTAAATGTTTTTTTCCAGTTTCACAGTGGAGACAAAGTGGTCTTTGGTCATTTTTATGACATTGAAAGTTTTTTTTACCCGCTGAGCTTATGACTTATACAATTATCGGCGATGTAAATATTTGGAAAATATTTTTCTCAAGCAACCTTAAATCTTCATCGATTTGTAAATATGAACGTCCGTTGACAAGAGCATAAGTGCCTGGTTTCAAAAAAATATTACAGCCAGGCTTAAGTTCGCTAGAGTTTACGAATCAAAATTGTTATTATTTTGGAAAAATGTTCTTTTTAGTCCAAGGTTAGGGCTCATTACATCAGAGCATTTTTTTTAAATAATAACAATTTGGATTCGTAAACTATAGCAAACTTAAGCGAACTTAAGCCTGGCTGTAATATTTTTTTGAAACCAGGCACTTATGCTGAGCTATGCAACCTATCAAATCCTTGTCGTTGAGTGTTCTTTCGATTGTTCTGCTGTTTACTGCTATGCCATGGACTTGATTCACTTCATCCCGAATTTCAGCTGATGTCAAAAACGGACTTTTCCATGCATAAGCAGCGATTATACGATCATCAGCAGAACTTATCTTTTTAGGAGGCGGTTTTTTTGGATGGCGTTGGCTATTACGAGTTTCATAAAATTTGATGGCATTATAAACTAATTTTCTTGCTCTTTCCATATTATTTGAGATGTTGTGAATTGTTTTACCGTTATTTTTTATCATGATGAAGATTTTTTAAAACTCAGGTGTACAAGATTGTTGCCAGCCCATCTGGTCGACAAATATTCAAATATTTTGTAAAAAAAATCCTTACTTTGAATAAATTGTCGATTACTGTTTTCTTAAAATCTGACAAGAAAAACATGTGCTAATTCGGTGGCCACGGAAAATTTAGCAATCGTACGCTTCTCATATATAATTAATACACAATCATGTGTAAATAACGGTTAATTTCCAGGGATAATAGGGGATGCAGAATAGATTGCAATAATGTGAAAAGTTTTTAAGAAAGGCTTTTGTCAACTTGTATAAGGCAATGTTTAACTGAAAAAAGCATTATGTGCCAAATCTCTTTCTAACACTGTATGTGTAAACCATTCGTTCCTCCGAATAAGATTGCAGGAAGTATACTGAGAGTGATGGTAAATGTATAATAGGACTTAGAGAATCAGACTTAAATTTCCAGGTCACCAGTAGATACCAAGTTTGCTTGGCATCCTAAGACCAAGAGATGGCAAGATCAAAAAGTATAACTTTGAAAAAAACTTCAGGACAGAGTAAGACAATGAAATTAGTAGTCGTGACAAAAAAAAAACTGTTTTAGATTTTAGGTGGACGAGGCTAGGAAGCGAACCCAACCATCCAGTGTGACAGTCCATCGCACAAATGCACCGATTAATCAAAGTACTGCACTATGACTCATGTTCATGTATGAATCGGTGCATTTGTTTTGAAAAAAAGCATTTTTATACTGGAATATCTCAAAAACTAGAGCTGATGGCGAAAAACGGATGATAGATTTGAGTTCAGGACACGAAATTACCTATGATACGAGTCTTACTTGCTCGTTCCTGAACCCATGGAGTTCTTTAAAATCGAGAAAAGCTTAAAAATCAAACGATTTTTTGGGGGGTTTCAGCCATTTATCGAGTAAAATAGGCATATTTTGACATTTTAAGGGGCAGTTACTCAGGCTGTTTTATTATTAGCATCCCTAGTAAGTCGAAAGAAATCTTTCAAAGTCGGTGAAACCACATTTGATATGCGAAATTCTTGATCATTTGCTAACTTTGAAAAAAAAAACGTTTTACATAAAAAACGGTCGCGGGGTGTGGAAGTACCATTTTAAAAAATGTCCGCGAAGTAGAAGTACTTGTGTGGGTATCCTCCACGATAACCATTTTGAATATCTGACAAACAAAAATTAATAGACACCCCTAAGCTACCTCATCTATGTAAAAATACATACCTAGGTGTAGAGGTTATCTTCAATAAAAGCATAACAATTCTTAATTTTTTTTGTATCATTGTAACAAAATCCTTGCTGACCATCATTTATTAAAAACTTGTTGTTGTTGTTTTTTTCTTAATGAGGTAAATGAGCCCCTTCAGGTCGGAATCCATTTTCATCAGCAACGTATTGCAGACTGTATTGAACACCGTCAGGTGCGGTCCATGTCACAGATCCACGGACAGAAATGGACTCTGCGTCAGTTCCGACCTTGTCTAACTTAGCGCTTTCTTCACGAGAAACTCCGTCGCTGGTTTCATAGCTAAAAAAAAATATTATACAAAAAAGACATGAGTCAAAGGAAAACTCAAAAGAAAACAATATTTTGAATTATGTATATTTAACTTACGCAAAGTTGTATCCATCAACTCCAATATTATCGTTATCGTATCTGACAATTTGGACATCCTTATCTTCAAGTGGTGCAGCCAAGGCAGCAGCAATGCAGAATGCAGCAAATACAATAAAAAATTTCATTTTGAATAAATGGGTTATGTTGTTCTGTGAATTTATCAACCAAAACTGATAACTTTCTTCATTGTTTTCAAGTGCTTTTATACCAAAACAAAAACAAACTTTCTATACTCTATAATAATTAAGCAAAAGTTGTAAGACTTGATACAAAATTTTAAGAGTTTTTTTTTTAGTTGAACCATCAAAATTCTTAAAATAATGTTGATGACACTTTTTATGGATAAGGTACTTATAATTAGAAATAATAGTGTTTTACAGTTAACGAAATTAAATATTCGTATAGGTTATATTATGAAACAAGTTATGTTTTGATTTATGTGTTTATAAAATAATTATAATAATTGGTATTATGAATCATTTGAATTAGCTTAACCTGCAGGATTTTTTTTCTGATTTTATTTATTTTATCGTATTAACGAGTTTCTTTTGAAATGCTAATTTAATTTTAAGAATAAATTCAAAACATTGCAAGCAGTAATTAAACAGCTCTCGGGGTGAAAACTTGCAAGCGGTCACATCTCTCATAATAAAGTCGCGACAGTTTTCTAGACAAAAAAGATTCTTAAATAGACATGGACAGGGACACACACCTTTAAGGATAGTTTCGTGTCGACACTGGGATCATTTCTAAGAGTTTCAGTGCGGCGATTGAATTAAAGGACTATTCACATGAGAGCGACAACAACCGACGAATGAACAAAGAAATGGGAATTAAAATATTAATAAACCTTAATATTTCACAAAATCTAGTAAAAATAGTAGAATTCGAATTAATATTAATTTAAAAATAATAAAATCTGAACCTTATTTGCTTAAATATGCGAAATTTGAGAAAATAAATTGGTCGTAACGAATTGCGGCTATTCGCGACGAACAAATTGTTTTCTCAAAATGCTCTTTTTTTAGCAATTAAAATGCACATTTTATGGTCAATTTCATAAACATTTAACTGGCTTATAAATTTTGAAATGACGTATTTGGTATGGAATAAATGTAATTTTAAGACTTAAAAGCCTGTTAAATTTTTAAAAGGGCTTTATGAAATTGGAGATTAGTATCTTAAAATAATCCTCAATTATATTTCTTCCACGTTGTCTAGATTTTGTAGAGAATTAAGGTTTATTAATGTTTTAAATACCATTTGTTCATACATTCGTCGCGTGTCGGACGTTGGTCGCTCTCATGTGTAGTGTACAGAATAGATAAAGTGTGTGAGGTATTAACAAAATTCCTTGCTCATATACGCCATTAAGTATGGAATATGACATTGTTCCACGGCAGTGATCCGAGTGGAGTGGTCCAATTATCAATGACTCTTCGGCATAGATCTGGCGGAATTTAAGCGATTGCCTCTGTTGTGTTCACCCTAAGGGCATTTGTTGATTGTGATTTTATTACTCTCACAAAACAAATTTTTATCATTTTGACGTGCTGTTAAATGCGTGTAACTTTTCATAGTGATTTGGTATCAGTATTACTGAATATGGTCGACTCCTTCCCTCTAAACAGAAAAAAACTTTACTGTTTCTGCATTGATTTTAAAGCTGCGTTCGATGCAGATGATAGGCGCGCGCTTTTCTATAAGCTCTATAGACTTGGGATGTCTACAAAGTTTGGAAAAGTTCTAAAAAAGTTTGTACAAGGATACTAGGGCAGCGGTTTGGAATGGTGAACAAATATCAGGATGGTTTCAAACGGAGTCTGGTGTTCGACAGGGGTGTGCATCAAGCCCTCTTCTATTTGCGCTTTTTATAGAGGATCTAACTAAATGCATTTCTGGAGGTGTAGAGTTTGCGGGGACCACTATAAGGACCCTCTTTTACGCTGATGACATAGTGCTGCTATCTTCCTCACCCCAATCGCTCCAACTGATGATCAACCAACTGTTAAGGCCAAGAGCGCTATTGGAGCTACGTGGAAAAAGTGTTTCACTTATAGGAATATAGCTCATAGCTGTAAATTCGGTGTATTTGAAGCAGTTTCGCCATCAATTATGTTCAATGCTTCACAGGTATGGGGATTCAAACAATATGGAAGTGTAGAAAAGTTGCTGAGGTTTTTTATTAAAAGGATATTCCACCTACCCTCCAACACATCAAACTTTGTCGTAATGTTAAAAACAGGTCTATCCCCACTGTTCGTGTAAACCCTCAAATCCCAAATAGATTACATTATCAAAGTTTTTAATATGACTAATGAAAGACTTCCTAAGAAAACAGCCCTTTACGTGATCAGCCGGAGAACGGAACGAGCTCGTGCAATGGTGTAGTATGGAGCTAGACTTGCATATTGATACACTTAGTGAATGGAAAGCTTAACTATATAAGTTAATTGCTTTGGTTGATGAAAAGCTTAGAAAGAAGTTTATCTAAGATGCCACCAGCTCTGTCCACAGAGTTTTTTACAGTCTTCTTTGTCACCTAGGACTAAGAAACTACTTCAGGGATGAAAATATTGTGGAGCATATCTCGATGATGGTGAGACTTCGTGCAGAGCTTCTACAATTGAATTATATGCCGCCCAGAGAGGACCTTCCCGGCCTATGCAGTCTGCGAAACTTGAGGGAATGAGAAGATGTCTTTCATTTTATGGGAAAATGTCCAGTTCTAATGGAAACTAGGCAATTCTTCTTCGGCTGTAACTATTTAACTGACACAGAAATGATATCGTGCTTAAACGAAATGGCGGTGAAAAAAAAAACTTTTTAAATACTGCAAAGAAGCGCAAGCTTACCGAAATTGAATTCTCAGCGAAAACCTGTGAAGTAAAAAAAAAAAAAGTAAATAAACTAGAAAAAATTGTTTTAGATGCTCATATTTAAGAAACTTGGACACAATTAATGTATTTATGTAATTTATTTTAATTGTCAATCTGGCAGACGGCATTCCCAACTATACTTAATTTTGTTATCTATATATTGTCTATGTACTAACGGTACACTTTTTCTGTAAATACTCAACGAAACTACATAAATGAAATAACGTTGGAAATGTTTTGACCCACAGATGAGCTGAAACCAAAAATTATAGCTTAGGGTGGTCCTTATTAAGGTCATTGTCTTATTTTGTGAGACACACCCCTAATTTGTTCTAAATAAATTTAAAAAAAATCCAGTACAATTTTTTCTTTCGCCTCAAAAGCATGAAATGTTTACCACAAGCATTAAGTTAATTTTTAAAAATAAGATTTAAAAATATATACCCTGCAATCATTCAATAGTTTGCTACAAATAAGTTTACTTTCTACGAATTAACCAATTGTCCCAAATGTTCGATTCATTAGTTGCAAACAATTGTAATTTATATAGTAAACGTACAATTTTTTGCAGCAAACTGCATTTCAAAAGCTTACTTCGCAATCGATTCATTCGTTTGCCATAAACAATTACACTGGCTTGCAAACATCATGTCGTTTGAATTTGGGAAACATTGTCATTTACCGTAATCAACCCAGGCAAATTGAGCTCCGAACGAATGGGTTATTTGTTATATGTTTGATGCAATGGAATTACTTTCTGTGGCGACTGTAATACAATTGCTACAAATGAAATACGTTTGCAGGGATTGTATAACATTTCCAGCAAATGTATTACAATTACAGCAAACGAAATTTGTTACTCGCAAACGCAAACAAAAATATTAATTTTCTCAGTGAAGACATAGCTTTAAAATCAAAAAAATAAATATTTTGTATGTAAGACATACATACATTCATACATTATGTTTGACAGTATTTGGAAAAAAGTGAGTTTGTGTGAAATAAAAGCTTATTTTGTATCGTATAACTTTGATGTCATTGCTGAAAGCAAAGCATCAGCACTTCTTAAAGAGTAACATTTATTTAAAAAGACCATACTTGCCTACATAAATAGGGCTTGAGTGTGGCAGTGATTCAGGCTGTTTACTTTCACGAACTCGGGAAGTTGGGATAAGTTATTTGAAACCTTATTTGAAACTCGATCGGGACTATGCTAAAAATGTTATTGTAAATCTCCAAAATAAGTACATTCTAGAATTCACCGATAAAGCTAAGAGTTTTTTCAGCAACACTGGTAAAAGTCTAACCTGTTTTCATAATTCTGAACGTTTTGCAACATTTTTTGGGGCATCGGGTGGCCCGCTACAGGGGTTCCTATGTGTCCTCTGTCTTGCTCCCGCAACTTTTTTTAAGTTTTAAAAAGACCAATGGTTGTTTGAATTTCTTGTATGTATGGAGGTACTCGCCAAAAAAAAATCATATTTAGGACAAAGATTGCCCAACTAACAATTAACCTTCTGTAAGGGTCTATCGAAGCTATTTCCTAATCAGCAAATTTGTCTCTATAAGGCCTTAGAGAAACACATTTGGCCCACATTGAGAAGCTCGAAAGGCTTTTAAGCAATCATTTACAGGTTTGTTGGAAGCACTCAATTTATTTCGCTAATGCCTTATACAACAAAACTACACTCAAACATTGCAAATGTAGTAGTGTAGTTTTGTTCAAGTGCTTCGATAGGCACATCTAATAACCTTATAAAAGGCTTGTCGAGGCCTAGGAGAAGCCTTTTCGAAGCACAAAGCAAAACAAAATAATTTTTATTCTTTATTTTTATTTCTACATTTTCTCCTTAATTTTCATGCAAGTAATGATTTTCTTCTAGAACTTAATGCACAATAATTATTTATATCTGAAAAAAAAAAAAACACATTACTTACTTGATGGATTTTGCGAGATTTGAACCGAGGATGGTTGGGTTGAGAGTCGGGCACCTTACGTGTTGAGCTAGCCTAGCATATAAATAATGGGTGCCAAATTGGAACCACTTGAAACCGAAATTAGCTTCCTAAAAACTTCCTTGGGACTTCCTGATGAATTGAACTAATTTAAAAAATACAGATGACCATTTGTCTGTTGCTTGCAAGGGATTTTTTTTACCTAATGTTATTTTTTTTTTTTATTTTTAATGTTTCCATGATTACGCATCAGAGAAAATATGGAAGTGGTCACACAAACATACATTTTGTGAGACAAGAATTTTAATATATGTAAGTTCCTTTTCCATTGAAATCGATTGTTTTTAAGAATGAAAGGCTTTGATTTGAGAAAAAATATAAAAACTCTTTTATGCTCCATAAAATATGTACTTTTCATTTTGTACACAAAACATTTACTGGCAATTTTAATATGTATCTTTTTTAAAAACACTTATTTGCCAAAATAAAAAACATTAACCATAACGACCATCAATAAGTTTTTTTCAACTGAAAGTAACTATGTAGTATAGATATTAAAAAACGTTTAAAATGTAATTAAAAAACTACTGAGAAATGAAAGCTTCATACTAAGATCATTTTTGAAAACATTCGAATTTATTAACGTGACAATATCTTTTAACGATGAAACAGAACCTATACTATGGTCACCTCGTTTGTGAATAATTCAGCCAGCAGTAGCTTATTTTCACATCAATACTATGCGAAGTACCAGCTTTTAATGCTTTCATGTTGAGTGTGCAACACTTCGCTAGGACCAAATACTTAATCGGAATTATTACTTCCCGCGCATGCGCCTGAGAGGATGATTACAATTATGTTTGCATAACCACCTCTTCATAGGTCTTATAGAAACAAATTAGGCTGACATCACTTCGCTGAGGCAAATTCATCGTAATAAATGCTTCTCGCGCATGCGTCTGACAGAGTTCACACAATTATTATACTTGTGTCGGGCTTGTATTTGATGGGTTATAGAACCAAAATTGGATGTCATGCTTAATCAGAGTTTCCACTGCGATCAAATTTAATTCTGAGGAAATCATTTTTATTGGTGGGATCCGGGGTATTATTTTTTTTTTTATAGAAATTAAAAAAAGAAAACAAACAACGAATATGAATAAAGTTCATCTGATTTTGTTAAATCATTTCTAATAAAAAATGATTAAATAATTTGTATTTGTACTGCTATTCTGAATATAAATTACATAATTATAGTTCCATGTTAAAAACATAAATATATTTGTTTTCTTTTTTTTTCTTCAAGTGAATTTAAATAAATTGTTTTCTTTTTCCATATTTATCTCAATGCAGAAAATAAATGTTTGTTCCGGGTTTGTTTTGCAAAATTTAAAAGCTTAACCTATACTCAAAGAATCGGTTTAATTTAAATTTTTAAAATGATACAAATTTACCTATTTTTATTTTCATAAATAATTTCACCTGTGGTAACCCTCTGTCGGCAGTAGAAACATACATGCGCTGAACAGTACACAAGATAATGCTTGTATTGGGCTTTTCCTCAAGGGGCTTACAGAAACAAAATAAATTGACATAATTCCACTAATAATTATGCTTCCATTAGACTTTTGTACACATAATATCTTGTTTCAGGCCTTTGTAAGCAGGCCGTTCTAGAGCTCATGGCGGTGCTTCCTAATAAAAGCTTTTTCTTTGCTTTTATTTCGCAAGCCTCTCAAAACTAATTTCTGGGAAGCCTTACGAAAACTATAACCGAATTGTTAATATTCACGCTTGCAGAAAATTAAAGATTCTGCTTGTAATAGGTTTGTAGGAAACTGTTTTCAAAAATATAGCTTCGAAAATTTGCAACTTCGATGTCCAAACTGAATACAAGCCTTATAGAAATAATAACTTATAGAAATTCAAAAAATGAACATTATAGAGGAAAAATTGTTAGTTGGGTGGTTTCAATTAAATTAAGGGTAATGTTTGCTTGGGATAAATATTGCAAACATATGTACCTACTTTTAAAAAGCCCATTTTGAACTTACTATGCGGGAGCATATATACAGTTGCGGGCACTTATTTAATATAAAAATTTAAAAAAGTACGTATACCTCAGGATGTACGTTATTTCGAATTTCAATTTAGAAATCTATATTTTCATAATTTAAGCATAACAAAATGTAGTTAAACTAAGGAAATAAAGAAGTGTAATATGTCCTTTTAAAGATGAATTAAGGTTTACTATTGAACAAATATTTAAAAAATAAGTAACAACATTACTTTAATTTTTGTTTTTAAGTTCAAGACAAAAGTTTGACGAATGTTTGTTTTTTTTTTTTTTAATTATGTAGTTTTGGTTTTCTAAAATTTTCAAAACTGTCGTGTAAGATCCATGGAAGTAAAAAGATAATCTATGACGTATCCATGAATTTGGTATTTGTTTCGCTGGCCGAATATTCGGCCACTGGCGATACTAGTTATTATTATATTGTTATTATGTTACTGAATAATAAACAACAAATGTCACCGAAACAGAATGTCCGCCAAAATCTATCCGCTCCAATAAAAACCCTTTGAAGCAAAAAATAATACACAATTCAAGCCAAAATACATTAAAAACTGCACAAAACTACTACTATTACAAAAATACGCACCTAGCAAGCTGATGAATGAAATGGCATGCTTAAAAATTCAGGAGGTCAAAGGGCACTTCACCCTTCTTACAGGATCAAACTCCGGCGATTTTCGCACACCTCTTACTTCAGTACCAATAGAGTCAGGAACTTCAAACTCACAGCATTTGCTAAGCTCCCCAGGTTTAGGCAACTCAAAAAATTTCAATTTTTAGCATCAGCTGACTCACTCACTCACTCACTCACAGATCATCAAAATTATGGAGCACTTCCCTACATCTTAGAACCTTGTAATTTCGCACAATGGTAAGCCTTGTGGTGTATAAAAAGGAAAAAATCGAAAATTTAAGATTTTCCATTCCGGGGGCGTGGTACCCGCCCGTTTCATAGAATTGATATAAATTACTTGGAGCACTTCTGAGCATTGCTTCAGATCATGTGGTCAATACAAAGGAGATATTGGAAAATTTTAAATTATCCATTCAGGGGCGTGGCACCCGCTCTCAGAAGAGAACTTCTGATTGTCGTAGAATGATGAAATTTTATAGAGCGATGCTGATAGGAAACGCAAGCAAAGGGAAAATTAAAAATTTGAGCTTCTACATTCAGTGGGCGTGGCAACCACCAATTTTCACAGAATTAAATATATTGAGAGCACTTCCGATTGGTGCAGGATTATGACATTTGTTTAAGCTGTTAGTTTTCAGGTGTATACAAAGAAAAAGTTGGAATCATAAAATTTTTCATGTAGGGGTGTTTCAGCACTTCTAACTTATGAAAATTCGTAGAGGGGTATGACATGTAGTAGATACAAAAGGCATAAATTAAAAACTAACTTTGCTTATGAGGCTCTCATTGGGTGTTTATTCTACCCACTTTTCCTGTTAAGAAGATTCTGTGCAAAAAGTAGTGAAATCACACCAAAAACATACATTTTAAAAAAGAAGCCAAGTTCTTCTATAAACAAAAACCTTTGCGTAACAAGTCAGCCGTAAAAAGTAGTGAGATCTAAAAGTACGCCAAGTTCTAAGTTTATTTATGTAAAATATCAAATATTTTAAGTAGAGTCTGTTATTTAATTATTACTGACTTAAATTGAGTTGGTTTACTAGCCAAGTTTTCATTTCAAAATTGAGTAATTAGGTAATAAAAGAAAACTTGCCATCATTTTTCTGCAAAAATCGTAAGTGAATTATATAATTAGTAACAATTCTGAGAAAATAGAAAATCTTAAATTAAAAAATGTTGCCTTTGCTTTTGCTTCAAGTTCTACCGCTGCGCTGTACCAAATTTCATCATTCTGCAATGATCAGAAGTGCTCCAAATAATTTATATCAATTCTATGAAAATGGGTGAGTACCACGCCCCCTGTATAGAAAATACAAAATGTTCGATTTTTTTCTTTTGTATGCTCCACAAAGTTACCGTTGTGTGAAATTTCATGATTCTCTGTTGTTGGGAAGTGCTCCATAATTTTGATGATCTGTCAGTGAGTCAGTTAACCCTTTACCGCATGGTGGCTCATATATGAGCCAAACCATATTAATTAAAATATTTTTGAATTTTTAATAAATTGTATGGTTTTTTGCATGTGGTACGAAATTAATATAATATACTTTTGAAATTGTATTAGTAAGCGCCATCTATAACTGAGTTGTGGCAATTAACTCTTTCGTCAAACTTGCCAAACCGGTTTCAGTCGGGTATGAGTGCGTTTGAGAATTTCAAAATTCTGTAAAAGGTACAAAACTTAAAGTTTGTCCTCGCAAAAAAATATACCCGTAAAGAAAATAATGTAAGTATTATTGATAAAGTATTTTTTTTTAGTTTGGTGAAGTAATAGTACTTTTGTGATGAAAAAACGGAATGAATCATATATGGCACACCATACAACAAGGGTACAAAATTTTGAATTTTTTTTTTTTTTGGACATACCCTCGTATCTGTTATATATTTTCGTGTCATACAAAAACAAAGTGCTGGCAACACTCCCTATTTACTCAAATGGGGATATAAGATCGTTTTTACACAAGGAAACTGAGTTGCCAGAAACTAGTTTGTAGGCGAGAAGGGTGAGAGGGGAGATATTTTTCTTTCCCTAACGCCCTTCTCGCCTACAAACTCCCAGTTGCCGGCAACTCAGTTTTCTTGGGTGAAAGCAGTCTAAGAATTTTTTGCTTAGTGGTAGCTCTGGGTTCAGTTATGATTTTATACTGGAGCCCAAGAACCTGTACAGTCAGTCAGCAATTTGCCAAAAATTAGAACTTCTAGTGACGATGTTGTTCGACTTGCGAAAACCATTCCTGAAGGCGTCAACTATAAATTATTCTTCGATAACATGTACACATCTTTGCCACTGTTGTCTTACCTCGCTAAAAAGGCGATCTTACCGTTAGGCACAATAAAAGCTAATCGCATTCCGGGGTATAAGGTTCTAGCAGAAAAAGACTTGAAGAGGGAGGAGGTGCAACCGTTCAAAATCTAACGAACGTAGAGGAAATTGACCTCTCTGTAGTAACCTGGTATGATAACAGGATCGTAAACTTGGCTTCGACATACGTCGGCAGCAAACCATCTTCTAAGTTCGACGATAGAATAAAAAGAAAGGGCCTACTAAGATGTACCATGTCCAAAGGCAGTGATGACGTACAATCGACATATGGGTGGAGTCGATGTGTTGGATGCGCTTCTTGGATACTACAGGATACACATTAGATCCAAAAAACTCTACCACGGAATTTTCTTTCATATGATCGATATGTGAACGCATGGCTGCTGGAATAGACGAAGGCTCGACAAATCTGAGCCGTGGATGCCCTTAGCAGACTTCAAATGCGCGGTAGCTAAAGATTTATGCTATGCCAGCAAGCCAAGTACCGTCAACAAACGAGGAAGACGTTCTAATATCATAGAAAATATTATTCAATCGAAGAAGTTGAAAGGACCCGTTGCTAGTATGCCATCCCAGGACGTATGGACGTATGCTTGGGTCAGATAGATCACTTACCTGTTTGGACTACTAGACAGCGGTGTTATGTCCCAAAATGCGGTGGAACGTGGAAGATCTTTTGTGGAGTGCCGAAAATGCAAAGTAAACATATACCTTAACGAAAAAAGAAATTGTTTCATGCAGGCGCGAACGCAGGAAAAAATTTCGGGGGGGGGGGTTTATACTGAAAACTCAAAATTAAGAGTGAAATTGTATGGCGAGGAAGTTAAATTCATACATTTCGGGGGGGGGGGTTGAACCCCCAAAACCCCCTCCTGCGATCGTGCCTGGTTTCATGTTATTCCACACTATATAAAAACTGCAATAAATAATTGATTTATGTTGGTAAGATTATTTGTGCTCCTTTTCGGCTCAATGTGCCATATATGATCCAAACCGGAAAAAATCGATTTTCCCAATTTTTATCGAATAAAATTAAAATTCCTGAAACACGTGTCTTTTAATTTATCATTAACTACCACATACATTTTTTTCATGAAGAAAAAAAAAATCATGCAGTAAGGGGTTAAGGTTTTTGCGATTTTAGCTAGAGCTGGCCACGAGACAAGAAGTCTCGTCCCGGTCTCGTTAAAATCGAAAATTTTCAGTCTCGTCTCGGTCTCGTATCGGTCTCGTATAATTAAGTCTCGTCTCGGTCTCGTCTCCGAAAAATACGATTTCTGGACAAACTGTTGATAATTGGAACGAAATAATTTCGATCATCGTTTGAATATGCGCAGGAGAAAATAAATATTAAACTGAAATTGGATTTTTGTAATTTATTAGACTCTCTGTAATTTTCGGTCCAAATATAAAGTCTCGTCTCGGTTGCTTAAAAGGCAGTCTCGTTTCGACTTTTCTCGTCTCGTGGCCAGCCCTAGTTTTTGCAGTCTTATATTTCGGGAACCACTAATGCTAAAGAATTTAACATGGTGAGTTTCCTAAACCTGGTGAGCTTAAAAAATGCTGCAAGTTTGAAGTTTCTGACTTTATTGGTATTGAAGTTAGAGGGGGGTTGAAAATAGCCTGAGTTTGATCCTGTAAAAAGGGTGAAGTGCCAGAACTAGGCTGGCCACTACCGCGCCCTTTGATAGATATACCTAACCTAGTCCCTGGAGGATCTCTTATCTTGTAATTGGTTGAACTTATGTTTATTTCAATAGCTATTAATCGTTTTGCTTTTGTAAATATCTCAAAAGGAATTTCAAATTCAAATGCCCTAACATGCCCTTAGCTCCCCTGTCAATATTAATTAATGATTAAGGTATATTGATTTTATATTATTATATTATAAATTGAATGCCAATGTCAGATCAGACCGGAAAGTTATAAATTTCTTGAATATGCAAGGTAGGTAGTTACTCTCTAAAGAATGTCTTGAGCTATTAAAAACAATTTTGTATATAAACTTGTTCGTATATTAAAAGATATGTATATAGTTACTAACAGCGTATGTGAACTGGTTAGAATTTAATTAAAGCGTGTTCCGATTAAATGATTATTTCACAGTAGTTATCAAAAAAACTATCCATTTGAGGTCATCAAATTGGCTTCGAGCACTAAGAATAAAAAAAAAAAATAATTTAATTCCGAAATCGTTGTTTATGACTTTGTTCTGAAAGTAGCTCAGTGGCAATCTTATATACAAGTATTCTATCCGTGTCGTATTTATTTACATTAAAACATTTTTATGAAAACAAGACAACAAAAAAACAGGATTTCCCTTCACGACAGCCAAATCACAAAAAATGATATTAGAATCATTTCGCTGCAGATATTTTCGACCAGAAGTCCAGTCCGGTAGAATGATCTAGTCAGACATACTTGGAGTATTTATATTATTATCTAACTGATTTAGGCTGTCATTATTCAAGTGGGTGGAACGGCAACGGTGGCATAAGAAAACTCGAGTATTTTTATATATTTAGCCAACCAGGACTAGGTGGTTTGTTATTTCTAGACGTGATCTCTTCCATTGAGCACCACCCGCTGCTCCCATCAGCTCCACCACCGCCATCGCCATGAAATTCACTGTTGTTGGTCTGATAGCTTTGCTAGCAGTGACAGCTACTGTCACCGCAGCACCAATTGACGATCCAAAGAGCGCTGTGATCAATGAATATGACAATGACAACATCGGTGTGGATGGATACAAGTTTTCGTGAGTTGTGCCAAATTATTTATAATGTGCGATTGTTTTGATTAAACATTTTGTTTGTTGTTTTTGCTTTTATAGCTTTGTTACCAGCGATGGAACGTCACGCAAGGAAACCGCCATCTTGAAGAACATAGGTACGGATGAAGAATCAATTTCGGTTGAGGGTTCTGTTAGCTGGGTTGCTGCCAATGGGCAGGTTTACAAATTAACCTATAAGGCTGACGAAAATGGCTACCAACCGGAAGGCGACCATTTGCCAAAATTAAACGAATGAGTGTATAAAATTGGGACTGGTGGACTGAAGTAGACGTGTGCTGTTTTGTGAAGATAGATTAATGAATAAATTTAAAAGAAAATTGTTGGGATTTTTTTTTTCAATTCATATGGGAAAGGTTGTTATGGTATTCTTCTATTTTTCTACGTTTAAGGTACAGGTGAACTTTTTCTGCTGGTCAGTTAACTCCAAGACGGTAAATGGTGAATTGACGCAAGTTTGATTGTTGCTGTTATTTTTATAGCAAATACTGCTTAGAAAGACATGACTTGGTTTGGTGCAGCAAAAAAAAAACTAATTTATTCATAGAATACTGTGGTCACATCAAGGTAACATATGTTTACAAATCCTGCAGTAGTTTGATGTGATCTGAGTTTATCAATTCAGTGTAAGAAGGTTTTAATTTCCAGATGATATTCGGTTATATATATATATACAATATACACAAACAAAAATGTACTTTATTTTGTAAAAATTCAATGAAATGAAAAAAGTGCGTATACGCCCCAGTGTACAACTATTTAAAAACGTTTTTAGTAAGCATAACAAAACCTGTTTACAGCAGTTCGTGTCATTAATTTTGTTTTTAATTTATTTATTTAAAATTAAATATTTTACCAATCAAATATATTTAAAATGTACCTGCGCAGAAAAATTATCTAATTTTCGACAAGGCACTAGAGAGTCTAACATAGATTCTGGCAAGTAAATAGATTAAAAAAAAAAACTTAACCAATATAAAGTTATATGGGGCAATGATTTTTTTAATTAATAGAACCTAAAACAAAATATTCAGAAATAAATTTTATTCTGGTGTTATTGCTAAAGGCATGACTGATTTGATTCAAATTTGGTATTTAAAGCTAAATGAGGTATTAGAGATTTTCCTTTAGCGGGTGGCTGACGTACAACGAAAACGACTGTACAGATTTTGAATAAACTTCGAGTCTGAAAAGAATAAAGTATCTTTAATCAAACCGCATTGAAATAGACTCAAATAGAACGTCAACAGTGTTTTGACGCCGTTTTGGGTTA
Organism: Melangyna quadrimaculata; assembly: GCA_949320155.1. Classification (NCBI taxonomy): domain Eukaryota; kingdom Metazoa; phylum Arthropoda; class Insecta; order Diptera; family Syrphidae; genus Melangyna; species Melangyna quadrimaculata. The sequence continues at coordinate 156,776,303 of OX439484.1, forward strand.
TTCCCGCATAGCTATCACGTAAACGTCTAAGGTTATTTTACACACAGGTGCTTCTAATAAGTAGGTACATACTCATCATATTTAATTCCTAATGTTTTACAAAAATAAAGTTTTTATAAACAAGATAAATAAGAGACCAAATAATTTGTATTAAAGGTGAATTATTGACCAATTCGTAGTATACTTAAATATCGGATAAGATAAAAATCTTAATTTATCCTTCGGCTTTTTTGGTCACAACGGATATGGCAATGAATCAATCATGTTACCTTTGCTTTTCCCGACGTTTCGGCAGGGGTTGCTGCCTTCTTCAGGGGAACTTTATTGCACACAAAAATATAAAAAAAAAAAAAATCAGTGTAATAACAATTGTATGACAACATTAAAAATTAGACTTACATTTTGTAAAAATATCAAAAATTGTAATAAATTTACATTGAATAAAATTTTAAAGGAGAATGGGCATTTTGGTCTACCTATTGCCCACGAAAATGAGATATATATCGTTATGATTTTCGTGTATGGACACGAAGCTGTAAGCCATGTGGTTTAGGCAGTGTATGGCAGTGTATGGCAACACAGATCAAAGGGCACGGTAGTGCCCAGCCAAGTTCTGGCACTACATCCTTTTTACAGGATCAAATTCAGGTGATTTTCGACCCCCCCTCAGCATTTGCTGAGCTAACCGGGTTTAAGCAACTCACCAAACTTCAATTCTTTAGCACAAGGGCTTCCTGAGATATAAGACTGCAAAAATCGCAAAACCCGTAACTGACTGACTGACTGACTCACTGACAGATCATCAAAATTATGGAGCACTTCCCGACATCGTATTATCTTGTAATTTCGCACAACAGTAGGCCTTGTGGTGTATACAAAGGAAAAAATTTAAGATTTTCCATTAAAGGGTCGTGGTACCCGTCCATTTCCATACAATTTATATTAATTATTTGGAGCACTTCTGATTGTCGTATAATGATGAAATTTGGTAGAACGGTATGGCTAGAAGTACAAGCGAATTTAAAAATTTAAAAATTTGAGATTTTAAATTCAGAGGGCGTGGCATCCGCCCATTTTCGCAGAATTAATATCAATTATATGGAGCACTTCTGGTTGTCATAGAATGATGCAATTTGGCAGAGTGATAGGACTTGACATGCAAGCAAAGGGAAAATTAAAAATTTGGGATTTAACATTCGACTTTGCAAAGTATTTTTCTTATATTTTTGGTCGCTTATTTTAGCCAACTCCCATTGTTTAGGGCAAAAAAAATTCTCGTACGTTGGTACACTCCATAGTTCCTAATCATTTTCATAGGTCTCGTTTCTGGGCACTAGGTAGACCAGGTCCCATATATTTTTGCCCATTCTCCTTTATGCACTTCAAAATGAAATTCAGTCTTGTGCTTTATAAGACTTAAAAAGAATAAACAAAAACAAGCAATTGATGTTTAGTCAGTGACAAGTGAGCAATATACAGCGGATACGTTTTGTGTGTCGAGCTTTCGGTTCATGTTGTTGGGGTTGTTAATGATGTGCAACGTTTCAAGTGCGTATCGCTTTGACGCGTGCCGCTCGGTTTGGAGAATTTGGACATCTTCGAAGTCTGGAGAATGGCCGCTTTCAATTATGTGACTCGCTAATGCAGTTTTCCCAGGGTTGTTAGATTTTATGTCAGATTTGTGGTTAGACATACGTTGACGAAGGAACTGTTTTGTGGTGCCAATATAGCATTGATTGCAAGGATCGTCGGGTTTGCCCTTACATCAGTTGATTTTTTATATCGCATCCGTGGCTTTGTCTTTATCCGGTTTAACTTTAAGCTTAGTGAAAATGTGGCTAAGTGTTTTGCTTAGGGCTGGCCACGAGACGAGACTCTGAGAGACTTTTGTAAGTCTCGTCTCGGTCTCGTTAAAATCGAAAATTTTCAGTCTCGTCTCGGTCTACAAAAAATACGATTTTCGGACAAACTGTTGATTATTGGAACGAAATATTTTCGATTATCGTTTGAACATGTGCAGAAGAAAATAAATATTTATCTGAAGTTGGATTTTTATATTTATTAGATTCTCTGTAAATTTCGGTCCAAATATACAGTCTCGTCTCGGTCTCGTCTCGGTTGCTTAAATGGTAGTCTCGTCTCGTATCGTCTCGGTCTCCTTATGCGAGACCGAGATCGAGACCGAGACTTTCCTCGTCTCGTGACCAGCCCTAGCTTTGTTGGATTTATTAGCCAAAAGAACGTCTTTTGATTTGTTGATGACAACCTTTTTGAAGTTTTCAGTTAAACCAGGTACATACACAACGCTTTTGTAGTATCCAATAGGGCAATCCGCTTTCAGGTTCTGTGGAGTTTTGATTTTTTGCTTTTGTATGAGACCACGTATTACTGAAGAGGGAAACCCATTATCTTGCAGTATTTTGGTGATTTTTATTTGATTGGCGTTATGAAATTTCTCATCACTCAGCGTGAATACTTTGCCAATAAGGTTGGAAGCCGTGTTGATAATGATGTGCTTAGCTTGGTTAGAGTTAAAATTAATTAATCTTCCTGACGCTGTGTCTTTATGGTGCCAGTTTAACACGAGAACCTCGTTCACCCGACGAATTTTCACGTCAAGAAATGCTATTTCACAGTTCTTTTCCATCTCAATTGTGAATTGGATCTTTGGATGGAATCCGTTCAGGGATCTAAGAACATCATCGATTTTGTCTTTGTTTCTGACCTTGGTTTTTCTTCCATTTTTCCAGACATTCATCAAGCAAATAGTCAAGGACCATTTTGGCGATAGTTGGCGACAATGGATTACCCATAGGCATTCCAAAAACCTGCTTGTAAATGTCATCCTTGTATTGTAAGATTTTTATCTTATCCACTTTTGAAGCAAATATTTTGTAGCTTTTTTTTACTTTATGCAAATTTTATACTTTCTTATCTTTGAAATCCGATCCAGTAGTGCATTTTATTTTCCAAAGAACTGTTTTTAACGGTTCCACAGAACTGTTTTGTTAAGCTTCGAATTTCCCTGAAACGGCTTAGCTAGTTTTGATTAAATTTGTATGCAGTCGCATCTGGAAAGTGTTAGCATTCCACACCCACATTTCGATAATAACTAAGTGCGAGTGCGTAATCGTCTGACTAACTTTTATCTGCGAAGTTTGTGTTCGTAAAAACAAATTGAAATCTGACTTAAACAGGCCTGCAAAACAAATTACGTTCATAAACATCTAAAGTGTGTAGAAATTAAGTTGGTGTCGGGCAGTTTGTGTCGGAAAATGAACAATCTCCTGAAAAAAAAGTTATATTCTGCAAAAAAAAAAAAATTAATTAAAAAGAGAAAACATGTAGGTTCATGTACGACGTACATATGTATGTATAAGTAAATGAAATGGCTTCGAAATACATATATATTATTATCACGATATTTGTCTATCACAGATTATTTTGTTCCATATATCGCATAAAAACCCTAAACTCGGGTTTTCGTTTGCGGAAATTTAATCTCAAAAATCCATCATCATCCATCAACCATCCTTTAATTGAATTTGACAGTTTATACCTTAACAGATATGTTTGACTTGCACAGAATATTTTGTTCCAAATGTCGTCAATCGTCGAACCGTCTTTTCCCGAGTGAAAATTTAATCCCAAAAATTTAGATTGTTTTAATACTAATTCTATAAAAAATCTGTTTTTCGGCGCTGCCATGTTTTCGATCACAAATTTATAAAAAAACTGCCGGTTGCTTGCTTTCTGCGGGCAGAAGAAAAATAAGATCAATATGCACAAGGTATAAGCAACAGGCATGCGGTAGATCTGCCGCAAATCTTGTGCTGTCTAAGGCTGATATAGTAAGTATTGTTTTGATTCAGAGAAAATGTTTTTTTTTTTAGCACAGTTTTTAATTTTTAAAATAGCTGTTTTAATTTTAATCGGAGTTGAAATATTTTGTTCTTCAACTACATATTTGCATTTCTGTATGAATAATCGTGCATTTCCTTGCACTGCAATTATCAATGTAAATTTGGAAAAAGCGAAATGCCATTGCAAATGAAGTGTTGAAAAAGTTCACTACTGTTTTTAATATATATCGTGGACTTAAATCGACGTCAACTCGACACTTTCCGAAAACGGTAAAGTGAATTATGTAAAATGTAAAATGTAAAATGGACTCCACTCGTTTCTGCAGTCTGTTCAAGTAGAAAGGTCCTTTAGTTCATTAAAGACGCTTCTAAGAGACAACCGTAGAAGGCTGTTACCTTAAAACTTCAAAAAGCTGTTGGTAGTTCAATGCTATTATAATTAAACGTTAAGTTATGTTTATATTCTCTTTATTTAATAAATGCCTTTTTTGCCTTTTAAGAATTTTTGTTTGCTAGGTTGTTTTTTAGGTCAACAAAAACCTTTCCCTGATTATGACAACTTTTTTTTTTAATACTATGGGTGTACCTACTGACTTTTAAGAAAATATAATTTGTAATCTACATTTACGCCGCGCTGCCAAACCAGCCGCACCACACATCCGCTGCCGCGGTCAGAGTTGTATGACAATTTCCATGGATATAGTTCTCCCAATGAAGTTCAAACTTAATAAACCTTCGTCACTGTAAATCATCCTACTAACGCATGATACAAATTAAACAAACAAAAATATGCTAATTTAATTTTTTTAAGTACATAGGTATAGGTAGATATACCAGTAAAACCTACCTTACCTATACCTAATTTAAAACAAATAAAATATCATACATTTTAATTAACCTGTATACGCACGCATTTTGTTTAAATTTTATTGATATTTAAATTATTCACAATTTTTAGAATCCTCAGACTGGTTTTCACTTCAAATAAATAATTTATTTATTTGAATACATTTTAATAGACCACCTTAAAATGATATACAGAAAAAAAAACATGACTTGTATCTACATAATGTTCTATAATGTATTATGGTTGGTATATCAAATGTAAGATGAGCTATAAGTATACCTTAATATTTATATTTACATAAATTTAAACAAGTTTAGTTTTACTTTCATAAAAGCCCTCATGTTTATTTAAAAAACCAAAAATAAACTAAACACTGGATGAACTGAAAAACAAAACAAGATAGAATTTTTATTTTACCATGTAGATCTAGTCTGTTAAGAAAAAGTAATATATAATTAATTTCTGTTTTACTGTTGTGCTCTTTGCATCTATGTCTTAGAACTAAAAAAATGTCAAGGTTAGCTTTTGGTCAATGACACTAAGGCTGGTTTTTAGTTTAAGAAAATAAAAGGTATTTAAAATACCTACCTATACACAGGCAACTTATTATGTATTTTGTGTATGCCACTGAAAGGTCTTGGTTGACAGTGCGTTCAGTGCCGTCGAAAACAATATTAAATATGTAGGTACCTAGTACATAGTAATGTTTTTTTGTTATTCATTACTGAAGTGTTTGGAAAACAAAAATTATATCTATTCCAATTAACAAATCACTGGAAGAAATGTCAAGTTTCTGTCTAGTTTGGACCAGACCCTAGTAAGTTTTCAGTAAAGAAAATTTAGACGAGAAAATTCTGTCAGGTACTTGGCAAGCCCTTGCTGGATTTCATTACCACTCGTGAGGCCCTGCTTAGTAAAAAAAAACTTGCTGAACATTTTTCGGTAAGTACCCCATCAAGAGTGTCTCTTGTATACCAAAAAATCAGTTGACGTATTTGCCACACTGCACTGGTTAACAACGCACTGAATAATGCATATTATAAGACAGCTGTGGTTCATCCTCTCGCGAAAAAGGGAATGGACAACTCCAATCCGGTGAATATCCGGTCGATAAGTCTTCTTCCGAGTATCAATAAGGTATTTGAGAAAGTTATAAATAGAGCTCTGTCGAAGTGGGCGGAGGACAACAATATCATACCAGCTGTGTCCCAAAAATTGTCCGATTTTTTTTTTTTTCGTAAAAGATGACCATTTAAATGACCACTTTTGACCACCCATCAACTTTTTTTGACCACCCACAGTTTTCGAAAAAATCGATTCTGCGAAATGGGGGGGGGCAAAAAAAAACGCTGCCCCAAAAAATCAATTTTTTTCAAATCCGAAAAATGCTTTCGCTTTGGACATTAATGACCACCCTTTAACTTTTTTTCACCACCCCTAGAAATTTTTTTTTTAACACAATTATAAAAATTTCCTAATCCTTAGAATTATTCTAATTCAAAAAAAAAAAATTTTTTTTGGAATTTTAAAAGATGACCATTTGCAAAAGACACAATTTAAAATTACAAACAAATGTTTTTTATTGAGTAAGAATATTTCTTATGGGTGGTCATTGTAGATAATTATATTTTTCAAGATGGTCATCTTTGAAAACTAAAAACAAAATTTCTTTTCAAAAGTTAGAGCTATTTTAAGGGATGGTCATCTTCCATAATTGTGTTTTTTTCCAAATAGTCATCCTTTAAAATTCAAAAAAAAAAAAAATTTTTTTTGTTGAGTTGGAATAATTCTAAAGATTATGTTTACAACAGTTGTCATCTTTTAAACTTTGAAAATACAAAAGACTGAAGAAATACAAAAAACTGAAGAAAAAAAAAAGTGATATTTTTTTTATAAAGGCTCCAATTGCATCTATATAAAAATTTATATAGAAAAGGAAAATGGGCAAAGTGGTCAACCTACTCAACAGTAATGTGTCATAAGTCGTTGAAAAGGTAATGAAATGACGCGTACATCAATTAATTATATGGACGTAAAGCTCTAAACCATGGGGTTCGAAAGATATTGCCCTTCAAAGCACCGAAAAAGATAGTAATGCAACTCGTCATACATCTTTGAAAAAATGTACTTAATTTTGTTAAAGAACCGTTAAGATGTAGATAATGGGGTTCAAGAGATATTAAGCCATCGAAAACGGCAAAAATAAAATAATGCAATTCTTCATTGGCAACTGGTCTCCCAACTCAACAGTAATCAACATCGTTGTAAAGGTTGTTACTTCATTACTTCATTTCATTATATGGCCATTAAGCTCTAAACCATGGGGGTTCGTAGGGTATTTGGCTTCAAAGTATCAAAAAAACAAAAATAATGCAATTCCTCATTGGTAAATGCGCTACCAGCTCAACAGTGATGTGTGATACGTCAATGAAAAGGCTATTGCGTGTACTTAATTTTTATATGCAAGCGATAAAGGGTAGGTAGTGGGGTTCAGGAGTTGATTGGCAAAAATGCATAAAAAAGCAATAATGCAATTCCGCGTTGGAAGCTGCTGCACCTACTCAACAGAAATGTGACATATATCGTTAGAAAGTATAAAGCATGTACTTTATTTTTTTGAAAGCCGTTAAGATGTAGACCATGGGGTTGGAAAGGTATTTGGGCCTAAAATACGGCAAATAGAATAACAGTGCAATTATTCATTGGAAATGGTCAACCGACTCAACAGTAATGTGTCATACGTTTTTGAAAAGGTTATTGCAATTGCATCATTTCAATATATGGTCGATAAGCTCTTAGTCATGGGGTTCAAGAGATAATCGGCTTAAAATACCCAACCCATTATCTACATCTTAACGATTCTTTCACGAAATTAAGTACACGTCATAATCTTTTCAAAGTTGTATGACTTTTTACTTTAGGTGGTTAGACAAGCTGCAAATGAAGAGTTGCATTACTGTCTTTTTCGGTGCTTTGAAGGGCAATATCTTTCGAACCCCTTGGTTAAGAGCGTTACATCCATATAATTAATTGATGTTCACGCCATTCCCTTTTCAACGACGTGTGTCACATTGGTGTTGAGTATGTAGACCAGCTCCCATACATTTTTGCCAGAAACCAATTGAAAGCATTTTTTAAATTGGAAAAATCGAAATTTTTGGGGGCAGCGTTCTTTTTCAAACAAATTGATGGGTGGTCAAAAGTGTAATTTATCTTTTACAAAAAAAAAAAAAAAATCGGACAATTTTCGGGGCCAAGTTAACACAGCTTATCATACTGGATAATCAGTTCGGTTTTAACCATTATCCATCCAATGGAACAAATCTAAAAGACAGTGTAAGTGCTTGTCTGGTTGCTTGGAGAAAGCTTTCGACACCGTATGACAAGTAGGTCTCTATCTAAAGCTGACCAGACTTGGCATAAGTAAGTAAACAAATTTTATATATTATACTTTATGACATGCTCAATGGTAGAAAGTTTGTTGTCAAAAGTGTCAATGTAACTTCTACCGCAACCTTCGAAATTAAAAATGGTCTTCAGCGGGGAGCGGTGAACTCACCGATTCTTTTCAGTATTTAAACCAGCGATCTGATAGGTAGTCTAGCTCATGCAATAGCGATCTAATTGCGTACAGAACAGCTCCAACAGTTGATGTCATCAGAATTCTTTTACAGCGTGACTTCGACAAGATTCAGCGATATTTCGATGAGAGGAAGTTGAAAATCAACGTTCAGAAATCAGAAACTATTCTTTTCAGGACGCCATTGCATGGTGCCCCTAGGGATACGAGTTCGAGAAAGAACTGGCGCAAGCAGGTGATCATAGGGCCACGCTCTGAACAGAGCAAGGGTTGTTTTTTAGCAGCCGTCTTGATAGCTACATGACTCTCATCTGACCATGATAGCCTATGATGCCCGGTGTGGTTCAACATTGCCCCATCTCAAAAGGAAAAGATTCGAGTGTTATTATATTAAACAGATCACCAGAGTCGGAATACAAACATTATTATTCCAATGAGGTTCTATACAATGGAGCCAACATTAACAGAATTGACAATTTCATAAGCTGATTCGGGGTCACATTGCAAAAGCAACGCAACAACGAGTATACTTTGAGAGTGTGCGTTTGAGCTGTCATATTCCACCTAACGCATTCTTCTACTAAGACAGTTGAGGGCTGATACAGAATAGAGAGGCGGTTCCGCTAATCTACCACATCTGTCGTAGAACCGTAAATAGGCGACATCTTTATAGTCGAGACGGCATCGCACTAGGCAGAGCTGAGCGAGTTCGGTTCAGAAGGACTGTGTCCGATAGGGAACGAAGAGATAGGGTAAAGCAGGAGAGCCAGTCTTGGTGGCTTAAAAGTGAAAATAATGAATTTTAAAATTGTGTGAGACATCTGTAAAAAACCTGTTCAAAGTTGTTCTACCTAAAAATCAACAGCCTAATGCATAAACGAATTATAGCGAGTGCATAGCGCTATGCACTCTTTATAATGCCTCTGAACGCAAAAACCTTATTCATAAACTTATGCAACGTTGAATAGAGGCAACATAAGCTAAACTCGTTTGGAGGTTGTATAGTGCCTACATAAGGGTTGTTTAGTATCGGAATGTCACTTTGACTCACACTTATTTTTAAAATCTTTGAGGTGTTGGAATCTGATACTATCAAAATATTTTATAAAATTAAATACAACAATAAATAATTTTGGTTTTGTTAATTAATTGTACATTTTTGTTGTGATATTGTTTAAATAATTTAAGAATCTGCTTAATAAATGTGCAAGATTTAAAGATTTTCCATCAAATTTTACAACTTTTGCAAATGCTCGACGGCATGCGTGATTTCATTAAAATTATAAAAACAATCACCTTCATCACTTTCATGGGAAAATACAAATGAAATTTAAGCATTACAAAATAAGCACCACCCTTTTATTTTTCTGCTCAACAAAAACATCACCATGTGAGTGAATGGAACAATTTATGGAATATATCAAAAACGACGTATTTTTTGTTTTAAATATTTTTAATTTTATTTTCGAACACAAAAAAACAACAAAGCAACTGGAGAATTATAATAATATAAAAAGAAATTAATAAAAAACCAAGAAGAATCCAATCGCCAGGAGAATAAGTTCTATTGATTTTCCACGCAGCACACACACAGCTGGGTGTCCTTTGTCAGTTTTGAATGTAAAACGTACTAGATTTCTCCTTTATGGTACTAATTTTGTCACAAGCTCATTATAACTATAATGGGTTGAAAAATATTTTATGCAAAACAATTTATGCAACGCTGTATAGTGGCTACATAAATCCTTATGCAGTGCATAACTATTCATCTGTTCAGCGGATTCTAATGAATACGGCTGCAAGTGTTTACATAAAATCATGTTCTATTCTGTTTTTATTTGTTATGTAATATGGTATGAAACAATAGGGTATGAAACTTATCCACTTTCGACATTGAATTTTTGTGCAGCGAGTTAGCCCAGTTGGTAGCGCATTGGACTGCCAAGCAGGAGATCGTGGGATCAAGTGCCACATAAGCCAGTTTTGTTTTGTTTGCCTGACTAAGCAAAATGGTTCATAATGGCTAAGGCCCTTGTTCTTGCCTTTGCTAACCCTTGCTAGCCCCTTGCCAGAATCTATATAAAATTCTCTAGTGCCTTGTCGAAAACTAGATTGTTTTTCTGCGTAGGAAGTGCCACAATAATTTACTCTGAAACTGCACGCTAAGACCAACAAATATAATTAAAGCTTGTTTCACTAATACTAAGAACATTTTTCTAATTATCTTACTAAGTTATTGGCGTATAATCTGTTATCACATAAAACACCCTATATATTGATTGCATAAGGAAACTTTCAACAGTTTCGCTTTCAGTTAGTCATACTTTTAAAATAATATAGGTATACAAATTAATGCAAATTTATCCCTTCTACCGGCCGACTAACCGGCCTATGAACCATAAAATATGTCATAAAATTAAGTCAAACTCATCAATTCCATTTAAGGTAGTGATCGCCCCTTCGGCAAGGTTACCTACTAAAATTTTATATACACACACGTGTTCCAAAAATATCATAACATCTTCAAAAAGTGCTTTTATGAAGTTCAAGTTTAGACGGAAATTACAAACGAAACAAAGAAATTTTTATATATATGTACATTAATCGATGGCAAATGTTAACAAAGCTTCCCCCCTTCGTCCATCTACATATTTACAGATGGGTCATTGGCGTCTTAAATGAATAACTCGTTGAGGTATAATTTATTCTTTGCTTCTAAATTAGGGTAAATTTGAAAAATTAAACACAAATACAAACACAAAAGCCCATTTGTTGCTTGAATAAATTTGTCAAAACAAAAGCCAAGCTTAGAGCACGTTTGGAGTCTTTAGTGAAGGCCTTTGTGTGCGTTTGGTCAAAAAATGCGTAGATCTTCTTTTTTTTATAACACATAAATTTGCATTTTCAATGTGACAAGTGTGTATTCCTGCTATTCAAAGAATTCTATACTGGGAGGCTGAATTGTCGACGAACATTTTTTGATTATAAATTGGAAAGACACGCAACACTAAGCATCCACTAAGTTTTCAGTTTCCTTACGGTTAACAACAAACTATAACAATATCAACATGAAATTCGTCATTGTTTTCGTTGCCCTTTTCGGTTTGGCTTTGGCTGCTCCTGCTGCTCAAGCACCAGAAGTTCAGATTAACCGTTCCGAATCCAACGTTGGTGCTGAAGGATACGATTTCGCGTATGTCTAACTATATTTTTTTAATTGAATACCTATATTGAAACTAATTACATTTGTTTTGTTGCAACAGTGTTGAGACTAGTGATGGCAAGTCACACTCCGAACAAGGTCAAATAAAGAACGCTGGAACTGAAGATGAAGCTCTCGTAGTCAGAGGACAATTCTCTTACGTGGGAGATGATGGTGTCACCTACTCCGTCACCTACATCGCCGATGAGAACGGTTTCCAACCCCAAGGTGATCATTTGCCAGTTGTCTCAGTAGCCTAAGTTGACCTTATCCTGTCAAATAATTCACCTACCTATCTTAATAATTGTTGATCCTACCTACCTATGTTTATATCCTATTCCCCCCTTCCCTAACAAAAACATAAAAAACCGTTAATAAACAAAAAAATATTGTTACCTAGTTTAAGAGAGAATACATAAAGCAATTAAAAAAAAAAAATCCTACTATTTTTTGTTGTGAAATTTATTCTTCTATTACACACAATCAGATTGTCCCAATGGATTGCGTAGGTACGATTTTTGTGGAATTTATAAATACCGAATCCAAAGAGTTATCTACATACAAACATATCTAAGAGAAATGTCGTCCGTGTGTCCACGCACAGCTCGAGAACGCATCGTTCAATTTTCACGATTTTGAGCTTGATGAAGCACTCTTTAATAGACATGTTCTATTGACTACAAAAAGGTGCACACCACTTTCAAAACCATGGTTTTCACGGCATGTTCGCCAGCTTATTCTCAACCGTGACAAAGCCCTGCACCCAAAAAAATCGGTTGTAGAAATGATGAAAATCGCGGTTGATTTGTTTGCATTCGTTGTCACAATTGACCCGACAATCAATGTTTTCAATTTGACCAAGACATGGTTGTGAAATCTATCACCAACTTATAGAAATCACAACACCTTCTGTTGAAATGAAAACCAGAAAAAATAAGAAAACAACAACATTTGCTGCAGAATCTACAACACAATTTGTAGAAAATACAAATTTGGTTGTGATTTTCACAACTTTTTGCATTCAAATTGAACCCTTTGTTGCAGAAAATACAATGTTTTTTGTGATTTTCACAACTTTTTGCAGTCGAATTGAAATCTTCACTATCAAAACTACAACCATTTGCTCTCATTACAGTACCCTACAAAATTAACCTTCGATTCGAGTTCACCACACCAAAAATCTTTATAATGTAAAGTTTTGTTTATTATTCTAAAACCTTAAGGAACAGTGTTATTTGTAAAATGTCTGTTCCAAAATACCAAACAAAAACGTACAAATGCAATAATTAATATTTCTTTTTATTTAAAAAAAATGATATTAATGACAACATAAATTATTATTATTAAAATAAAAATTAAAATTAGATCTATTACATAGCAACGATAATGAAAGTTAAAATACAAAATGTTGTATTCAGTCACAACAAACAATAAATACTTCATTATTCGCATGAATGATAATATTTAATTTAATACATACAATTATGTCTGATGATGAGCAAGATGCTCGTGACGTGCCTTCTGTGCTTTATGTTAGTTAATCTTAGCGAACTATTATTTTTAACCCAGTCCGAGGTGCTCATCTTGCTGCTGAAAGAGTGCTGCATTTTGAAAACTAAAACAAATAATTTCAGAGTTTTTAATGAAATTAACAAAGTAAGTTCAAAGACAAAAACCATGGGTTCTTGAGATACTAAGTCAAAAAACTAAGGAGTTAATTTTCTCATTTCGCTCCGTTTTCGGTTATAATTTTTGTTCATGCTTTTAGCTCCGTTTCATTTTAATTCTTTTGATTTTGCCGAACTACAACCGATTCTAAATGTTTTTTTCGACTTGGTCTAAGAAAATAAAAATCTTTTAAAATCGATTTTAATTTGACACAGATTTAGCAATTTAATTGAAACAAAACCCAAATTCATATCTCATACATTTTACTATTTAGAATCATCTCAACAACACAATGTTTTCGTCTGAGATGGTGAATGTGGAACCTTTATCAGAAATAAAATTATTATTGAATATCTACTTACTTCTATTTGTTTCCACTTGAGCAATTCGTCTTCAAATTCCAACTGCACCCCAAGTTCACTATCCGGAAAAATTTTTGATAAGTGTTCCGACCTGAGCAGGAGTAAGCTTCTTTTTGAAAACCGGCGACCTTTACATAATTATGAAAGTTTTATGTTACCAATTTTACGAGGTTAAAAAATAAATGGCGTTTAGGACCGTCGAGAAAGATTTTTTTTTTACAAAACGTGGATAATTTTTTATCATTTCTCCTGTTTCAAAAATCAGCTAAAGCAATCGCTACTTTTTTGAGACACAAAAAATACGAAACTTAACATAACTTACCTTCTAAAAACGGCACCACACTTTTATTTAAATTAAAATTGCTTATGATCTCAAAAACTTCCAAATCCAAAAGAAAAGAAGGCGACGACGAATTACTTGTGGATGGATTAATTTCAGTTTCACCTTTTTCATCCATGAAACTAATTGACTCGATGACCGACCTGGTTGAACTGCGAAGCAAATGAGTTAATAACGGGACAATTCGCTTTGATTTCAACAGATGGTTGCAGATTTGATTGCAATGTTGTGAATTTAACAAAATTGGATGTTGAAAGCACAACTCTTTGTAGATTTGAGATTTTTGGCTGTCGATTTGATTGCATTGTTGTAAATTCAACAAATTTGGATTTTGAAGGCACAACTTTTTGTGCATTTAATATAAAAATTGTTGATTTTTAGCTGTCGATTTGACTGCCTTGTTGTTAATTCAAAAAATTCGGTTGTAATTTTCGCATATATTTGTACTTTAGTTAGATTTTCATAATAATGTAGAATTGACAACCAAAATTGACAACACGTTGTGAATTCTACAACAAGAAATTACGATCATTTTCACAATTTTGGTGTAAAAATGATAGCAAATCTATAAAACCATCAATTAATCGTGAATTTGATCACAAATTCTGTTAAATATACAAATAAACAGTTAGTTGTAAATTTGATTGCCACTTGTTGTGAAATTTACAGCCGAGATTTTTTTGGGTGTGGAAATGATTTCGGCTACAGGAGCATTATAATGAATATCGTTTTCATCGTTACGAAGTTGTAATAACAGTTCTCATGGCAAAGCTTAAAATGTAGCCAAAAAAACTAAATCCTTCACTGAGTGGAAAAGAACTGTGGAATAGTCTTCGTTAGATTCGCGTTGCCAAAAACAAAAATGTCGATGCAAGTGATATGGACTCTAATGAGCTCAATAAGCAATGCTTTTCTCTGCCGGTACTAAATTTTGTTGCAAACCAAACCTTCACTGAGACACGATGATTTGGGTTTTGGATTTGTGTCAGTTGATAGCACCGAAGTAGTTGAAAGCATTCTATCTGCTGTGTTAAATCAGATGCTGTTGGCCTCGACGAGATGAGCCCTAAATTTCTCAAGCTAATACTTCCTTTTGTTCTACCGTACATAACTCATATTTTCAACGGGTTGGGGTCAAAATACTGTATGGGTCATAATACTGTATTTAAAATACTGTATCTCAAAATACTGTATTTCAAAATACTGTATGTACAAAATACTGTATGATTAAAATACTGTAAGTCAAAATTATGTATATCATAGTACTGGTTGGCCAAAATTCTGCATTTCAAAATTCTGTATCTCAAAATTCTATATTTGAAAATGCTCTAAATAGGCTAGAAAATAAAAATCGTTTTGATAATGTAAAAAAGTGCGCACTTTTGAATTTTGAAAAGAGAATACTGTTTTTAAGAATATATCATAATAATTTTTCATTAGCATAATATTCTGATATACTTCTCTTGAACAATAACATGTACCTATGATAATTTATGTCTTTGAATGTATTAAAACAAAATAAATGGTATCTTGTTCTTATTTACACTTTCTCATTTTTTTCTCAATTGTTTGTTTATTAAAATTTTACTTATAATCTCAAGTTCATCTGTTCGTTATCATTAATGTACAAGGAATTTTGTGATATGTTTTGTTGTAATTTTTCGTTTCTTTGTTTTTGTTAATACATTTCTTCAAACAATACATAGATAGTTGCTTATAAATAATATTGCTTATAATATATTTACTTATTTATGACTTATTTTGGTATTCTGGTTTTACATTTGTTTGGATTTTCAATAAATAATACAATACATAAATCGAGTTCTGCTTTTTGTTTTGTTTTTATAATGGAAGCTTAAGAACGGAATTATGCAAAAATTATTTTTTTTAGATACAGAATTTTGAGATACAGTGTTTTGCTCATATACAGCATTTTGAGATGAATAATTTTGAGATACAGTATTCTGAGATACAGTATTTGGATCATACAGTATTTTGTACATACAGTTTTTTGAAATACAGTATTTTGAAATACAGAATATTAACCATACAATATTATGACCATACAGTATCATACAGAATTTTGACCATACTCCCATTTTCAACATTTTTTTTAATGACAGGGGAATATCCAGAAAAAATAATACCAGTTCCAAAAAAACTCAATGAATGTTGAATTTAGACCAATTGCAATTTTGCCTTTTGTATCTAAAGTCTTTGAAAGAATTTTGCAAAAACAAATGACCTTATTATCTCAAATCTTCAAATCTTCTTAGACGAAATTAGTCTGGTTTTCGAAAGGGGCATAGTTGTATAACAGATCTATTAAAAGTTACAGAAGATATTTGCAAGCTTTGAAAAACGAAAACGTTAGTTTTCTCATTCCTTTAGATTTTTTCGAGGCTTTTGACATGGTTGACCACTCCGTTTTATGTGATAAACTTCTTCGATTTTTCAATTTTTCGATTAATGCTGCTAAGCTTCTTTTGTCCAACTTGTCTGGTCGAAACCAGACTGTATAGTTAAGCAACGTTCTGTCTGATTTTCTTCCAACTTCGCGTGGTGTTCCGCAAGGCTCTATTTTGGGTCCTCTTTTGTTGTCTCTTTACGTTAAAGAATTGTCGTCTATTGTTAAATATTGTTCTATCCATATGTATTCCGATTATGTGCAATTGTATTTCAGTTGCCCTCTAGGACTAATAGAGCACGGTGAGTGTTGTGTCAACGAAGATCTTGAAGGCGTTTCGCGTTGGTTTCATAAAAATAGTCTTGTGTTAAATCCCAAAAAACCTGTTTCCATTGTTAGTTAGTTTTAGTTTAGTTTAAGGTACTTTATTAAATCCAAAGAAAAGCAATATTATTAGTAAAAATTGTACATTTAAACAATTTAAACAAGAAAAAACATATCATTTAACAATTTGGTTTTATCAAAGTCAAAATAATAAAGGACTTCTAGCTGGATTATTTTTTAAAAATTTTCATCGAATATTCTTGCTCTGTAACTGAGTGCAGTTTGACAATATGAGGGTAGTGTACTCCAGTAGTTGCAATCGTTGAGAATGTGCTTCAGATCTACTATCAGTAGTATGTCAACTCCAAAATTATTCCATCTTATCTCCTTCAAAATCGGACCGCGACCAAGAAAATGAATCACATCTTCATTTTCTATGGTATTGCAAAGACTGCATCGTAGCGGAAGGTCCTCTCGGTGGGGCATCCAATTTAAATAAGTTCGCCTCGTACACGAATAACTGTAGATATTTGGGCAGTTCTAAGGTTTGAAGTTAGGTAGTTTATTTGCTAGTGATTAAGTTGCCTATACAAAGTGCGTGAACTCGAGCTTTCAGCTTGCACTATACTCTCCTTTCTAAGTTCCTGTTCCACATCCCGTTTAAACTTCTGTGTAATTGATCTCCATTGAGTAATATTATTTTCGGTTAGGTCAAGGCTTATGTTGAACCTCGTAGCAATGTTCACCCAGTCTTTGAAGAATAGTGTTTACATTCTTACAGCTTTTTTAGCTAAAATTTTGGAAAGTCGTGTATCTACTGCTTCAGTCAATATCTTTGTAATATAGTTCATGCTCAGTTTAATTGTAAACACAAAAATTGGTGGTATTCCGCTTTCAATTTGTAGCAAGTAGTTGGGTGTTTTTGATGTAAGACGGAATAGCTTTTTCAAAAAGAAGCGCAGTAATTTTTCTAATTTCTCAAAGAATTTTCCTCTCCACACCTGTGCACCATAGCACATTACTGACCGCATGACAGCTTCAAAAACTTTGATTTTTGACGGTATTGCCACTTTTGCATTGGATATTAAGTTTCTCCACGTAGAGTTGATAACTTTTTTTTGCCTCTGTAAGCTTAACTGCAAAGTGATTTTTCAGGGACAGATCGTGGTTTAAAGTTATTCCAAGGTACTTGTATGCCCTGACAACTTCCAAGTCTTCTTCGGCATATTTCCATTTTTCGGAACGCGCAAAGCGACCGGCCCCTTTCTAATGACTTGAATGGACTTTTTATTTTGCTGTATTGATTTGTATACAGTTTAAATTACAATACATTTCGAGCTTGTTTATCATTAGCTGCAAGGAGCTTGGTGATTCATCTAAGTTCACCAGATCATCCGCAAAAAGCAACGTCGTAATTCTGACTCCTTCGACTTCAATTCCAGCAGGTAAAACTTCCGTAATATCATCAAAAAAGAGGCAAAATATCAGAGGACAAACATCCTTGTCTAACTCCTATTTCTAATTTAAACGATTCCGATAATTCTTTTTCATCCCAAATCACTGATTCATTGTTGTTGTATAGATTTCTTAGTGTTCTTAGAAACTCCGATTCGGGAAAGTTTATAAAAGGGACAGTTTCTATTTATTGTATGGAACGGTAATTTATGTTTTCAAAACTTTATGCTCTTGTCAATTTTTAGTCAAACACTGAAAACCGCATGGAACCAGCATCTTAGTAAAATGTCTACTTAGTTTTATGAGAAAGTTGCTTCATTTATTTTTTCATATCATCCAACTTTTTAATAGCCTTCCTAATACCTTAAAGACTGAGCGAAACTTAAATAAATTTAAATCTTTATTAAAACCCCTTTTAAAGAATAATGCTGTATAATATTGTGCTTATATTTTAAGTATTATTTAAGTATAACATGTTATTGTTAAGAGTTTTTTTAAACTAATAAATATAATAATAAAAAATATCATGAAAAGTAAAAGTCCTAGATCCATACGGTTTTTAGTGTTTGACTAAAAATTTACAAGAGCATTTAGACTTGAAAATAAAAATTAGGCTTAATTACGTAAAATTTTGAAAAAAAAATTAGCTTGAAATTTTATTTTTTTGTTTTTCAAAATTTCGAGTTTGAAAATTAATTTTTCAAAAACTATTCACTCGAATAACTTAATTTAAAAATAATATTAAAGAATAGAACTTTGGATTTTCAAAATGCTATAGCATGACTCTGTAGGTATTACCGTTATTTTTTAATATTTTTTTTTCTGTTTTAAGTGATTTTTTTGAAAATTTCCCCTCCCACCTAAACGGGGGGAAATAGACCTCCCCCTCGATTTTTTCTTGTCTATTGTTTTTCCGAAATAAAAATGCTTTTATATTGTACATTTCACAATAATATAATTAATTTTATTTCTTGGAAATACAGTTTCACTTGGGGCTTGTTAATCGCTTGGATGATTTGTTACAATTAAACTAAAATGAAAATAAGGAGAATAAAGATGCTACCGGGCTTTTGCTCTCTTTAGTGACTCGAGCGCCACTAGTGTTGAGGATTGGAAATTGGTTGTGTGCAGTGTTTACACTGCGTATAATTTATTAAAGCTGTATGCACAAGGTCGCTACAACACTCCCCTTCCAGTGAGATTATAGATTTCACGATGCTATTGCGATATTTAATTTTAAGGGCTGAGATATGGTTTCACTCGATCGATAGAAACGGAGTAATTTTTTCCATTTTTACCAACTATGATTTGTTTTCGAAGTTTTCTTATAATTTGGAATGGACCGTCATAAGGCGAATCTAAACTCTTTTTCATTTTGTCGCTTCTGATCAAGACCTGGTCGCAAGTGTTTAGATTGGATGGAATATACACTGATTTAGCAGTTTTTCTTGTTTTAAGGTCCTGTGCTGGAATATTTTTAAACTATTGATGGAGTTGATCTATGAAATTGTGTTCGTTTGTGTACCGAGAGGAACAGACGGATAGGTTTGATATTTTCTCCGTATAGGAGTTCGGAAGGTGTGTAATTGAGATCATCTTTGATTGTAGTGCGGATTCCCAGCAAAATAAGCGGGAGTTGTTGCGTCCAGTGAATTCTGTCACTTGACGCACGAATAGCACTTTTTGGTTGGCGATGGAATCTCTCCACCATCCCGTTTGCCTGTGGTTCGAATTCGATTCGTTCCTAAAAATTTTGTTAGTTGTTCGAATAACTTGGACTCGAATTGGGAACCTTGGTCGGTTGTGATTGAGTTCGGAACGCCGAATCTCGAAACATGTTCGTGAACGTATGTTCTGGCAATTGTCTCTGTGTTGATGTCTTTTATTGGGTAGGCCTCTGGCCACCTTGAGAATCGGTCCACAATTGTCAATATGTACTTGTGTTCGTCTGAGATGGAGGGAGTGATCCTACGATATCCATGTGAATATGTTTAAATCGTCCTGGTGGAATGGGTATTTGCTCGACTTGAGATTTTGTAGGTCTTTGTACTTTTTCTTTTTGACACTTTGGACACGCTTTGGCCCCATGAGTTGATATTGTGGTTCATTTTAGACCAAAAGTACAACTTGGCGATTTTTTTTCTTGTGCCACGAACTCCAGGGTGTGAAATACTGTGAATTTTTTCGAAAATGGGTCTTCTGAAAGTTTTTGGAACATATGGACGACTGTGTTGTGTGGACGTATCACACCAGAGAGAAATGTTTAAGGCTGGAATTTTGATGAATTCCAATTTAAAATTGGATTTAGGATTTTGAGTGTTCCGAAGAAATAATAATTCTTCATCATTAATTTGAGCTTTCGCCAGTTCATCCACGTAAGTGGGTGAAAAAATTTCGAATGCATCTGTGTTTGGACGAGATATTGTATCTGCGACCACGTTTAAAGAACCTTTGACGAACCTGATGTCATTAGTGAACTGGGTCTCATTTCCTAGTTCACTAATGACATCAGGTTCATCAAAGGTTCTTTAAACGTGGTCGCAGATACATTATCTCGTCCAAACACAGATGCATTCAAAATTTTTTTACCCACTTACGTGGATGAACTGGCGAAAGCTCAAATTAATGATGAAGAAGCCAACTGGCGTTCTTGCCTTGGACTGCGTTTGGCTTTTGTGAAAAGTGCAGTTGTGAGGGGTTTGTGATCGGTGAGAATGCAAAAATCTTGTCCTTTAACGAAATTTTGGAAATGAAGGATGGACAGATATATCGCTAGCAATTCTCGATCAAAAGCCAAATATTTTGTTTGCGGGGGTGATAGCTTTTTGCTGAAGAATGCTATGGGCTTCCAGTCTTCACCATTTTGTTGTTGGAGGACTGCTCCAATGTCCGTGTTGGACGCATATGTCATGATGCTGAGTTTTGCATTTTCACGAGGGTGGTTTAGTAGGGTAACTTAGGCCAGTTCTGATTTTGATTTTGAAAAAAACTTCCTGACATTCAATAGGCCAGGTGAATTTTCGTTTTTTGAATTTTTCGAGGCTTGAAAGGTGATCGTATTTCGGTGCTAGTATACGTGCAAGGTGTGGTATGAAGCGGTGGTAATAGTTTACTATACCCACGAAACGTTGCGCACTCTTGATGGAAGTGGGCTCTGGAAACTTGTTGATTGCGTCAACTCTACTTTGAGACGGTTGGATGCCCTCTTTGGAAATGTCAAAACCTAGAAATTGTAGCTTTGACACACCGAAAATGCATTTTGCGGCCGTATTCTTCTAAGCGTTGAAAGAAGATTCTCAAGTGTTTTTTGTGTTCTTCAGCAGATTTGCTTGAAACAAGAATTTCGTCTACGAAAACCCATACAAAATCGAGACCTTTAGTTACTTGTGACATGAAACGCTGGAATGTTTGCGCTGCATTCCGTAGGCCGAAAGGCATGCGCAAGAATTCGAATAGTCCAAAGGGAGTTGTGATCGCAGTTTTGTGAATATCATCTTCTGCCACAGGAATGTTGTGGTAGGCACGAATCAAATCCACTTTTGAAAACGTGGTACAGCCTTGAATGTGTGCATTAGAATCGTGAATGTGAGGTAGTGGATTGCGATCAGGAATAGTTACTGCGTTTAGTTGGCGGTAATCGCCACAAGGCCTCCAATCGTTTGCTTCGTGTTTGGCTGCCATGTGCATGGGAGATGCACATGGAGATGATGAAGGTCTGCATATACCGATTTGAACCATGTACTCGAATTCTCCTTTGGCTATTTTAAACTTAACGTTGTTTAAACGTCTGGGTTGTGAACTTGGTAATGGGCCTTTGGTGAGTATGTGGTGTGCTACTGACTGTTTGACTGGTAGAGTAACGTCAGGTGGTTGAATAAGTGAGGAAAATTCTCTTAAAATAGAGTAATATTGTTCCTCGATTGCGAAAAACCACGGACTTGCTATATTTTGTTTGCAGGGTGTACCTGCGACACTTGATTGGGTGAGGGGATCGATGAGCCTGCAGTTTTTGATGTCTATAATCAAACCTGTTCGTTTTAAAAAATCTGCCCCTATGATGGGTTTTGTGACAGATGCGATAGCGAAAGTGTGATCAAATACTTTTCGAAACCCAAGTGTTGTTTTAAGATACCGGGTATCATAAACTTGAATATGTGATCCGTTAGCTGCGGAGATGATTTGCTCAGGTTTGTATCGATTCACTTGATTGATCATACTATGTGGTATGGCGGAGACATCTGAACCAGAATCGATTAAAAATGTGAATTTTGAAAGTGGGTCTCTAATAAATATGCGGCTTTGAAAATTTGTCTCACTACTGTCATTCGCAGTATTAACGACAGTAGAATCTAGTTTGGGGAATTATTCTTTTTGAAGTTGCATGGACTTGTGCATTTCAAAGCGCGTTTCCCATATCTATTGTGAAACCAACAAAAGTTACGGTTTTTTCTGGAATTGGATCTTGTTCTTTGAAAATTATTCGAATATGTCTGTCTTCTATTATCCCGTGAAGGGCGCTGGTTGAAATTTAAGTTGGATAGCATTGACTTTATTTCACTTATTTCACTTTTTAAATTATTGTTCATACTAGTTAGTTCGCATATCGTTTTGCCATTTTGTAAGGGAAGGTTAAAAGAAGAGCTTTGTTGATGTCAAACGTCGTATACTTCGTCCGCAATATAAAGTAAGACATTTGTTTTTGTTTCTGAAGATGATTTTATCGAAGCTTGGACGGGAGTGGGAAGACGTCGTCTCCAAAGTTCTAGGATTAGACTTTCTGTGACTATCATTGATTGTCCAGCTAAAGTTTGGAGTCTTCTATAAAAATCAGAATGTTTTCTATCCCCCATCTCTTCGCCCGACAATAATGCTTCTATGCGTTTGCTTTAACCCATAGAATGTCGATCTATGAAAGCTTTTTTAAGATTTGTGTATGGCGTGTTTGATTCCTGTACTAGAATGTCATAAACACTTGCAGCCATGTCTTGTGGAAGCGCTTGAACAACATAATGAAATTTCGTTTGTTCTGTATAAATGTTTCGAGTTGTAAATTGAGATTCGATCTGAATAAACCATATCGCAGGCATATTTTTCCAGAATCCTGGTAATTTAATTGAAATCGCGTTTATTATTCCCGATCCCGATGTTATTACGGGGGTTGTTGTAGTTGTTGTTGTGGTGGTAGTTGTACTACCTAAGTCACTGTTTGCGGGCATATTCGAGAAAAATATTGGTTTTGTTTAATAAATTCTGAAATTGTTTTAAAATGAATGAACCGATTATAAGTTTGAAGTATCGAATTAACCGAACAGAGAAAGAACCCAGTTTTCAAAGGTTTGATGCGATTATAGAATGAAATTTGGAAAATACTTGATATTTTTTAAAAATTAATAACTTGAAAAGATTGTAAAAACATGAGATTTGTTTCTGAACATTCGGTAGTTTTTACTTTGTGTTATATAGCAATCGCACTTTGAAATATGTGTGTATTATTGTGTATCTATTTATAAAATAAATTATATATATATAGAAAAAATTTTTAGCTCGAAATGAATTATTCTGATTCATAAATTGAAATTTTATAAAAGATATAATAATAATTTTACATTTATGTATATGTAAATGTTAGAAGATAATTGTAATTAAAAAAAATCTGAACCCTTTAGCAAAACTTGGAATTTATGTGAAAATTATTTATTTTAATATCAAATTTTGTTATAATGTATGTAATTGCAAAACAAATATTATTGAATTGTGACTTTTTGAAAAGTAATCTGATGTTATGTACATAAATGTGTATTTATTTAATTTCATGTTTGACTTTAGTGATGCAAATGAGAATATAAATGTTGATAGGTGTTACTTGCTTGATGTTATGTTTCGGGTCCTGATGATTATTGATTGATGATGTTCGATAAAGTCGTCGATGGCAGGATGTGATGATGTTCGATGGTCGTGGTGGCTGGAGTTGTTTCGACAGACGGCTGGTGGTGGCTTGCAATGGGTGGCTGATATAAACTCGTGAAGAGCGGCCGATGGCAGCTTGCCGATGGCGGCTGGTGGGGGCGATGTTAGACCGCACGAGTAGCCGAATTCGATAGCCAAAATTAGCGACGATAGATTACCAAAGATTTGCTCCGATGTGCCGTACGAATAACTGTCCTCCTTTGTCTCGTCACCGTAATTATTATTTAGCTACCACTTTTTTTCGCACTTTTTAATTCCTCCAATTGAAATTTATATTTTTGATTATTTGGCGTCTTCGGGGTCTCGAATATTGTTTTTCCGCAATAAAAATGCTTTTATATAGTAAATTTCACAATTATATATTTAATTTTATTTCTTGGAAATACAATTTCCCTTGGGGCTTGTTAACCGCTTGGATGATTTATTACAATTAAACTAAAATGAAATAAGGACAATAAAGATACTACCGGGCTTTTGCTCTCTTTAGTGACTCAAGCGCCACTAGTGTTGAGGATTGGAAATTCGTTGTGTGCAGTGTTTACACTGCGTGTAATTTATTAAAGCTGTATGCACAAGGTTGCGCTGTGTCTAAGTCCAACCTACACGCTCTAGTCCTTTGTGACACCTTATGCAAATCACTTTGTATAAGCAATTCATGAATAAATAAAAATAAATTAAAAATTAATTCGTATTGGTCCAATGAAGGACATAGGAAGGACGCTGGAGGAATATCCCTGAACATTTCTCGGAAAATTGGAAATCCGGGAAGATCCTGTTTAAAGGACTTAACACTAGAAAGAATAGTTGGAGTTCCACGATCGAGATTGATGGATTCATGTTTTCCCAACGAACTATTGATTTTGATCGAGGATATGTGTCTGCTTATGAGTGGCAATTTGTTATACAAATTGAGAATCCCCCCGCCAAATCGGGCAATGCATGACGCATTTAATCGAGAATTTGGATCGATAAATAGATATCGATCGAGTCGCATTGAGTCAAGTAGTTCGAACAAATTTGCCAATGTTGATTCAAAATTCAAAAGCAATTATTGTACGATGAATTGATGCAAGCAGTCGATAACGGAAGTTGTGACATTTTCTTACTTGATGAGTCCGGTGAACTGGGAAAACATGATGTTTTCTACAATTTATTCAAGATCTGATATTGCTGTGGCACTTCTTTTTGGGATAGCAGCACAGTTGTTGGAAGGCGGTTGAAATTTCCATTGAACCGACTAGTGAATAAAGATCATACATGCAACATTTAAAAGAACTCTGCGATGGAAAAAGTATTGCAACAACGCAAGATTATCATCTGAAACTGTACGCGCATTGGAAGCCAAGAATCACGTGTTTTAAAATTTACAAAATGACAAACGACGTTTTCGTAGTGCAATGATTTTTCTGTCAGGCCATTTTCATCAAATGCTGCCTGTCATATTCCAAGATCAATTCTGGCAGAAGAATTGATCGCTTGCCCGAAGGTGCCAGACTGCAAATAAAAATGACAATGAGCATGCGTGTTGATTTACGAAATGATCTGTTCGTTGCAGAGATCTCAAGGCAATTGTTGGCAATGAGCAATAGCATGATTCCAGTCGACTTAGTCACCGGCCTGATTGGATTTCCACTGAACATAATTGTATTTCCAATTTTCAACGACGACACGCCACCGCGCGCGCCGGCCGTCACACCGCGCCGCTACTGTGGTCCAAAATGACTTTTTTCGTTGCAAAATTAATAACTTTTCAACGCATAAAGATATCACTACAATTTGTTTTCCCCTAAAGGAAATTTCCAAGGCTATAAAATCTGTGAATTTTAACAGTGTAGGAAAAAAGTAAACGGACCAAAAAATAAAAAAAAAAATAATAAAATCAA
Organism: Melangyna quadrimaculata; assembly: GCA_949320155.1. Taxonomy (NCBI): domain Eukaryota; kingdom Metazoa; phylum Arthropoda; class Insecta; order Diptera; family Syrphidae; genus Melangyna; species Melangyna quadrimaculata. Next base: position 156,802,201 of record OX439484.1, read on the forward strand.
ATTGAATACAAAATTTATATTTATAAAATAAAATAGAATACATAATACATCTTTTTTTTACAATTATCTACACTAGATCTTATTTTCAGAAAAAATTCATCGGCATCGTAATCATTTTTAACATTTAATAGACTTATTAGTTCCGGGCAGTAACTTTTTCACCTCTTTTTGGGATCTAACCAGGGCTGTCGACGTACTGCAATAGCAGTCTTTGTACTGCAAATTGTTTCTGCGTACTGCCTTACTGCTCACATGTCAAAAGTACTGCTTTTTTCAAACATTAGACCCCCAAAAACACACTTGGGCCTTAGATATTTGTACGGACTCTTTCGATCCTTGGGTGCCAATATAAATGTAATATTTTTATCAAAGTTTAATAGTGTCCGAATTTGTTCATGGATGTTATGGTAAGAATCACTCACCTGCATCTTTCCGTCAAAAAAACACCCTTTAGCCACAGATATTTTTGGAGACTTTTGATTCTTGGTAAGCATGCCAAATGAAACATTTGTACCAAATTTCATTAAAATCCCATTATTTTAAAACGGTTTGTGGTAATACATTACTTGTTGTACTTTAAAAAAAGTGATCATTCCATAAAAATGACATTAAATTTCCACAGGATACATATATCTTTTCAGTTTTGGTCTCTTTAGAATCAGCGTTGAAAAGCACCCTTAAAACATATGTCATATGATTAGATTGTATTATAACAAATTTTTCAGCTCGACACACTCCCGCCTCCCTCCCCTCCTCACCTCTTAAAATGCGTCTACACAAAAAACCAATTCGGGGATTTTGGAGGACTTTGGATATGTTGTTGAGGATTAAATTCTGCGTCGATATCAGCAATAAAATTTCATGAATTAATTTTAATTTGTCCCCGTTTGCCCATATTAAATTTCCTATCTTTCCTAGACTAACATCTCTTGATCACCCTATAGTCCAGTCATTTGGTAGTTTTGCCTGGAAAGTTTTGGAGTAGTTTTGAAAACTTTTCATTTTTATAGATTTTGGGATGCTCTTTCCGAAATTTAATTTTGCCACCTCCGACCTTTGCCGCTGACGCCGCCATTCCAGGTTTTTTTTTTTTTTTTTTTTTTTAACATGCCGCGCACTAAAGGGGTTCTTACTACCCTTAATTATGACTAGCACAGTGCGAGCCTTAGGAAAACAAGGAAGGATTTAAAAGGAGATACCGATGCACATTGGTTTTGAAGTTCTGAATATCAAAATGGGGGGGAAAAATAGGGTCAGGTAAAGCATTCCACATTCTTGTTGTGCGACTAAAGAAGGAATCCCTATACTTAACGGTACGTCCGAAATTGGGCTCAAGGGTAAACTGATGAGCATTCCTAAAAGTGCGAGTATTAAGGTTGAATTGTTTAAGGGGAGGAATGCAACTGGCTATTTCACTTGAACACTGTTTATAAAAATAGCGATAGAACAGTGAGAGACAGGTGACATTGCGGCGATGTTCAAGGGGTGCTATTGTTGACGTTATTGTTCGATCACCTATCATTTTTAGGGCCCTTTTTTGTATTCGGTCCAACAAGCTTAGATGAGTTATAGGAGCACCTGCCCATATATGTGAATTATACTCAAGCTTTGGACGAATAAAGGTTAAATGTCGAAAATATCAGGTTTTCGCATATAACTCCGAAACGGTAAATGCTATCGAAAAGTATTTCACACAAAACTTGTAGATTTTGTGTTCCCGAAGAAAAAAAGTTTTGACAATTTTTTTCCTACGTCTCACCGTTAAGAAGATATTGACATTTCAAAAAACGTAAAATGTCGAAAATATCACTTTTTCACGTATAACTCCTAAACAATTCATATTTTTTAAAACAACTGAATGCAAAGTTTGTACATTATGTAACCCACTACAGGAAAAAACTATTATTTTTTTTAAACACCCGTTTTAAAGATATTATTATTTTAAAAGTTTGACAAAAATTCTAAATTTCCAGTTTTTCGCTTTTTACTTTTAAATGACGAACTTGTCGAAAAAAAACTTAGACTCAATTGTAGACCATAATATTTTCTAGAAAAAAGTGTTAATACTTTTTTCCATGCAAGTCATAACTCACCAGATATTGGTAGTTAAATAGCGTCAAATGTCGAAGAAATAGGTTTTTTTGCATATATCTTTTAAACGGAACGTTTGATCGAAAAATTATCTAAGCAAAATTTATACATAATGTAACACTATATAAGCTTGCATTAACATTTTTTTTCTAGCAGCTATAATTTTTATTATATCATTATTTCTAGAAATCACAAAAACTCAAAAATACCGGTTTTTAGCCATTTACTCTTGAATGACGAACTTGACGGAAAATATTTTCAACCTATTTTATAGACTTTAATATTCTCTAGAAGAAATATGATAACACTTTTTTACATATAACACATCCGTTGAAAGATATTGCGACTTCAAAAATGGTCAAATTTCGAAAACATAGTTTTTTTGAAAACAAAAACTTAAAAAAAAATATTGTTTTGCCTGGAATGTTTTGAAGCAGTTTTGAAAACTTTTCATTTTTATAGATTTTGGGATGCTCTTTCCGAATTTTCATTTTGCTACCCCGCACCTTTGCCGCTAACGCCACCATTTTAAAAAAAATGGTGATCAAAAACAGTTTGGCGAGAAACTTTCAAAATCGCGGCGTTAGCGGCAAAGGTGCGGGGTAGTAAAATGAAAACTCGGAAAGAGCATTCCAAATTCTATAAAAATGAAAATTTTTCAAACCTGCTTCAAAACTTTCCACGCAAACCACTTTTTTTCGACCAAATGACTGAACTACTAACTAAACTAACTAAAAAAATGTTAACCATTTAAAAAATCAGCCTCGTCCACTAAAAACTAAAAAGTTTTTTTTACAGGGCTCCTGCCTCTTGCGCGGAATTGACAAATCCTCCAAGAGTATCACTTGTCACGAACAAGTGCTTCTCGTCTAGTCGTTCGGATTCGGCATAAAATTGTAGGTCCCTTCCATTCCTGTCGACAGGCGCACACAGGAATGGTTGCGAGTTGTTAGTCACTAGGCCCTGGTTCTTCATGAGCCGTTGTGCCACCCAATTTATTTACTTATATATTTAAAAACTTTTGTCAAAACTTAGTTCCTTTTATTCTAATCTTTTTTAATAAACAGTTTTAAAATTGAAACGTCCACAGATCTGTAAAGGGTTTTTCCACAGGGACGCTACAAAAGTAGAGCAACAGGGACAGCAAACGACGCCATATTTCTTACCGTTCTATTGACATTTCTCTTCAGTAAGGTAAGGCCATTTCATGATAGAAAGATATACGAGCCAACAACGAGTCGAAATTATTAAAATTTACTACCGAAATTCGAAGTCCGTGGCCTCAACGTTAAGAGCGCTACGTCCAATTTATGGTCGTCATAATCGTCCTAGCAGATCAACAATTGAGCGTCAAGTGGAAAAATTTGAATCCACAGGCACAGTATAAAAATGTTCCCGTGCCAGTGAGACAAAGAAGTGCCTGTAGTGTCGAGAATATTGCTGCCGCTGAGGCTTCAGTTGCAGAAAGCCCAAATGTGTCTCTCACACGTCGTTCTCAAGCGTTGGGCATCTCTGTGACGTCGTTGTGGTGAATTTTGCGCAAAGATCTTGGCCTACATCCTTTGGAGAACGTGTTATCTCACGAAATGGTCCAGTCGCTTGGCCGCCTCGGTCGTGCGATTTGACGCCGTTAGACTATTTCCTGTGGGGCTACGTCAAGTCTATGGTCTATGCCAACAAGCCAGCGACGATTCATGAACTTCGTACGAATATCGAACTTGAAATTGTAGCAGTATCGGCCAATTTTTGCTTGAAAACCGTCGAAAATTGGGTTCAGCGTCTGGACTTCAGCAAGCGTGCCCGTGGTGGCCATGCAAAAGAAATCGAGTTCCATACATAATGGCATCAAACATACTTTCACATGAATAAAGAATTTCATTGATATCCGAAACCGTTTTTGTTTTATTTACTTTTGTAGCGCTCTTACTGAAAAACCCGATAAATATGTATAGTATACTTTACACAAATGTATACATTCTTGGTAATTTCGATTTAATCTTTTACTCCCATATTAATAAACGTGTATTAGGAGTTAGATTTCTCTCACTTACGAGCTAGCTAAACTAACAAGATAGGTGGTTTAGCGAAGGGTTAACTAAGAAAATTAAATATACGTTTTAATTCACGAGTTATCTCTTAATCCATGTCTACGCGAGAGCTCGTAAGTTACAGATAAGTTAAGCGCTGTTTTTATAAATATGGCTGTTATTATTTAATAAAACAAAAATTTTAACAAATCTCCTGTTTTATTTGCTGTAGTGCCCCGTTCTGACATATTTTTTTTGAAACTAACGGGTGATTTTTTAGCTGGTTTGTTTTGGCAACACTGGTTTTGACAGCTGACGTGTGTTTAGTACCTTGTGTCACTGTCAAACAGCTTCAGTTTGATTTGCAATTTAACCATGGATCGTCTTACAAATGAACAACGCTTGCAAATTATTGAATTTTACTATCAAAATTCGTGCTCGGTTCGAAATGTTCATCGCGCGCTGCTTCCATTTTATGGTCGGCATTCTCGAACTTCTGAGCAGTCTATTCGGAAGATTGTGACCAAATTTCGCACCAAATTTACTTTGTTGGGCATTAAACCACCAACACGTTTACGTACTGTGCGTAGTGAAGAAAATATTGCGGCCGTATCAGCTAGTGTGACAGAAGACCGCGAAATGTCGATTCGGCGCCGTTCCCAGCAGTTAGGCCTTTGTTACAGCACTACGTGGAAAATTTTGCGGAAGGATTTGGGCGTAAAGCCTTTTAAGATACAGCTGGTGCAAGAACTAAAGCCAGCCGACCTACCACAACGCCGAATTTTTGGTGAATGGGCTCTTGGAAAGCTGGCCGAGGATCCGCTTTTTTATCGAAAAATTGTGTTCAGCGATGAGGCTCATTTTTGGTTGAATGGGTACGTAAATAAGCAAAATTGCCGCATTTGGAGTGAAGATCAGCCAGAAGCATTGCAACAGCTACCAATTCATCCCGAAAAAGCCACTGTTTGGTGCGGTTTATGGGCCGGCGGCATTATTGGGCCATATTTCTTCAAAGATGATGCGAATCGCAGCGTTACTGTCAATGGTGAACGCTACCGAGCGATGATAACAAACTTTTTTTTTGCCCGAAATGGAAGTTCTTGACTTGCATGATATGTGGTTTCAACAAGACGGTGCCACATGCCACACAGCACGCGAAACAATGGCGCAATTGCGAGGCGAGTTTGGTGAACAGTTAATTTCACGTTTCGGGCCGGTCAATTGGCCGCCTAGATCGTGCGATTTGACACCATTAGACTATTTTTTGTGGGGGTATGTCAAGGCTAATGTCTATAGGGACAGGCCCGCTTCGATTGACGCACTGGAAGCCAACATCCATGCATTCATTCGTGAGATACCGGCCGATATGTGTGAAAGAGTATGCCAAAATTGGACTCGGCGGATGGGCTACCTGAGACACATCCGCGGTCAACATTTGCATGAAATTATCTTTAATAATTAAATTGCAAGGTTCAAACTATCGATTCAAATAAATATTTCATTCATTTTTTCGAATTTTTTTAAAGTTCTAAACCTCTTAAAAAATCACCCATTATTAAGGTGTCTGCCTGCCCTGCCTGCAAGCATATTAAATAAGTCTTCATTTCGTCGTTTCCATGAAACCTTGCATGTATTTGAGTATCGATATCGCTTGAATTCCTTGATTCCTGTGCTTCCCCGATTGGCAAAATTTGATTTCTTATAACACCGCTTCTACGCAAGGAAACTGAGTTGCCAGAAACTAGCTAGTTTGTAGGAGAGAAGGATGAGCGGGGAGATTTTTTTTCTTCCTCTTACGCCCTTCTCGCCTACAAACTCCCAGTTGCCGGAAACTCAGTTTCCTTGTGTGAATGGGCAATAAGTTCCCCTCCATTGTCCAGAGTTTTGTGCAGTGTTGGAGTCAGGAGTTTGTAGCTGTATTTGGCTTTTAGAAGATCCGAAGTGGTTTTGGTATACTCGTTGAATTTATCTACATTAATAGATTCTTTAGATGGTAGTAGCCCGTTGCGTAATGGTTAGTGCGTTCGACTGTCACGCTGGAGGTCTGGGATCGCTTCCCAGCCTCGTCCACCTAAAAAAACTAAAAAGTTTTTTTTCAGGGCTATTGCCTCTTGCGAGGAATTGACAAATCCTCCAAGAGTATCACTTGTCACGAATAAGTGCTTCTCGTCTAGCCGTTCGGATTCGGCATAAAATTGTAGGCCCCTTCCATTCTTGTCGAAAGTCGCACACAGGAATGGTTGCGAGTTGTTAGTCACTAGGCCCTGGTTCTTCATGAGCCGTTGTGCCACCCGATTTATTTATTTTTATTTTTTAGATGCATTTCAAATAACTTGCAGTTTCCTTATAAGTTCCTTGTGTGATCGGGTTATAGCTGACGTTACTTCTGGATTTTCGAAAAATCTTCGTGAAGTGTTTCCATCATTTGTGTTACCAAATCCTTGTTTTGGCGTATCAATAAATAACCCGAGTTGTTCCCTAAATTCCTTTTGAATATCCGCTTTTCTTCTTCTTTCGGCTTCCTTCTTGTCGATTGTCTCATCTTCTTGGTACTGTCCATAAGCTAGTTTAAGAACGAACTCCATACATCTTAATCTAGCGCGTAACTCTTTTGGTTAAGGAGAAATTTATTCAAAGAGGGTCGTTAAAGTGGGCGAATTACAAAAAAAAATCAATGTTCAATAAAATAATCAATACAATATTTTATAGTTTTTTTTTTTTTAATAATTGGCACTTGTATAAAAAGCGGCGTGGAAGTGGTAGGATTTTTTTAAGAATCAAGATAATAACAAAACTATTTAAAATTACGATTTCTCCGAACATTGCAAATAGTTGCAGCTACAATTTTACATATGGCTTAAGAAATAGTTAAGGTAAACTATTATGGTCGATTTTCGACATGAACTCGCAAGAAATTTTTTGTAGCTCTATTCAAACTAAAAGAATCTGCTAAAAAAGGGTGTTTTTTGTTTTATTTATTAAAAATATAAGGTAAAATATTTGATTAACGCACAAATAAAACAAGTAGCTTAAATTATAGAAAATAAACATTTCATTTAATATGTTAACATTTCAAATAAGAAAACAAAGAAGATCGATTTTTCTGTTTTTTTTTTAACTCTAGGACCAAATTGACCAACTTTGAAAAGCTCTGTAAGGCTCGTTTCACACATATCGGTTTCATTCGGTTCGGTTTGTATTCGGTTCAATTTTGGTTTCCAAATAGACCCCTTCACACACAGACGGTTCATATTCGGTTTGTACTCACTAATAATTAAAACTAAATAAAATGTATTAAAAAAAAAAAAAAATCAGAAAAACCGAAACCAACCGAATATGTGTGAACGCTACGTTTACTTTGTGTGCCCTAGACCCGAATACGTGCCGTTTTGAAACCGAATTAAACCGATTCGTGTCGAGGGGTCGTTCGGTGCTATACGGTTTCAATTAGGTTTTTATTTTTGCCGTTTTATCGTTTCATACATATCAGGCACAGCCGAATACAAACCGAATAGAGACCGAACCGAATGAAACCGAATGTGTGTGAAACGAGCCTAAGTCAAACTACTTAGCGGAAAATTATTTTGTTTGCTCTTTTTGAATCTTTTTATCTTTTCTATATATAAAAATGAATTTTTGTTCGTTTGTTCTCTTATATCTCAAGTTTAGCAGCTCCGAATTTGATCATTTTTTTTTATTGGAAAGGTATTGTTCTGTAGCAGGTTTGTATTAAAAAAATGACTTTGTGACCGCTAACAATTTGTATGCCAACAAAAAAAATCAAAGTAAAAAAAAAAAACAACAAAACGAAGAAAAATCAAACAACATTTGTTTATAGAATCAAAACGGAAATTCAGATTTTATTATTGTCATTCAAAGTAAAAAATCAAACAAAACAACAAATCTTTATAGAATCGAAACAAAAATCAGTGTTTATAAATCACGAAAGCTGTTTATGATGAGAAAGGTGGATTTTATTTTTTGGATGCACCGGATGTACCGCCGAAAGACATTTTTAATTTCACTGATTTAAGCATGTATGTTTTGTATTTGGTCACAAAACAAAATAGCATTGGCGCTTGCTTCGTGGTCGAACTGCACATTCTGGAACGCGCGGCGGATCGCTTTCATTGGCCGATTTTTAATTTCTTATTCTCAAAAGCTTTTTTGCTTTCCAATTTTTGTTAGAAATCGATCATAAACTTTTCGATCACCTAGAAACCTAACATTTTGAAACAAAAACTGGAAAGCGGAAGCCTTTTTAAGACTAAGAAAATACAAATCCGCCAATATAAGCGATCCTCCGCGCTTTTCAGAATCGGCCTCCTGAAGTTACCATATTGAACATTCATATTGATGAAACACCCACATGTAACATTCTAAAGAACTTGGGAACAGCACATGTATAACAACAATGTAAGATTATTGTGTGGGATATATGTACGATGGCTCATAAGAAGTTATTGGGAGCTTTGAATAGAGTATTGAAAGATCTTCAAAACAATCAAAATTTATTTGGTTGTGGGTTTATATTATTGGCCGGTGATTTACGACAAACATTGCTTGAAATCACCTTATTTGTGGAGATATGTCAAAACCTTCAGATTGACAATAAATAGTTATGCGTGTCCAATTGCAAAACGATTCATCGGCCATTTAGTTTTCAAAGCATTTGTTGAATATTACTTACTTTACTTTTGATGGCGCTCACAGCCCAGGATGGGCTTCGGCCTCAACTAACAAGCCCCTCCAGCCAGCTCTGTCCCTAGCTAGCCGCTTCCAGTTGCGCACACCGAGTGCTTTGATGTCGTCATTCACTTGATTGCGCCACCTGTTACGGGTTCTTCCTCTGCTGCGTACCCCATCTGGGTTGGATTCGAAGACTCGTCGGGCAGGTGCGTTGCTGTCCATACGCTCCACGTGCCCCAGCCATCTAAGCCGCTGTATTTTCAGCTTTTTGACCAGGTCAACGTCGCTGTATAGCCCGTATAGCTCGTCGTTGAATCTTCTCCTCCATACTCCTTCGATACACACCGGACCGAAAATCACACGAAGAATCTTCCTCTCAAAGCACCCTAGCAGATTTTTATCCGAATCTTTCAGTGTCCATGCTTCTGACCCATAAAGCAGGACCGGGATGATTAGGGTTTTGTATAAAGTCTCCTTGGTTCTCTGAGAGAGGGCCTTACTACTTAAATGCCTTCTTAGACCGAAGAAACAGCGGTTGGCAAGAGTAATTCTTCGCTTGATCTCTGCACTGATGTCATTCTGCGATGTAATAGTGGAGCCCAGGTAGACAAAGTCCTTGACAACTTCGAAGTTATATCTGTCCATCGTGATATTTTGCCCGAGTCGACGACGTTGAGATTCCTCTCTCGATGACAGCATATACTTCGTCTTGTCCTCATTAACCGCCAATCCCATTCTAGCCGCCTCCGATTCAATGCTCGCAAATGCCCCTGCCACAGCTCGCTTCGTTCTGCCGACAATGTCTATGTCATCCGCATATGCAAGCAATTGAACGGACTTTTGATAGATTGTACCGCTGGTGTTGACATGTGCGTTGCGTCCGACTATCGAACCAAAGATGCCCTCCTTTCCGAATCTTGCGTTGAAGTCACCAAGAATGATCTTCACGTCGTACTTCGGGCACATATCATACGTTGTCTCCAAGAGATCGTAGAATGCTTCTTTGGTTGAGTCTTCTCTCCTTTCATGGGGAGCGTGAACACAAATCAGCGAATTCTTAAATTTGCCTTTGATGCGGATTGTGACCAGGCGCTCGCTTACACTTCGGAAGCCCAAGACTTCTTGCCTAAGTCTTCCCCTTATCACAAAACTACAACCCAAGAGGCGCTGACCCTGTTCCTTCAAGCACCCGCCGTAGTAGATGTCACACGTTTTCAGTCTCCGTATGCCCTCTCCATCCCATCGCACTTCCTGGATGGCTGTTACGTCAGCCTTTAGCCTGTCCAGGTTCTCCACTAATTGTTCGGCTGCACGTGTTCTGTATAAGGACAGGACGTTCCACGTGCAGATCCGAAATTCATTGTCCTTGTTTCGTTTGCTGGGGTCGTCAACTTTAAAATCATCCATATCCGAGGCTTGTTGTTGTTTCGGAACAACTTTTTTTTACGTGGTAGGGAAGTTACCCCGACGCACAACCCCCGACCCGGAGGACCAGACCCTTCGTATAACTCCAAGGGTAGGGAGCCGGATAAACCGCTCCTTATAGGCCTGAGCTACAAATATGTCGTAGTAGCCCATATAAGGTGTTCACTAAGTAGTTCAACCTAACTGGAACTGTAGACGCCACCGTTGATTCCATCTAGAGAATTCGTCCGCTGCCGCCTCGATGAAAGGAGAAGTGCCTTAGTGGGAACACTCCTCCCCCCCCTCTCTCGTTGGCTGTCCCCAACAGCTTTCCACGGGGATTTAAACCCCGTCTCCAGCTGAGGTACTAGACACCCGATGTTCACCACGTGGAGGTGAGAGTAGGAGTTGGTAGACAGAGGTGGATTTTGAGAAAAACCTGTGGACGCTTGTGTCCTCTTGAATGCACATAACTACCCTTTTGAACATATTTTTTTGTTGAATATTGTAGATGGCAAAAAGGCCCATTGATGACGGATTAATAACATTGTCGGAAAATTTTTGCGAGACTACCCAAACTAAAGAAGAATTGATTAGCCAAGTTTTTCTAAATATTGGACAGCGATACAAAGATAATGCTTGGTTGAGCGAACGAGCAATATTGGCAGGAACAAATAAAGATGTTAACGATGTTAATTGGTATATTCAAAATGGAATAATTTGTGAATTAGTATCATAGAATTCAATCGATACTATTATAGACGAAGATGACGTAGTGAACCGTCCAACAGAATTTCTTAATTCACTAAAGATTTACCAGGAATGCCACCCCATAATTTACGATTAAAAGTCAGTGTGCCAATCCATGCTTCGGAATATAAATCAACAAAGAACAAGAACGGAACAAGACTTGCAACGGAACAAGAAAAATAGAAAAACAAAAAATGGGCACGACTGGATCGCACAAAACTTGCTCTCGTAGCTTACAACTTAAACGTAGCTTGAAATAGACATGTACATATTTATTGGTTCCATTACATTATGATAAAAAAGTTTTAAAAACAATTTAAAATATAAATGATTAATATGAATTATTATAAAATAGTTATTTTAATAGCTAAAATAGATAGAGCTAAAAAAAGTTAGCCATCTGATTTGTTTGATAAATATGGATTTTATGAAAAAAAAAATTCAAAAATCGTTAGAGCGGTTTTTTTTTAAATTAATTTTGTATATATACAAAATCTTGAACATATTTTAAAATAAAATTTGGTATGCCAACTTTAAGTATTTAATAAAATACAATTTTACACAAAATTGAAAAAAAATTCATTGGTCCGTTTTCAAGATATTGAATTTGAAGTTGCAATCGGTGTAGTAGTTAACGAGAAATTTGAAAACCAAAAAATTGGTTGTATGACAGGTACCGTTAATAACCGTTATAAAAAAAAAATGTCTGCCAAAATATTTACTTTAGTAGTTTTAGTACCTCGTAATTTTTTTTTTTGAAAATCCTTAGAGCCGTTTTTGAAATAAATCAATTTTTGTATATTGGTGGTACGACAGGTACCGTTATTTTTTGAGCTAAAAAAATTTTCTCTCTAGGGAATCACATAAAAAACTTAAGTGCAAAGTTTGAAGAAAATCGCTTGAGCCGTTTAGGCTGCAGGTCGAGGTACAGACAGACAGAATTGAAAGACCCACTTTTTTCGCGTTCTCTATCATCGTAATGTTAGGGAAAATTCTTTTCGCAATTTTTTTTGTACGAGTCCTAAACTTGCCCTATACTACGTATATCGCAAGTAAAAATAAACATTTTGAAGAGAACTTTGAGTTTTTATTAACAACCAGCGAAGCGGTCGCGGGCACCCTAGTTAGAAATAAAAAAAAAACAAATCTTTAAAAATAAAACATCGAAATTAGTATTTTTGCCACGAAATTTGCCTTTTCGGACCACAGTGGCGAGAGAGCTCATCACGATTTTTTTCCCGAGCATCGCTCTGAATTATGCTGAGGCTGACCATCAAGATTGATTTTAGCTGCGAAAAACGAGGACCATTTGAATTTTGTCATTGAAAATCAAATCGCCAATGAGTTCACATTCGTACAAATCCTTGATAGATTAAAATGAAGTCACCAACTACAACTATCCCTACGAAATTTTTGAAGTCTTTGAATGTTCCGGGCTTGCTGCCGCATATGTAATTTGAAATTGCTAGTCAGTTCAGTTTTAATTTTGTTGCCCAACCTCAATGCACGGAATACCGAAACTTTGTTTTGAAAGCTTAATGCTTTTGTTTGTGAAGAATCTCAAATCATATGTCATTGAAGCGACGATTTTCGGGGGGAAATTGAAAGTCGAAGATGTTCTCATTCCGCGGATTTCGCTTATCGGCGTTTTCAATTTCCGCTGCGTCTCGCTTTTGCTATGACTATCAATAAGTCGCAAGGGCATCAATTGGATGTGTGTGGCACCAATCTTGAATTACCATGTTTTTCACATGGTCAATTGACGTGTCAGCAAACCTACCGCTTTGTACCTACATGTACTCGCCCAAGAAATTTGTGTACCATAAAGCACTTCAGTGAAAAGGCGGAAGGTTGGCCGACAGCCAATCATTTTGGTTTGATTGAAACTCGTCGAATTTATTTATTTTCATTGTTTTTAATAGAACTTTTGAATAAATTTTAATTTACCGTATTACATACACTCCTCGTCAACTGAATACGCACAAACATTTTTTAATATACTTTACCCATGAAGGGAGGTAAGAAAACAGCAACAACAGCAGCTGAGAGACGAAGAATTTTAAGATGTGCATCAAATTCTTCTGATTCTGTGGCAAAAATAAAACAAAAAGTCGGCGTAAACGCAAGTTGCTCAACAGTATTAAGAGAGATTAACAACTCAAGCCATCTTAAACGAATGAAACTTAAGAAAAAACCACCACTTGACGAGAGACGGAAAATGTTGCGATTAGATTTTTAAGACTTCACATGAGTTGGAAAAAAGAATGGTATCACGTGGTTTTTTCAGATGAAAAAAAGTTTAATTTCGATGGCCCTGATGGGTTCAACTTCTATTTTCACGACTTAAGAAAAGAAAAAAGATTTTTAAAGCGCCATCATAGTCGTGAAGGAGGTGTCATGATATGGGGAGCAGTCAGTTATTATGGAACAGTTGAGCTCGAGGTTGTAACATCAAGAATGACAGCAGCTGGGTATAAAGTAATTTTGGAAAGAAATTTTCCTAAATTTTCTAACATCTTTGGACCCATAAACTGGACCTACCAACATGATAATGCGCCTATTCACTCAGCGCGCATAATAAAAACATGGATAGAGGAGCAACAAGTGCAGTTGCTTCAATGGCCGCCGTACTCACCTGATCTAAACATCATAGAAAATGTCTGGGGATGGTTAGTACGCAAAGTTTATGAGGGTGGTCGTCAGTTCGAAGACAAAGAAACCTTAATTTCTGCAATCAAATTAGCGTGGAGCGAAATTTCGTTAAATTACATTAAAAAGCTATACGATTCCATGCCGGATCGAATTTACGAAGTTATTAAAAATAAAGGTGGAAGTACCCACTACTAAACTTAAACAAAAACTTGTTTCATTCCATTCCAATACCAATTTTAATTTTTGTACCTATTCAGTTGACTCAAAAAAAAACTTCTACTTTGCATAAGTTACACTTTGGAAGTGGTTGAAGGAAAAACTCACGGTTGTTTTTGGATAAAACTTTGAAATTCTGTTATTTATATGTTACGAAAATTTTTACCATCAACAGATGGCATAATAACCATCACTGTTTGGAAAAAATGGATAAAATATATTCAAAAATGTTTGTGCGTATTCAGTTGACGAGGAGTGTATATGAAACAGCATTGTGCCTGCTTGGAATCATAATTTTCATTACATTAACGAAATTAGTGAGTAGTAGCCCGGTGGCGGAATGGTTAGTGCGTTTAAAAGTTTTTTTTTTCAGGGCTACTGCCTCTTGCGAGGAATTGGCAAAACCTCCAAGAGTATCACTTGTCATGAATAAGTGCTTCTCGTCTAACCGTTCGATTCGGCATAAAATTGTAAGTCCCTTCCATTCCTGTCGGCACGCGCACACAGGAATGGTTGCCAGTTCTTAGTCACTAGGCCCTGGTTCTTCACGAGCCGTTGGCCACCAAATTTATTTATTTTTTATCTTGTCAGAACGATGTTCGCTGGATCAGCTAGTTCGAAAAACATTATATAAAATATACTGACGTCCTATTGTGCACGCATAACTAGAAAATGGAGCATTCTATTTTCACGATTTTGGGCTTGATGGACTTGTATTGGTCCAAGGAAGGACATTATGGAGGAAAATCAAGGACAATTTCAAAGAAAATTGGAAATCTGGTTTTCAGTACATTTGTTCGCATTTAATTGAGAATTTGAGTGAGAAATTAATTTCGATCGAGTCGCATTGATTTAAAGAGTTGGAATAAATCTGCCAATGTTTAATCCAGAATAAAATCAAATGAATGATGAATTGATGCAGCATTTTCTTTCTTGATGGGAAAAAAGGTCCTGATTTCACTGATTTGGCCAAAGATTCGTTCGAAATCTGAAATTTGTCTGACATTCACGTCTTATGGGATGGCTACGTTGTTAGAATGCGGTCGAACCGTTCTGCAAAGAAACTACACCGAATTCAAGTCCGTGAAGTTGGGAGGACAAATGTTTGAGAGCCTTCCTCATCATAAAATGTGTGTTCATTGAAGTTCAATCTGAACCATTTGATAGTAGCTGTTGGCTGTATTCCAATCCCTTTCATGGATTCCCCGCAGTCGCTTTCGTATAGCGAATGCTGGTACCGGTCCCTCGAAGTCTTCGGCCTCTTTATTAGCTCGTTCACGGGATTATTTATAGTGAGCTCCATAACTTCAATAGCTTCATGAATTACGTTGTCCGAGAGATTTCTGTAAGAATGCGCGTCGCTATATTCTCCCGATCTTTCTTTAGAATCGATCAATAATGTCCAAGCAGTTGAAGTTTATATATTCCTCGTTTTGTGGAAAAGATCCTGAAAGAATATCTGAAATAATGGGCCATTTTCGAAACTTTTTTAGTCATTTTCGACGAAAAGTTTTTAAAACACTTTTGGTACTTATTTTTACTAAGAATATTGTTTGAATCTTATATCTGATACAGTGATATGTTTGATATATCAAAATAAGCGTTTAGTTATTGGTTAGCAAAATAACGACTTTTGGTGGAAATTTGCTTACAAAATAAACGCTTGTTTGTGCCTGGCAAAATCTTACAAAAATTCTTAAGCTCCTACTATTGGTACATTTGTGTATTTGAAGAATATAAAGTTTTTATTTATAAAGAAGAATGGGCATTTTGGGCCACGAATGAGATATAATATATCGTAGGAAAGCTTAGTTGAAGAGCACCATTTTTGAATATGGACACCGAACTGTAAACCATGATGGGGTTTAGGTATATTACAAAATATAAAACAATTCTTCTATGGTTAATAGAATTTGCAAAGTGTTTTTCTGGTCCACTTATTTAAGCCAACTCCCATTGTTTAAGATTAGTATGCAGCTGATGCGAATCGAAATTTTCCTGCCGCCTACAAAAAGACAACGAAATGCTTACGAAAATACAGCGAAAAAATATTCATGGAGAGTGTTACGAATAGCAAATAAATAAAATAAAATTTAACGAAAAAATCAAAGGAAAGCCATGAAAGAAACAACAAATAAAAACACGAACAAACCCAAATGTTATTTCTCCGCAGACAATTATTGGTCCGGCAGACAGTGGAGACTTGTCAAAACAATCTGGTATAATCATCAATTTCGATGGTGGAAGAGCGTACCACTGAACGAAAACGAAAAGCACAACGAAATTTTTCGTTTATGATTTCATCATGTCATTTTTATATGGAATTTTTCGTTTCACATCAGATGTGTACTAGGCTTTAGGACAACAAAATACTTGTTTTTGGTACACTCCATAACAACTAATCCTTTTCATAGGTCTGGTTTCTAGGCACTTGGTAGACCCGGTCCCATATATTTTATCCCATTCTCCTTTCATACAAAATTTTCTTCTATCTTCATTTTCTCTTAGAACAGGGTCCAGATCGCGTAAGACTAAAACGATTGAAGCGCTTAGAAGATGAAGGACGTAAGCGACATTTTTAAACATTTGAGTTGTAAGCATTTAAAGTTTATTGCCTCTAACTTATCTTATGAAAATAATAAAAATACTGTATGGATAATTTAAAGTCAATAAAACTGAGGTGAATTTCATTTTAGGAATCTTTTTTATTTAACACAAATAGTTGTTGAGATATTTACACTTTTGTGCATTTAACAACTTTACTTTTTTTGTATTTAATTTAATTTTTTTTATAAAGGACTTTTTGATATGTTGTAATTTACTTATTTTTTGTTTGTTCTTTCTCTTAACCTTCTCCAAGACCTTTTGAAATTGCATTTAAATAAAACCATTGATGTTCTACACGATCGAATTTCATCTGTTCTTTTAAAATTTTTAGTTTTTTCTGCAGAAAGTTGTTTCAATTTGTTCTCTCTATGCATAAAATCTTGATTATAATCAGGACGTTTGTTACTTTTGGCTATAAAGAAATATATTTATAATAACCTTACTAAAAGGAACATATTCATTACATCATAGCATTCTTTGTAAAGGTAAGAACCATACTCCCTGCGAATGCATTTTATTGAGTCCCTAAATTGAACCTTGCAATAAAGTAAAAATAAAATTAGTCTGCGGGGGAATTCGTGAATTCGTCTGGTTTTTTGCAGTAAGGCTTGTGAAAGTATGTTGAATGAATAAATCAATTCGGGGTATGATGCACTGCTACCTTAGATCTACTGTGGCCCCATCTAGAGCTTTTTTTAGTTATTTGATAGTATTTTCAGTGAGCGTAGGTCCCTCTGCTCTATCTGGCGACTTCCCAGATATCTGTCTTTGATGCACAAGTGCGTGGTATTTGCCTAATATGTGGTCAGGTGTTTCCTCCTGGATGTTACAGAATCTACAAGTTGCACTGCTCACTAAGTCGAGAATACTGAGATGTCTCTTTAGTATAAAGTGACCAGTGATTTAACCCGTTACTTTTCATAGTATGTTCTTGCCGAGATTTATGCAGGCTTTGTACCGTTCTTGGTTGTAATTCCCAAGTAGTAGTTTGGCCTGCCTCAGTTTTGGGTGTTCTTTCCAGTCTCCTCTTCTGATTTGATATTGTTTTTGATCACATTTTCACCTAATCCGCAATAGGGCTGTTAGGAGGGTTCTTGCTCCTAATTTGGCTAGGGAGTCTGCCTCCTCTTTACCATCGATTCCTACGTGACCCGGTACCCAATAGAGTTAGACGTTGTTATTTTTTCCCAGTTAATTTAACCTCCGCAGGCATTCCCATACCAGTTTTGAGCTAATGGCATAGGAGCATGGGCATGGGTTACTACATTACGCAAATGACTTGACATTTTTAATGTCGTTGGCTCTTATAGACTTACAGATGTGTGGGAAAAATAACGCTTTCCAATTGTGCGTAAGACTATACGAAATTTAGCCATCATGTAAGGCCACCTGCGTCGGAATATTCAAATTTGAAGTAGTGTGTGTTGGCTCGTGCCTCTTGCCTGCACATGCACTGAGTTTTGTGGTTCACTTATAGCCAGTGGCGGATCCAGGGGGGTGGCTATAGGGGCTAAAGCCCCCCCCACAGGCGGTTCTTAAAATTGATTGAAATATAGAAATCAGAATCAGGAGTCAGAAAAAATAACGAGGCTGGGGCTACGCAATTTATATGCTACGTATTTTTTTTCTAAGCCCCAAATTAATAAGGTTTGGGCTGAATTCTGAAGGGAATTGTACAAAAAACAAGTTTGGGGCTACGGATAATTGACATAAAATTGGGACGAAAAAAAAACAGCTCGCGAGTAGGGCTTGACAATTGGACAAAAAAACGTGGTCGGGGCTAAGCAAATAATTCCTTTAAAACTTACCTTATTCCAGAAAGTTTTTGGGCTTGACTCAAGGGATTGTCAAGTCCAAGTTGGGTCTGATGCTTAAAGAGATAATTAAAAAAACGGGGTCGGGGCTTAACAATTAACATTCCAAATGAAAAAAATTATATACCCTAACAACTTCGCTAACTTTGCAAAAAAACGAAATTGGGGCTAAACCCGTGGAGAATTCGGGAACAACAAATCAAAATCTGAGTTTTCTCTGGGCACTCAGAAAATCATGCGTGTGAATATTTGCAATCCCTCTGGACTGACTGAAATTTATTGACAGATTTTTTCTTCTGGTGGTTCAAAGCTTGACCTGGCTGAAAATTGAAGGTATATAAATTTTTTTGGGAATCAGCAGGAAAAGGAAACAGTAATTCATTTCCTCTGCAAATGCCCTGCTCTGGCTAAAGCTAGAGCACAATTTTTCGGAAGGCCATTTTTGTACGAAATTGAAGAACTTTCGGAAATGAAGATCAAAGAGGAGCAGCAACACTGGCGTTTACCTGACAAGTTGTGAAAATTTTAAGTGGATTTATAAAAAGAAAGAAATTTGAAAAAATTAAATATTTATACTTGTGAAAACCTAACCAAAACCATAAGAAAACGCAGGCAAAACATTTCGAATTATCGATCTTCAAATTGTGAGCTCTAGAGTTAAGAGCTACCGCCAAACTTTTTTCTTTTATTTGACATAACTCACATAACCATACATTTTGTAACCCTTTGGGTAAATGAATAAAAGAAACCTCGCCAGTTATCCCCCGAAATAAATCGTGCAAGCTCTCCGAAAAGGTATTTTCCGTCAAAAATGAATAGAGAAGATGAGACAATAACACTTTCATCTCTATCTGATATTTTGGATCTTAAACTAAAAGATCTCGCACAAAAAAGTGATACACAACAGTTTTCATCCGATATTACTGCCTTAAAAATCAAAAATGATTAGCTAACTGCTAGACTTATGATGGCAGAGGAGGGCTGCTGTAATCTTGAGGCAAAGGTGGAGTCTCTTCTTATATTAGCCAACGAGAAAAATATATTGATTCACATGCCATTTGCTGAAAAGGGCACGGAAAAGTCGAAGGTGGAAAGTCTGTGCAAAGGGCTGCTGCAAGTGCCTAATGCCGAAATTGAAGACATCCGCCATTTGCCCATCAAAACAACAAAAACTCCTTACTTATGGTGAAGTTTAGATCGTCACAAGCTGCAAACTGCGTTTTACGTGCTTCAAGCAAATTGAAGGGGTCTTCAATCTCTATGCGGAAAGACTTGCAGCTAGGAGCCAGAAGAAGCCGAAGTATTTTGCTTAAATGTAGATGGTGGATTCAAAAACAAACTCCGGACTCGACGTCGAAGATGAGGATGAGTGTTTATGATGATAAACTGCGAGTTGGTGGAAAAGTTTTTACTTGGAATATAAACAATGGTTTTAGGTGCGGATCGCTGGATGCGTTGTCAGAGATGAATAAATTGTTTGACAGCCTACGCATGACAGCTGCTGATCTGTCATCGATCGTTTCTTCTTCGAGTAGAGACAAAAACCACAACGCAGCGCCATCTTTGAGTGAATCAGAGCAACCACGAAATCAACCTAGTTCCTCGCAATAACTTTTAGAGGCCGCACCACGGGTTTCCGTCTTGCCAAGCGACGGTTTTTATTTAAATATTCTAAGTTTTAATATTCATGGATTCACAAATAAAATTATATTTAATGATTTTTTTATGTAGAGAAGTTTGATGTATTTTTTCTTTTCGAAACATGGGTCGAGGTAGATAATAATGAATATTTTAATAAGTGGTTTAGCAATTATGTATTGAAAAATATACCGGCTGTGAAAATTCATAGAAAGGGACGAGCAATGGGTGGTGTTTATTTGGTTTTAAGAAAGATGCTAAATGAAGTTTCGAGTTTATGGTAATCGAAAAAATTATTTTTCTCAAAATAGAAAGCAAGGGAAGGATCGATTATATAGTTCCAGTTTACCTAAACTGTACACAGTGGTCACGTGACTTCGAAAAATTGCAGAATGCTCTTAACTATTTTTGAAAACATAATTTAATTATTGTTGGTGATCTGAATGCGAGAGTTGGATTGGACCAATGTTGTACTGAACAGTTGGCGTGTATTTCATCGAAATTGTTCTTTGAAAGAAACTCTAAGGACAATATTTTGGATGGAAAGGGAAAGCAGCTGTTAGAATTCTGTCAAACGTTCGACCTTTCAATTATTAATGGGAGATCCAGAAGTGATAAGCTTGGTGAAATAACCTTTTTAGCTGCGCAAGGCTCTTGAACGAATAATTTTTGCTGCGCAGCAACCGATTGTGTGGAAATAGTTGAAGTTTTTAAGGTTGGAAGTCAAAACTTTTCGGATCACATGCCAGTCGAAGTGGTGCTTCAATTGAATGGGATTGAATTCTCTATGTCAAGTGGAACCGAGTTGCAACTGCTACCAAAACTTATACTGAGAGAGCACCAAATTGAAGTTTTTCAGCAGAACTTATCCTTGGAACTAGCTCAAGTGCAGCTGGAACGCGAAGAACCCATTCAATAAGATTTCCTTGATGAAATTATTACTAAAAGTGCGCCAAAAACTATTCAACGACGGCATTGCAAACCCAAAAATAAATGGTTCAATAATGAGTGTGAAAAGGCGAGAGACAAGGCATTCCGGCAACTTGATTTATACCGTTAATTTAATACAGATATTTTCAAGAAAATGTACTTAGAAGCTAACAAGAATTTTAAACTTATTTGTACGAATTCTAAGAAAAATCATTTTATTCAACAAGTGCAGGAAGCTTTAAGCGCAACCAATGCAAAACATTTTTGGAATGCTATAAGAGCTATATCTGGCCGATCCTTCACAATTGGTGTTAACTTGCACCCTAATATACTTAACGAGCATTTCTTCAAACTTATCAACCCAATTAACAACAGCACAGTAGTACAATATGCCAGCCCTTTAGTAGAACATGACTATCTAGATGGACGCATAAGTTTGGAGGAAGTCAAAGAGGCCATTGCAAAAAAAAAGTTGAACAAAGCCCCAGGGAAAACAGAATACCTTTTGAGTTCTACAAGAGTCTATCAAAAGAGGCTTTAAATATGCTGACTTACTCTTTCAATCACATATTTGACTTCAATAATTTACCACAAGGCTTCCGAAAGGCGATTTTGTTTCCAATACATAAAACACGTGACATAAATTTAGCCGAGAATTATAGAGGCATTTCCTTTCTGAACTGTACATTAAAGAATTTTTCATCTGATCTATACACAAGACTTACAACATGGGCTGAAAAGGAGAACCTGCTTAGTGATTTTTAGGCTGGATTTAGAAAAAATCATTCAACAATCGACCAGATTTTTACTCTAATGAATATTGCGCAATCGTTCCAGGACCAACATAAGAAACTGTATGCTTCTTACGTAGATATTTTGTATTTATTTATTTATTTATTTATTTATTCATCAAGCAGATTGATATAATATTTTTTACAAATAAAATATAATCCTACAGACTAATTGAAACAGGTTAATAACTTTAACAATAACTTATAAATTTAAATAAATGCATTAACTAATGACTACTGGCTAGTACCTAAACCACCAGTGTAGGAGTTAAGTAATAAATATATTAAATATGTTTTAAAAGAATCTCTACTTTGGTAGGAAAAGAAGTCAACATGATTACAAATGATATTACTTTCTCTAATGCAACGAGTTAGAGGCTCATTGAAACCATAGTTTACCCGATGATAGGATTCATGAAATAGAATACAGGACCGCGTTTGCCTATACGGTGCATATATATCAACTAACGACAATAGTAGAGGACAACGTATGTGAGATGTAATAACATCGCGTAAAAATACAATAGAAATATACCGACGGCGAATATCAAGCGGTTGTTGCCCAAGCAATTTACATCTGGTCTCATAAGAAGGAATTTCAATATTCCAGTTTAAACAATGTACTACAATTCGCGAAAATTTTCTCTGGACCTTTTCAATCCTTAAACAATGAGTTTTATAAAAAGGATTCCAAATTACTGAGCAGTATTCGAGGGAAGACCTTACATAAGCATAGAATTGTGATCGAAGGGTAAATGGATCTTTAAACTCTTTTGAGTTGCGAACCACAAATCCCAACATACTATTCGCTTTAGCAACCACAAAATCAATGTGGGAGGTGAAACTTAGTTTGGAATCGAATATTACACCAAGGTCTTTCTTTTCTCTAAGTTTAATAAGCTTTGACTTGTTAATTTCATATTCAGAGTCGATTGGTCTAACACAACGAGAGAAAGATAAAGTTTGACATTTGGAGACATTGAAAAAGAGCTGGTTAGCAATGCACCATTCAGATAAGCGCTCAAGATCAATTTGAAGTAAAAGGCAATCATCCAAAGATTTAATACAACGGAAAATTTTGATGTCATCCGCAAACATTAAACAGAGAGCATTGTTGATAAAAGTTGGTATGTCATTGATCAACAACAGGAACAGAAGGGGCCCCAAGTGACTGCATTGAGGAACACCAGACGTTACATGAATTTTTTCAGAAAATAAGTCGTTAATGCGGACTAACTTTAACTGAAATACGATTCAAACCATTTTAAAATACTTGAATGGAAGCCAATGAATTCCATCTTTTTTATTAATATCAAATGATTGACCCTATCGAAAGCCTTCGAAAAGTCTGTAAATACAACATCCATTTGAAAACCATTTTCAAGATTTCTAGTTATATGGTTACAAAAAATTGCTAGGTTTGTCGTAGTGGATCTACCAGCTATAAATCTATGTTGAGATGGCGAAATCATTTCTTTCAGAATAAAGGTTAGTTTTTCATAAAAACATTTTCTCAAAAATCTTAGGAATGGTAGACAATTTACTTATGGGGCGGTAATTAGAATCATCTTGTTTGGAGCCGGATTTATGAATAGGAATAATTAAGGAAATTTTTCAATCGTCAAGAAAAAGACCTTTTTCAAGAGAAACATTGAACAGTAGAGTTAATGGCCCTGAAAGAGCAACAGCACAGTTTTTCAATACAATTGGTGGAATGCCATCAGGTCCCGGTTGTTTATCATCATTGAGATCCCTTAAGCTTGCTTAACATCTTTGCAACTTAAGTTTAAGCTGCCTATATTGATGAAATTATCACTTACATTAGATGAAAAATTTTGAGGAATACATTGAGGGGAGTATACCGATTGAAAAAAATTTGCAAATAAGTTGCATATAGTATTTATGTTAGTAGATGTTGTTCCCAAATACTGCATGCAATTAGGTATCCCATTTGAGCATTTTCTGTTATTTATGTAAGACCAAAATGCTTACTGTTATGTTTTAAGCAAGATTCAGTACGACACAGATAATTTTTATACAAGAATTTATGTAAAAAATCGAATTCCTTCTGAAGACGTAAATAATTACTCCGGAGTCCAACATCATTAACGGAATTACGGTATAATTTATACGTTTTGTTCTTTTTATTATTTAAGTTAGATAAACGTTTATTCCACCAAGGTGGCTTCGAATTATTGTAGACAACGACTTAAGGAACAAATAAGTTAATTGCTTCTTTAATTGTCCCCATCAATAAATTATATGCATCCGTGAGCTGGTAATTTAAAACGATATTGTTCCAAGAAAACGAATTTAAATGATTAATAATTCCTGCGAAAGCAGCTTTTGATTCTATCGATAGAAGGTCGCTATTTTATAAATTGTCATTGATGGGAATGTTCACAAAGATGATTAATATTCTAAAACTCTTGTACTCAGACACACAATCAGCGGTTTGGAATGGAAAGATTCTTTCGGAAAGGTTTCCAACAAACATGGGAGAAAAACAGGGGTGTGTTCTAAGTACTCTTTTGTTCATTCTATTTCTTAAAGACCTGAATGATGTGCTTTGCGGTGGAATTTTGTGGGCTGGAAGGAGAATTAAAGTGCTCATGTATGCTGATGATATTGTCCTATTATTGGACACGACTCAAGGACTAAGTCGCATGATTTTGGACCTTGAAAAATACTGCGCGAAATGGAATCTCACGGTGAATTTGAGTATGTCCAATATAATGATATTTAGAAAGGCCAGTGGGCGCTACGCCCAAAATGAAAAGTGGAAATTTGCTGGCGAAGATATTGAAATCGTCAAGGAGTACGAATATCTCGGCATGAAAATCTACGGCACTGAACTCTAATTGGAAATCCTGCATTAATTCGAGTACACTCAGTTTAAGTGCAAAGTATAAACTTTTTGATGCGACTTCTAAGTCAGTCTTGTTTTACGCTGCTCAGGTTTGGGGTTACGAATAAAGTGAGGAAGTTGAAAAATGACTTAGATTTTTTCTCAAAAGATTGTTCAAACTCCCTTCGAACACCCCAAACTATATGCTTTTATTAGAAACGGGAATGTCACCACTATTTACTGCAACCTTGAAGCTTCACTTTGATTATGTGATGAAAGCAATGTCGCAGCCATCGAACCGTCTGACTAGGCTTATTTTAACGCATGCTATTTCTTCCAAATCTTTGTTCTACAGAAAGTGGCAACTTTTGGCAAGAAGATACAGTCTGGATCTAAATGTTTCGTTTGGTAATATTGATTCTTGGAGAGAGAACTTGTATATTTTCATAAGGAGTCTCGATGAGAAACTGAGGGAGGAGTTTAAAGAGCAAGCGCAGTCATCTCCTTATAGACAGTATTACTGCACACTTAATTACGACTTAGCTGAATCCAATTATTTCCGGAATGAAAATAGTACCTTCGACATATCAACCATTTTTAAAGCAAGAGGGGAACTGCTTAACCTGAATTTCAAACCACACAGGGATTATCTTCCTTTATTTTGCACTTTATGTAACCTTGGAACAAGAGAGGATGTATTCCATTTTATAGCAACATGTCCGGTTCTCAATGAGATAAGAAGGATAATTTTCAAGAGCTCGAAAATAACATTAGAGAGAACAACGAATATTTTAAATGGATGCGAAGGATGGAAGCCGCTCGTTGCATTCTGTAATGAAGCTGCTAGCTACAGAGCCAAAATAATAGCAGAAGCATTTTAAAATATCGGGTTTTTCAATAAGAGTGCTACAAAACAAAAACGGTTTTGGACATCAATGGAATTCATTATTCCTGTGATAGTACGTTCGATGCCATTATAAATGGAACTCGATTTCTTTTGCATGGCGACCACGGGCACGCTTGCAGAAGTCCAGACGCTGAACCCAATTATCGACGGTTTTCAAGCAAAAATCGGCCGATACTGCTGCAATTTCACGTTTGATATTCGAACGAAGTTCATCAATCGTCGCTGGCTTGTTGGCATAGACCATAGACTTGACGTAGCCCCACAGGAAATAGTCTAACGTCGTCAAATCGCACGACCGAGGCGGCCAAGCAACTGGACCATTTCGTGAGATAACACGTTCTCCAAACTTGGTTTCCAATAAATTGATTGTGTTATTCGCTGTGTGGCTTGTGGCGCCATCCTGTTGGAATCACATGTCCTCCAAGTCCATATCATCCAATTGGGGCCAAAAATATTCGGTTATCATTGAAAGGAAGCGATCCCCATTCACAGTAACGTGCCGGTCTTGATCATCACGGAAGAAGTACGGCCCAATGACGCCGCCGGCCCATAAACCACACCAAACCGTAATTTTTTCGGGATGCAATGATGACTCTTGGAGTACGTGTGGATTGCTGCCTGACCAATACCGCATATTTTGTTTATTGCTGAAGCCATTCAGCTAAAAATGAGCCTCATCGCTGAAGATGATTTTTCGATGAAAATCCGAATCATTTTCAAGTTTTTGCTCAGCCCAATTCACGAACATACGACGCCTCTGGTGGTCAAGCGGCTTCAGTTCTTGCGTCAATTTAATCTTGTTAGGATGTAGGCCAAGATCTTTGCGCAAAATTCGCCACCCACAACGACGTCACAGAGATGCCCAACGCTTGAGGACGACGTGTGAGAGACACATTTGGGCTTTCTGCAACTGAAGCCTCAGCGGCAGCAATATTCTCGACACTACGGACATCTCTTTGTCTCACTGGCACGAGAACTTTTTGTACTGTGCCTGTGGATTCAAATTATTTCCACTAGACGTTTAATTGTTGATTATAGGACGATTATGACGACCATAAATTGGACGTAGCGCTCTTAACGTCGAGGCCACTGACTCCGAATTTCGGTAGTAAATTTTAATAATTTCGACTCGTTGTTGGCTCGTATATCTTGAAATGGCAAACCTTATTGAAGAGAAATGTCAAAAGAGCTGCAAGAAATTTGGTATCGTTTGCTGTCCCTGTTGCTCTACTTTTGTAGCGTTCCTGTTGAAAAACCCCTTAGTTTACTAAACCAAACCAAAAAAAAAAAACAAAACGTACTCAACCCATGCATTAAATATTTATTTAAAAACTAAAATTGTTTCTTTAAAAAACGTATTATATTATAAATTGTTTTAGAAAATATTATTTTTCTTGCCATCTGAGGTGACGGCCAAGGCCCATACCTTAATAAGATTGTACGCTAACAAACTAATGTAAAAATTGTAATCAACATTACTTTTAAAGAAATAAAGCAATCTATTAATCTAATCTAATCTAAGATCAAAGTCTTGATCTCTTTCCTCAACGCGACAAAATTGCTCTAGGACGAACTTCGGTTACTTCTGCATTACACCCTCCGTCGGATTCCTATGATCACAAGCTAGAGGACAGGGGTGTTGGCGGCCAGCGGTTCATGGGGCAGATTGACCAGATGATCATTTGATTAGATCAGCGGCCACTTAAGTTTGAGTACCAGTCAATAAGCTGGCTAGCTGGGCAAGCTGTGGATAGTTCGGATGCGAGTACTGGTCTGCTTGAATGAGTGATCCGCTTCCTGTTGATTGAGATAAAACAAATTGGCATACCACAAACATTAAAAATCGAACCACGTCAATTCCATCCACAGGTTCTAACGAGTTATGCTTTTAAAAAACAATTTCTACCTACCTAACAACAGTATATAAATACATGTGATGAAGTTCAATGCCCTTACTTAGAATATATAGAAAATGTTATAATATAATTGTACCTTAGCCTTACAGTTGGCAAAATTTAACAGATAAAACAATCATATACCACTAGACACTGATCATATTCTTAAAAGCTTAAAACTAGTTAAAATAATTTGCAGATTAAAATTTTACAATCTTGATATACAAGTTTCAGTCTTTATTGAAGAATATATTTAATATGCCTACCTATGTAACTATTAAATCTATGCGTTAATAAGTGCGAAAAAAATGCGTAGATCTTGTTTAGGCACTTATACAATTTTGCAATTTAAATAATTCAGCAGGGATATGGTAATCCTCGTTTTGTATATGAATTCTTCTTCAAAAGCTTGAGGATGAAGATGGATTTTATTTTCACTATAAATTTACCACACAGCAATCACTAAGCATTCACTAAGTTTTCAGTTTCCTTACGGTTAACAACAAACTATAACAATATCAACATGCAATTCGTCATTGTTTTCGTTGCCCTATTCGGTTTAGCTTTGGCTGCTCCATCTGCTCCATCAAACGCTGAGGTTCAAATTCTCCGCTTAGAAAATGAAGCCAATCCAGCCGGTGACGCATACAGTTACGGGTAAGTTTTTTTGTATTTAATTTTTAAATCTAACTTTCTAAAGTGTTGTTTTCAAATCTTAACTCTAAACATTCTTTTTTTAAATTATAGTTTTGAGACCAGTGATGGTACATCCAAAACTGAACAAGGTCAATTGAAGAACGCTGGAACTGAAAATGAAGCTATCTCAGTCCAAGGATCATACTCTTTCATTGGAATTGATGGTATCACCTATACCGTCAAATACATCGCCGATGAGAACGGTTTCCAACCCGAAGGTGCTCATTTGCCAGTTGCCCCTGTAGCCTAAGACTAAAAATATTGTTAACTAGATTTTAAAAAAAAATACAGAAAGCATTTAAAAAAAAACTGATTTCTATTTTTCTATTTTTTGGTTACTTGGCCTAAGTAAAGTATACCGAATTAGGTTGGACCCCTAAAATATTTAAGCAAAATGGTATAAATAATGAACCATGTGTTCATTATTTGTGGGATCCACAGAAATATTCAAGTTAAACAAGATAGAATGTATGGTCTTTTATTTAAATTCCATAGAATCAACTTAAATATTTGATTCATCACTAATTAATCATTGATTATTGGTAAGGCCAATTGCAACTCGTATTTATTTAGTAAAAACATAATATAAGGTTTTAATCAAACCGTAAGAAAACAAATGAAAATTGAGAAAAAGTAAATAAAGAAAAAGGAATTCTCCGCGTTAACCTTTTATTTTCACATTTATTTTCTCCATTTACCATAGTTTTTGCATGGTTTTATTGGGCTGGACTGAGTTGTTTGGACTTTCAGAAAGTCAGAAATTGGCTTCGACCCAAATGCCAAATATGTATAGGCCATCTAAAAAAAAAAAATAAATCTGGTGGAACAACGGCTCATGAAGAACCAGGGTCTAGTGACTAACAACTCGCAACCACTCCTGTGTGCGCCTTTCGACAGGAATGGAAGGGACCTATAATTGTATGCCGAACGGCTAGACGAGAAGCACTTTTCCGTGACAAGTGATACTCTTGGAGGATTTGTCAATTACTCTCAAGAGGCAGTAGCCCTGAAAAAAAACTTTTTTTTTTTTTAGTTTTTAGGTGGACGAGGCTGAGAAGCGATCCCAGACCTCCAGCGTGACAGTCGAACGCACTAACCATTACGCTACGGACTACTACATAGGCCATCTAATGGTTTATTTATAAATCATAGGTTATTATTCTTCACCAAATGTCAGTATCATACCTCCGGGGAACGAAATGAGTCACTTTACGCTTGAACAACGCTGTGAAATATTGAAAACTTATCATCACAAATCATCTTTTGTGACGAGGCGCATTGTCATCTCGGCGGCTACGTTAACAAACAGAATTGCCGCATCTGAGGCATTACCATTAATTGTGGAACACAACGTCGTTCAAGTGGCTGCTTCGGCTGGGTTCGCAGTAGCGCATTCTGCCACTCCAATTTTCCAAGGCCTTGTTGATGGTTTTGGGCTGTAGCTCACGGACTGCATGGATGATATTGGGCCTTAGTGCTTGAATCTTTTCCGGATTGTTGGCATAACATCAATCCTTCAAGGTTCCCCACAAAAAAATAGTCTAAAGGTGTCAAAGCACAGCTCCGAGTTGGCCAAATAACAAGACGTCTGATAACATGATTTGGGAATTTGGTGCGCAAAACATCGATCTTGGCATGGCGTGGCGTGGCGCACCATCCTGCATGAGCCAGAGGTCATCCAAATCCATGTTTTCAATTTCAGTAAAAAAAGTCGGCAAACATGGCTCTGTAACGCCCACCGTTGACCGAAACCTTGTCTCCAGCCACACTTTCGAAGAAAAATGGTCCAATGATGCCACCACTCCCCAATCCGGTCGGAGCCAATTTCTGACTTTCTGAAAGTCCAAACAACTCAGTCGAGCCCAATAAAATCATGCAAAAACTATGGTAAATGATGAAAATCAATGTGAAAATGGAAGGTTAACGCTGAGAATTCCTTTTTTTATTTACTTTTCCACAATCTTCATTTGTATTCTTAAGGTTGGATTAAAACCTTATATTGTGTTTTTACTAAATAAATACGAGTTGCAACGGGCCTTACCAATAATCAATGATTAATTAGTGATGAATCAAATATTTAAGTTGATTCTATGGAATTTAAATAAAAGATCATACATTCTATCTTGTTTAACTTGAATATTTCTGTGGATCCCACAAATAATGAACACATGGTTCATTATTTATACCATTTTGCTTAAATATTTTAGGGGTCCAACGTAATTCGGTATACTTTACTTAGGCCAAGTAACAAAAAAAAAAAAAAAAAAAAATAGAAATCAGTTTTTTTTTTAAATGCTTTCTGTATTTTTTTTTTTTTAAATCTAGTTAATAATATTTTTAGTCTTAGGCTACGGGGGCAACTGGCAAATGAGCACCTTCGGGTTGGAAACCGTTCTCATCGGCGATGTATTTGACGGTATAGGTGATACCATCAATTCCAATGAAAGAGTATGATCCTTGGACTGAGATAGCTTCATTTTCAGTTCCAGCGTTCTTCAATTGACCTTGTTCAGTTTTGGATGTACCATCACTGGTCTCAAAACTATAATTTAAAAAAAGAATGTTTAGAGTTAAGATTTGAAAACAACACTTTAGAAAGTTAGATTTAAAAATTAAATAAAAAAAAACTTACCCGTAACTGTATGCGTCACCGGCTGGATTGGCTTCATTTTCTAAGCGGAGAATTTGAACCTCAGCGTTTGATGGAGCAGATGGAGCAGCCAAAGCCAAACCGAATAGGGCAACGAAAACAATGACGAATTTCATGTTGATATTGTTATAGTTTGTTGTTTACCGTAAGGAAACTGAAAACTTAGTGAATGCTTAGTGATTGCTGTGTGGTAAATTTATAGTGAAAATAAAATCCATCTTCATCCTCAAGCTTTTGAAGAAGAATTCATACACAAAACTTGGATTACAATATCACTGTTGAAAAATTTAAATTGCTAATTTGTATGAGTGCTTAAACAAGATCTACGCATTTTTTCGCACTAATTAACGCATAGATTTAATAGTTATATAGGTAGGCATATTAAATAATGTCTTCAATAAAGACTGAAAGTTATTTTGGTTTTATAAAATTGTGCACTAAAAACTACCCTTAATTCATGTATCATATGCGGCTCCTGACCTTTAGCACCTCATATATGGGATATTCGCAAAAAATGTTTGACATCTAAAAGGACAGTAATTGGTCAAAAAAGGTCAAATAGTTTCAGTACTTGGTCAGCCATAGGTTGTATTATATGAATTCTTGAAGTTTTTTGTTTTTCAAGTCCCTATAAGACTTTTAGCACCTCATTTATGGGATATTCTCAAATATAGTATACCAATTGAAAGGCCACTGACTCGTGATAAATGGTCAGCTAGTTTCAGTTATTTGGCAGCCATAGGTTTTTTTTAATGAAGACTCTTATACTGTAACCTTGAAACAATCTTTAAAAAATCATTTAAGAAACCTCTGGCTGACCAATTTCTGAAACATGTTGACCTTTTATGAGGATTTAATAACCTTTCTAATGGTATTTTTTGAAAATTTAGGTAAATGAGGTGCTAAAAGTCTTATACGGCCTTGAAAAACAAAAAACTTCAAAAATTCATATAAAATAACCTATGGCTGACCAATTACTGAAACTAGCTGACCTTTTATCACAAGTCGGTGGCCTTTCGAATGGTACACTTTTTTTGCGAATATCCCATACATGAGGTGCTAAAGGTTAGGAGCCATCATATGCTCAGATTATACCGAGACAAATATATTTCAATTTGGCATACATCCACATTCCGCTCTCCCCCACTTGAAAGCGATTATGCAAAAATTATATCCATGGATTTAAGTAGGCTGCGGATATGCCATGCCGTAGAGTGTGTGATTCTACGTCTACACCAGTCTTATTATTTAATAAAGGTTTACATAAGAATTACCATTATTTTCTGACAAAAGAAAAACCCTTTTCCGCCGCCGAGAGTATTTTGCATGCCCAGCGCGCAAGGGCAGGAAAGGGACCAGTATATGTTTCGATAGATTCAAGCATTCTGAATCCAATGAGATATCCACGTCATCTTCCGATGCCTTGTTCTCGATTTATAGGAATTTATGTGGAATTTCGTTGTTATATATCCAGGAAAGGAGGCAACCTTTATATCTGAGGTCTGCCAGTGTTGCCACCGGGGCAACACTTGTTAAAAGTAAATATAGGATTCGGACTATAAGTGTACCAAAGCTCATCCCGTCAGAATGAAGTGCAAGGTTTCACCTTAAATATGGACTGTGAGCGTCGAAAGGGAATTTTTGTATGGAGTTATAATGTTTATTATAGCAAACACCACAGATATATTATAGTTGTAAGGTACAGAGCAGAGTTATAGTGGGATCTAGTCGTTATTTTTATTTGTATCCGCATCTTATCTTTATTCTCATTAGCAGGACAAATGGTTATACCAGATCTGTGTTATGGTATAAGGAACTCCCACTCCCTCTGCCCAGCTAGGACCTGGACCTGCATGCCTCGCTGCCAAAGGATCAGCCTCATTCTCATGAATTGATTGAGAAGCTAAGGTTTATCAAATGGGCTTGAGCTTGGTATATAGGCTCAATCTCTTCTGGTTTAGGAATCATGCCGAATTACGCCAGCGGTTTCGTTACGTTTTCATATCACCTAAGGCTATATAGAAACTATAAGCGTAAATGCTTACGAATATATAAAATTGCAAATATCTAAGGTATAATAGCGCATACCTCTCTATTAAGGTATCTACCGATATCGTTGAGTTAAACAAGGTATATAATATTTCAGTGTAATTTGAAGGCAATAAATGGATTTTTAAGTGAATTTCATTAGGCGTTCCTTTTTTGCCACACATATCAAATGCAAATGATCGACTTTTCAAAAAAAACCTCTTCACGAAAAAAGTTGTTTCTCACTATTCCAGTTATGAGCTAGGAATCATATGAGTAAAATTTGATTGCCAACGCCTAATCAATTGCGTGTGCGTGCGTGCGTGAAAAAAAGTTAAACAATTAAAGTTGCGTACCGGTTCAATAAAATTCCTAATTTGCATCGAAATATTTTAATGTTTTGACTATCTTCAATTTCATATAATATAATGGTCATATTCCTGATCTGTAACACATTTCATTTCATTTATTTATTGTATAATTATAGTCTGTAAGATACAATATCTCATAAACTAGAGCAAATTTCAGTGGCTTTTTTTTTACAAAAAAAGTGCTTTGTATTTAAAAAGTGGAAATAAGATGAACCTATGCATGAAACAAATTAACAAACAATATTTATGTATGTAATATCAAGAAATTATATATATAATTATAATTCTAACAGAGCGAGGGAGGGAGTTCCATAAACGAATAGAATGCACATTAAACTACCGTTTAGATACTAAGAATCTGCAGCGTACTGGAATAAGGTCGCACGATCTTTCAGAACGCGTAAAATTTATTTTATTATAAAGGGTTTTCCAATAGGGACGGGTTGATTTTGACAACTCGTGGCACCCATATTGTTTCTTTTACTTTCTGTCAAAATATCGTCTTTTAGTCAGTTACTAAAGACAAATCATTATGGTAAGTTACAGCGTCGAGCAACACGTGCAAATGATAAAACGTTATTATCAAAATGGGTTGGAAGTTGATCCCAATTTTGGTCGAAAAATCATCTTTAGCGATGAGGCCCATTTTTAAATGAATTGGTACGCAAAATTTCCGGTTTTGGGACGACACTAATCCACGCGAGATTCACGAGTTGCCAATGCATCCAAATAAAGTTACTGTTTGGCGTGGATTTTGGGCTGGAGGCGTCATCAGTCCGTAGTTATTCGAAAATAATGCTGGCCAGCCCATCACCGTCAACGGCGATCGCTATAGGTCGATGATCACCAGCTTCTTGTGGCCTGAATTGGATGAAATGGACACCGAAGACATATGGTTTCAACAGGATGGTGCTACGTGCCACATAGCTCAAGACACAATCGATATACTGCACGAGCAGTTTCATGGCATGGTTATCTCGCGGCGAGGCGATATGAATTGACCACCAAGATCGTGTGATTTGACCCCTTTGGACTTTTTCTTGTGGGCTTTCTTAGGTCGGAGGTTTATGCGAATAAGCCAGTTTGTCACAAACAAACTAGGTTGTCACAAACGATTCCTTTGCTAAATTCCAATTTTAGAAACAATTGTCAATGGAATGAGCATAAATTTAAACCCACCCAGTACGAGTTTTTGGAAAATAGGCTGTCACAAACAAACTAGGTAGCCACAAACGATTTTATCGGTAAATTCGAAATTTGTAAAGAAATTTCAATCGAATGAAGTAAAACATTATACAAGCTCTAGCCGTGATAGTGTAGTTGAAAAATGGTAGTAGCCCTTTTTTTAATAATAAATTCAAAGTCCATTTCCCATCTTTGAAGTAGAAACAACCCTATTTTATTTCTAAAATGAATCTTTTATACTTAAATATCATTGCAACATTGCTCACCTCAAAGCATAATAACTTACCTCAGCATCATGAATGTATAGGTACGGTACACATACTGCACCACCAGTGTGGTGAATTGAAATCAGTTTTTCCAATTTTTCTCCAAAACTACGTTGTCACAAACGATTTTATTGATATATTCAGAAGTCACAAACGATTTCTGATCGATTGAGTATAAAAAAGTCTATACTACTACAGTTTTCAAAAAAAAAAAAATTCAAAAATTTGAGTTTTTAAAAATTGGAAAAGCTATCTGGGATGATCTGAATAAGCCGCAAACTACCGTGGCCCTCAAAGACAACAAAATTGATCCCATCGGTCAAATTCAGCCTAATTTTACCAAAGTAATCAAAAACTGGACCTTTTGCCACCCAGCGATGCCGCGGCGCAGCGCACAGTGGGGCAAACATGGAAAAAATTCGCCCGAGGACCATAAAGTCAGCCGATTTTTAGATTTAATTTTTTGACATGTATTTTATATTTTATAATCCTTTAAATTTAAGACAAAGTATAAGATTAGGCCCCCTATGTGCCAATAAATGTATAATATCATCGTGTCTAACTAGTTATAAGTCAAATTGTAAATATTATTTTGTTCAATAAACATATATATCTATGGAAAAAAATCAATTATTCGGAAGTGTCAATTTTTATGATTCACTTTTAGTTTCTTATAGTCAATTAGTTGTAAGATCAAAAAATGATATGATTTAAATAAAATATATGTAAGCCTGGATTTAAACGCCAAAGATGAAATTAGAAATGTTTAAGCGACTCAAATCTGAATATTTTTTTAATGATTCTTTTTTTTTGTGGGATTAAGATATTCCTATTTAGTAATATAAATGTATTAACTGAGCGAGAAAAATAAGATATTAAATATTTTGAGCAAACAAACTCAATATTAGCGATTATTTTTAGTCTCATAAGGTTTTAAGTATTGGCGGCACTTGGCGACCTGGGTCTGTTGCTTTTGGCGGAATATGTAGTGTGTAAGCAAGAATTTTCAGTAAAGAACGCATCCGGATACGTCCGGATTCGACTTCAAATGCATTTTGAAGTGGGCTTAAAAATATAGAAAATTTTTCGAACATTTTTTAAAATAAAATTTGGAATGCCAATTTTAATAATTTATTAGAATATAGTTTTAAACAAAATTTTAAGAAAATTCATTAACACGTTTTCAAGATACAGAATTTTCAAAAAAAAAATATTTTTTTTTTTTTTAATCCAATACTTTTTTTTCGAAAATTTCTGCACGCAAAATTGTTAAGATACTAAAGAAACTCCTGTATAAAATTTTTTGGCAAAATCAGTGCAGGCGTTAACGAGAAGTTTGAAAATCAATAACCCGGTTCTATGACAGGAGTGTAACAGTTTTTGGACTATTGTTGGACCAAAATATTAATCATAGTCCTTGGTGCTTTGTAATTTTTTTTAATAAAATCGTTAGAGCCATTTATAAGATAAATAACTTGTTGTTTTTTAATTATATATCAGGTACCGTTACTTATGAAGTAAAAAAAATTCAATTTCCTCTCCAGGGAGCCCTTTGATGGGAACTTTAATTTTATATGTTGAAGAAAATCACATCAGTGGTTAAGACTAGGTAAGCTACAGACATACAGTCTGGCAGACAAACAGACAGAACGGCGGCACCCATTTTTTCACTTCTCTGTCATCGTAATCTCTAGAGTAGGTACTCTAGTCCGAATATTTTTTTTTTTTTTCAAAAACTTGCCGTAGTATCCATGTATATATGTGTTGAAGAATATATTTCTCTGTCAACGCAAATCTACTTCATACTTTGTTTCGTTGTACTTTGATATAATCAAGTAGTCAATATTTAATGTTTCACAAATATTAATTTTCTATTTAATTTGTTCTTTATATATCATTCTGTTTTTCATTCAATAAAGAAGTTTTCTCTTATAACTAAATCGTATTTAAAATAGGTTATGGGCCCAGGTCATAACTAAAGAAATAAGTTGCATTTATTTATCGTTCTTGAAATTGCATTAATCGTGTGTCGAATTATTTAACGATGAGTTCGTTGTATCAAATAGAAAAACTGGATGGAGAAAATTACAGCACTTGGACCATACAAATGAGAAGTGTGTTAGTACATGCTGATTTATGGTCATACGTCGATGGATCAAATGTTTTGAAGCCAGAACCGAAACCGGAGGAGTTTTTAGCTTGGAAAGCAGCAGACGGAAAGGCGCTTGCTTCAATTTTGCTGAGCGTAAAAACGACGGAGCTTATCCATGTAAAGAACTGCGAAACATCCAAAGCAGCATGGGAGAAATTGCGTGGAATTCATCAACCAAGAGGACCAGCTCGTATGGTGAGTTTATTTAAAAAGTTTTTACAGACCAAGATGTTCGATGGTCAGTCCATCGCCAATCATGTCAATGAATTCAGCAACGTAGTCGAGAAATTGAATGAAGTTCAAGTTAAAATAGAGGATGAATTGCTGGCCATAATTTTATTGTGTAGTCTCCCGGATTGCTTTGAAAATTTTATTGTGGCTATCGAAAGTCGTGACACATTACCTTCGCTTGAAAGTCTCAAGATCAAATTAATAGAAGAGGAACGACGAAGAGCAGATAAAGATTTAAGCAGCAGTTTAGGTAATCAGCAAATTTTCGCAGCTAAATCGAAACAAAGGGGGTCATACTCTAAGAGGTCTAAGTCAAAAACACGAGGGAAATGTTTTTCTTGCGGCAAAAGGGGACATTTTGCAGCGGATTGTAAAATTTCGAAAAATAATCAGGCACATTCTTTTGGAATTTTTTCAGCTGATAAGAAAATACTTCGTCGTCATGAGTGGTGTCTAGACAGTGGTGCTACGTCCCATATGTGCTGCGAGGAAGATTTTTTTGTAAATCTTCAAAGACTAAAGGGGGAGATGGTCCAGTTAGCAAATGATAATTTTGTTTTGTCCAGCGGAATCGGATCCGTAAGCTTAAGAGTAGGTTCGGAAAACATTTTACTCAAAAATGTCTTGTTTATTCCTGAGTTACGCGGCAATTTCCTATCTGTCAGCAAAATAACACATCATAAGTTCACTGTTGATTTTGTCCGAAATATGGCCATTGTAAGGAACTCTCAGGGAGAATTTGTTCTCAGAGCTCATCAGAGAAATGATTTATATATTGTTGAGTCCAAATCAGAGGCACTTTCTTTAAGTTCAAATTCAAATGCTAGTGCTTTGGACGTATGGCACAGACGTTATGGGCATTTGAATATGGGAAGCTTGCAACAACTTAAACAGCAGAACATGGTTATTGGGCTTAATATAGAATCAACGAGTGGCATGCCGGACTGTGAAATATGTGCAAAAGGAAAGATGACTGTTCAACCGTTTCCAAAACAATCGCTGTCTCGAAGCAAGGACCTAATTGAGCTAGTGCACACAGATGTTTGCGGGCCGATGCGAGTTCAATCTGCAGGGGGGGCTCGTTATTTTGTAACTTTTATTGACGACAAATCGCGAAACACAAAGGTGTATTTTATCAGAACAAAGGACGAGGTTTTCAATGTCTTCAAGAGTTTCAAAGCGATGGCAGAGTTGGAGACAGGTCGTAAAATAAAAGTGTTGCGAAGCGATAACGGACGAGAATACCTTAATAAATCTTTTAACGATTATTTAAACAAACATGGGATTAAACGTCAACTTTCTATCGAGTACACACCACAGCAGAACGGCGTTGCTGAAAGAGCTAACCGTACTCTTGTGGAAATGGCTAGATGTATGCTCTTAGGTTCAAGTCTTCCGGAGTTTCTGTGGGCAGAGGCTATCAATACTGCAGCGTTCATTCGTAATAGATCACCTACGAAAATTTTGGCAAACATAACGCCATTTGAAAGTTGGTCAGGGGAGAAACCAACCATTTCGCATTTTAGAATATTTGGGTCAAAGGCTATTGTGTTGGACAAAAAGCAAGGACGTTCTAAATTTGCTGCCAAGGGTAAGGAATTTTTGATGGTGGGATACTCGGAGGAGTCCAAAGGCTATAGGTTGTTCGATCCGGTGACGAGAAAAATTGAAAAGGCTCGTGATGTTCGTTTCTTCGAGAACTCTTTGGACTTGGAGGCAAAAGAAAATCAAAGTTTTTTGGGAAATGATTACTCAATCACAGAGTTTAATTTTCCACCTCTTCAAAACGATAGTGGCAATACGGATGAAAATCGTAATTGTAATGCAGACACTTCAGAAACTAGTCCAGAAAACTGCAATGACGTCTTACCGAAAACTGTTCCTGTAAACGAAGAAAATGTAGCAAGTACTTCATCGAAGCATGGACCAGGCCGTCCTAAAATTCAGCAAACTGGAAAAATAGGCAGACCGAGAAAGGAGTACAAAACGATTGAAGCTGTGAATGCTGTTGAAAATAATCTTGATACTCCTATAACAATTTCCGAGGCAATGTCTAACAAAAACGCTGAAAACTGGAGGGTTGCTATGGAAAAAGAGTTTAATGCTCTCTTATCAAACGATACGTGGGACCTTGTAGACCTACCAAAGAACGAACCAGTCATAGGCAACAAATGGGTCTTTACCATAAAGAAAAATCCAGATAGGACCATTTCTCGGTACAAATGCAGGCTCGTCGCAAAAGGATTCGCACAGAGGTACTTAGTTAATTATTTCGAGACATTTTCACCTGTAGCCCGATATTCTACGATACGCTTAATTAAACTCAATCTAAAAGCTACAACTCAATTGTATTATACAATGACAACCTTAGTGCCCAACAACTGGTAAAAAACCCGGTTTACCATCCAAGAAGTAAGCACATTGACATACGTTATCATCAAATTCGTGAACTCTTTGAAGATGGCGTTATTCAACTTGAGTATTTGAGTACAGACAACATGGTGGCAGATATTTTTACAAAGAATCTGGCAAGAATGAAGCATCTAAAGTTTGCAGCTTTATGTGGTATTCCAATCACATAATTTATATTTTTCAAGTTAATATGCGTTGAGGAGTTGTGTTGAAGAATATATTTCTCTGTCAACGCAAATCTACTTCATACTTTTGTACTTTGTTTCGTTGTACTTTGATATAATCAAGTAGTCAATATTTAATGTTTCACAAATATTAATTTTCTATTTAATTTGTTCTTTATATATCATTCTGTTTTTCATTCAATAAAGAAGTTTTCTCTTATAACTAAATCGTATTTAAAATAATATGTAATAGGTACGATTTCGTCAAAGCAACCTAGACTAGCATTTTTGTTAAAAACAAAATGTTACATTTTATGTTATTTAGTTTTTAAGAATTTTGTTTACGATTTAACATCAAAACAATAACAAAGCTTCTATGAAATAAGAATTACTTAAAAAGTTTGCAATGTCACATCTTAATTTATATTCAAGGGCATAGGTCCGTAATGTGATAAGCAGTATTATTTCGTTATAAAAAAAATTACTGTGTCACATCGTAAAAATTCAGTAGCAAAAAATTACGATATAGGTATGCAACTGTAATAATTTGTCATTGTCTTACATTTCATCTAACTGGCTCGCTTGTGTAAGCACAATGGTTCTGATTTCATTCAACCAAGGCTCCATATAAAAAAGCCAAAAATCGGCCACAAAATGGGCGTGGTAAAATTTGTGCATTGTCGATTATCCAATATGTATTTGCACAAGGTTTAGTTAAACAACATCCGAATTTTTACTAGTTTTTACAAAAAATTAGTTTCTTAATAAACTGGGTGTGGCAGTGGGCGGATATTCTTTGTTTTGCTTAACTAAGCTGTCAGTTATATTTTCTGCAAGTTTCATCAAAATCGGTTCAGTAGCTTAGAGTTTAGAGAGATTTTTCCACTTTCCCATACAAGGTGCCCCACTGTGTGGCGGCGGCCATTTGAACGATGTTATATGTCATGGATAGCGCTCTCACATAAAAATAAAACCTTATTTATATATCATTTGTATATTTACAACTTGTTTTATTCAATTTTAAAATCGACCCGCCCTTAATGGAAAACCCAAGTATTCAGGCTGATGAGATTGTAATATATTGTGAAGCATGGTTAAAGTTCGTAATTTAAATAGATTATCAAATGAAATGCCAAAGATAGACTTGGAAAAACTTGAGATGTGGTCAAATCTTCTAAGACCATAAACATAGCGCGTAACACTGTTGAATGCAACGTTAAGTATTCGTTTGTGCTCAAAGTCACAACTACAAAACACCTCACAACAGAAAAGCATAAGGGACACTATCAATGTTTTGGCCAATATCAATCAGGTTTTCAAGGGCGTTATATATATGATGAGACGCCCAAAGCAACCGAAGACCTTCATATACCTTACCTAACGTCAAATTAATTTGGGTGTGCCAACTTAGTGTTTTATTAAATGTTAGCCCAAGATTTTTTTGCAGAATCAACGAACTCGATAGCATAGTTATTCAAATATACATATTTCAGGAAAATATGATGCATCAGATATAGTTCTAGAGATGACAAGACATCTAGTTTTTTTTCGGATTTAAACAGAGATCGTTCTTGCGGGACCATATAACAATATTATTCAAGTTCTCATCACCTCATTGACTTCATGCACACCATTCTCGAGCATACCTAGATGAAAACTATTATATAATTGAACGTCATCTGCGTACATGTACACAGAAGAATTCAGCGGGCTTGACGGAAGATCATTAATATACATCTAGAACAGCAAAGGGCCTAAAAATGGAACCCTGAGGGACACCTCTATGCAAAGGGAACAAAGTTATATAATTATATTATAATATTGTTAGCAAAAACTGCCTGAGTTCTACCGATTAAGTAAGAAAGAAAAAGCTTGACTGATGGAAACGAAAAATGGAATTGGTTGATTTGAGACTAAGTTTTCGAAGGCTTATCTTAGTTTTCGAGTATAAAAAGGCAATTCACTGATAAAATTTGATCTAATTTGTTTCCTACGTTTAACAATTGAACAACAAACAATCTCTCAACATGAAATTCGTCATTATTCTCGTAGCCCTTTTCGGTTTGACTTTGGCTGCTCCTTCTGCCCCTGTTGCTGATGAAGCTAAGATTGTCCGTTCAGACTCCAACGTTGGTGTTGAAGGATACGCTTTCGCGTATTTTTAAACTATTTTTACTTGCGATATAGGTCGAACTCGAGATAATAATTTTACGCGTAAAAAGTGGGTCCCGCAATTCTGTCTGTCCTCGCCTGTACAGCCTAAACGGCTGGAGGGATTTTCTTCAAACTTGGGATAAAGTGTTTTTTAACTAATATGCCCCGATGTTTCTTTAATTAATTTTTTAGGACAAAAAATAACGGTGTCTACCATACAATTTTTTTTCGCCAAAAAGGAAAATAATATTTTTCTCAAAAACGGGTCCGAGGATTTTGCTAAAAAAAATTCAAATAAATTAAGTAAAGAAATGCTGCTTGTTAATAATTTTTTTATTTTCATAAATTAAATATTTGGGTACCTACAGTTCAACCATTTTTTTGGATTTTGATTTTCTTGAAAACAGTTAAGTTGAAAATTTTCATTTTGTATGGTAGATCTTCTAAAAAATAACATGAAAATGAAAATTGAACAAAAAAAAATCAAAATTTTTTTTTTGAAAACTTTATATTTTGAAAACGACTCCGTCAATATTTTTAAAACTAGGCGTAAGATAGTTTTTTATTATTTTGTAGAATACTTGAAAAAAATGATCTTTCTTAATTTAAAATTACGGTACCTTCCGTACAAATGTTGAAAACCTGCTAAGAAAAAAATTCTTTTCCCGAAAACGGCTACAAGAATTTTAATAAAGAGATGTGCGTTTACTATTTAAGGTATGGTGAATATTTTGATGAAAACAAATTTTACCAATAACGGTTAGTAATCTGTCATAGCACCAATTTGTTTGCTTTCAAATTTCTCGTTGACAGCTGCTCCGATTTCAACCAAAATTTTTATATAAGAGCTCCTACACAATTCAAATAATTTTGCATATACAAATTTAAAAAAAATAAGTTTTGCATTTTTAAAATAATATTGAAATTTTTTTTTGGAAATTCAGTATCTTAAAAACGGGCTAATGAAATTTTTTTTATTTTGTGTAAAATTGTATTTTATTTATTAAATATATCAAATGTTGGCATACTAGATTTTATTTTAAAAAATGAGCGAAAAATTTTATATATAAAAATAAATTTTAAAGAAAACCGCTCCAATGATTTTTTTTTTTTTTCATTTTTTCGTAAATTCATATATTTGATATATGTAGATGAAACAATTCAGATGGCATACTGGATTATAAGCTCTTACTCTCAAAGCCATTAAAATAATAAATTTATAGTAATTTCTAGTAATAATTTATTTAATTTTTTTTAATGCTATCATAATATTTTGGAACCTATTATAGCTATGTACTTGATGTATATCATCAATTTCTAGCTACGTTAAAATTGTTAGCTACGATAGCAAGTGTGTGCGATCTAGTCGTGCACTTTTTTTTAATAGAATACTAATTACATTTGTTTTATTGCAACAGTGTTGAGGCTAGTGATGGCAATTCACACTCTGTACAAGGTCAATTAAAGAACGCTGAAACTGAAAATGAAGCTATCTCAGTCCAAGGGCAATTCTCTTACGTGGGAGATGATGGTGTCAACTATACCGTCAGCTACATCGCCGATAAGAACGGTTTCCAACCCAGCGCCGCTCATTTGCCAGTCTCCCCAGTTGCCTAAATAACTTTGTCGAACTTATTTACAAAGCTATAAGTCTGCCTGTGTGTGCCTGTGTGTGCCTGTGTAGTGTATTCCTATTTGTTAAAATAAAAAAAAGTGTTCATACAAAATTATTTTTCTTGCTTTTGATTTTTTGATGTCCGTTTTTTCTTTTTATATTTAGCGTGCGCTTAAGGGGTAGGTTGGAGTGGTTTTAAATGGAGATACCGATGCACATTGGTTTTGATTTTTTAATGTCTGTAGATCACAATGGGAGGGGAAATTGAGCTGCGTAAAGCATTCCACATTCGTGTAGTGCGACTAAAGAATGAAGCTCTGTACTTAACAGTACGTCCGAAGTTGGGCTCAAGGGTAAACTGATGGGCATTCTTAGAAGCGCGGGTATTACGGT
The DNA here is from genome assembly GCA_949320155.1 of Melangyna quadrimaculata. NCBI lineage: Eukaryota > Metazoa > Arthropoda > Insecta > Diptera > Syrphidae > Melangyna > Melangyna quadrimaculata. Next base: position 156,845,777 of record OX439484.1, read on the forward strand.
TGAATTGATTAAGGTAAGGAATATTCAACTGGCTATTTCACTAGAACACTGTTTGTAAAAACATCGGTAAAATAACAAAAGCCATGAAACATTGCGACGGTGCTCAAGAGTTGCAAATGTTTCCGTTAAGTCCTTTCACCTGAGCTCTCTTTTGTATTATATCCAATAGACTTAAGTGGATGGGTTATTGGAGCGCCAGCCCAAATATGGGAATTGTACTCAAGTTTTGGACGAAAAAAGGTTTTAAAGATCACAGCCAGATCAGAAGGGGGGAAAATTTCTTGCATCGGCGGAGAAAACCTAAACACCTAGCAGCATTTTTGGCGATGTCTAATAAATGGTAGAATCCACAAAAGGTATGGTCTGTGACACACATACCGAGCACTGAAAGTTGTTCAGCATCATCAATGCAAGTGCCGTTCATGGATAGCAGCATAAGGGGTGGGTTCCGCTTTAACGACAGGAGACAGCATTGAGTTTTAGAAGCGTTAAGGTCTACACGGTTTTTGTGTCCCCATTGGAACAATGCTGTCGAGATCTGAATTTGATGAGATTATCATACGCTGCCGTTGAAATTCTACATCTGCAGGACATGAATGTGAATCTAGAAAAAAGCTGAAGTTATTGTCGTTAGCAAAACAGTTTAATGGATTAGAAGTTTAAGACAAAAGATCATTTATGAATATAAGGAAGAGGGTCGGAGACAAAACGAAGCCCTGGGGCACACCAGCATTCATTTTGTAGATATCAGACTTAAAACCGTCCAACACAACTTGTTTTGATCGGTCTGAAAAGTAATTTCTTAACCAACGAAGAAGAGATCAATCGATACCAAATGAGACCTTGTTGTCAAAGTCTATCAAGTGCTTTTGAAATATCAAGCGCAATAAAATTACTTTCTCCGAAACGATGTAAAGATCTGTGCCACTGTTTTCGGTGAGATATTTACTATCTCAGTGTACCTATGTGGACCTATTGCTACGAAAGCCGTACTTCGGGATATTTTTTGAGCTGAAAATTAATCAGCGTTTCCATGACCTTGGAAAGAAGGGACGTTGGCGAAATTGGTCGATATTCAGAGGGGGAGAAAGACACGCTTTTTTAAGGGACAGGCTGGACAAATGCCATTTGTTTTCCATCCACTCGGAAAGAGACCAGGAGAGTAGGAAAGATGGAAAAGCTTACGCAGTGGTTTAAGAACACCTCTTCATAACAATTGGAGGGATACTATCCGGGCCAGCGGATTTGGGAATGTCGAGATCTTTCACAACTCTAGCAACTGTACGAGTGCGAAAGAAGATTTGTCCCATAAAATCATTTACGCTCTCAAGTACAAGAGGAGTCATCAAACTTTCTGGCAGCGTCGAATTAACAGCAAACTGTGATTCAAGCAAATTGGCTTTATCTTGTAAGCTGACAAAAGGAGTATCATTGAAGACGAGCGTTGGAACCGATGACGAGGTGATATTTCGTATACAAATGAGCAACAGTTTCTACTACCTTTGGGACGTTGTAGTATTTTTTGCCGTAATTTTTGATCATGTTAAAATTTGGTTCGTCGTTATATCAGCGGCTAACTTACAAATTAAAAAATTCCGTCTAGAATTATTAACAATTGTTCAAAACTCTACTTTACCAATAGTGCATTCTATTTGTGCCATAGGAGAAAAGTGTTTGTTTTTTTTTTCAAAAAGCTATACAAATTCAGACACGAAAAAAGAATTTTATACCTAGTTTTGTTTTGTATTAATTTGCTAGCTGACCCGGCAAACGATGTTCTGAAATAATGAATGTATTTTAAGTGTGTTTGAATGTTTTAACGATCCATCAAATTGATCGAATGTGATCGATATAATAATACGATCAATTATCGATGAAATAGAGCCAATGAAACGTTTTGAACGAAAGTGTGTTTGACATGACGGTGCGCATTGTAATGCTGTAAACAAAAGTGAAACGTTCGTGACTCATGTGTTCTATTGAGAAAATCCCGCGGTGGCTTGCGGCTTATTCGCATAGACCTTCGACTTAAGAAAGCCCCACAAGAAAAAGTCCAAAGGGGTCAAATCACACGATCTTGGTGGTCCATTCACGTCGCCTCGGTGCGGCGCGAGATAACCATGCCTTGAAACCGCTTGTGCAGAATATCGATTGTGTCTTGAGCTGTGTGGCACGTAGCGCCATCCTGTTGAAACCATATATCTTCGATTCAGGCCACAAAAAGTTGGTGATCATCGACCTATAACGATCGCGCGACGGTGATGGCCTGGCCAGCATCATTTTCGAAGAAGTACGGACCGATGACGCCGCCCATCCACACCCAACAATAACTTTATTTGGATGAATTGGCACCTCGTGAATCTCGCGTGGATTGATTGCTGTCGTCCCAAATCTGGCAATTTTGCTTATTCACATACCCATTCATACAAAAATGGGCCTCATCGCTAAAAATGATTTTTCGACCAAAATTGGCACCAACTTCCAACTGCTCCAAAACCCAATTTTTGTTACCATTTGCACGTGTTGCTCGATGCTGTAACTTATCATGATGATTTGTCTTTAGTAATTTATTAAAAGACAATATTTTGACAGAAAGTAAAAGAAACATTATGGCCGCCACGAGCTGTCAAAATCAATCCGTCCCTTTACATGAAGGTTTCACCGTGTTTGGCGTTGTGTCGTTCAAAAATGGTCTTGCCGGGTATGATGACGACGCGCGGCGGTCGATTCCTTGATGAAGATTAAACAGATATGTGGTGATGGGATTTATGACAGAAAGAGGAATTAAGGGCTGCAGATGAAAACCGCCGAGAAATCTTTTTTTAATGATTACTGACTTAAATTGAATTAGTTAACTTGACAAGTTTTCTTTTATTACCTAATTACTCAATTTTGAAAATTTTTTATACAAAAACTTGACTGGAAAACCAATAGAAATTAAGTCATTAATCATTAAATAACAGATTTCTCTAAAAGTTTTGAGGTTCTTCCATAGGGCGTTAAGGCCATATTTTAGGTCAAACCTTGCACTTCCTTCTGACGGGATTAGCTTTGGTACACTAACAGTCTAAATCCTAAGTTTACTTTTAAAAAGTGTTTCCACGATGGCAACATTGGCATACCGGAGATATAAGGGTTGCCTTCTGACCATGTTTTAACACGAAATTTCACATAAATTAGCATATAAACCAGGAACCAGACATTGGTTGATGTCGTGGAATGTCTCATTAAATTTAGAATACTTGAAGCCATAGGAATATGTTAATTTGTGGACCCCTCCCCCACACTTGTACGCGGTGGGAGCGAAATACCCTCGGCGGATGAGGGTTTTTATTTGTCAGAAGATAATGGTTATAAGATGAGTATTCATAAAATTTTAAGATGGGCGTCGACGTAGGATTTCATACTTTAGAGCATATCCGAAGTCCATTTTTATCCATGTATTAGTTTTCTGTATAATCGCTTTCAAAATGGGGGGAGGGGAAGGTGGAAGTATATCAAACCTTGGTATAATCTAAAAAAAACTCCCTTTCGCCCCCGATATTTTTGTGAACTTTTTTGATTCTTATTCCTTACAACAAATGAGACATGTGTGTCAAGTTTCATCACCATACCATTGATATTTGGTAATGTTATGCTCGTTTCACTGAAAATTTAGTCATCATTTTATAAAAAGGTTATAACTTTTTCTTGGGAATTTATATTGAAATTATTTTGTCTGCATAAGATTGGGCATTAAAAATTACCCAAAGTTCATGTGCCATGTGGTTAGACTATACTAAGATTATATGTATAGTGGTTTGATATACTTCCACCTTCCCCTCCCCCATTTTGAAAGCAATTATACAAAAAACTAATACATGGATTAAAATAGACTTCGGATATGCTGTAGAATATGAAATTCTACGTCGACGCTCATCTGAAAATTTTATGAATATTCATTTTATAACCATTATTTTCTGACAAATATAAACCCTTATCCACCGAGGGTATTTTTCTCCCCCCCCCCCATACAAAGGTGGGGGAGGGGTCAGCAAGTTAACATATTCCTATGGCTTCAAGTATTCTTAATCCAACGATACAATCCACGACATCAACCGATGTCAGGTTCCTGATTTATAGGCTAGTTTATGTGGAATTTAGTGTTAAAACATGGTCGGAAGGCAACCCTTATATCTCCTGTCTGCCAGTGTTGCCATCGTGGCAACACTTCTTAAAAGTAAATTTAGGATGTGGACTATAAGGTTACCGAAGCTCATCCCATCAGAATGAAGTGCAATTTTGGCTCCCCCAACGCCCTAACTAATATTTCTCTACTTCAAATATTTGATATTTAACATCAATAAACTTAGAACTTGGCGTACTCTTATATCTCACAACTTTTTACGGCTCACTTTTTACGCAAAGGTTTTTGTATATAGAAGAACTTGTGGCTACTTATTTAACATTTATGTTTTTGGTGTGATTTCACAACTTTTTGCAAAGATTCTTTTTATCAGGAAAAGTGGGGCCCAATGAGAGCCTCATAAGGAAAAGTAAGTTTTTAATGTATGCCTTTTGTATGTACTAAAAGTCCTTCCCCTTTACCAATTTTCATAGGTTAGAAGTACACCATTGAAATGATAATAATTGATAAGAAGTGGGTGATGGATAAAACACCCCTGCATGAAAAATTTCATGAATTCAACTTTGTCTTTGTAAACACCTGAAAACTAACCGCTTTACCAAAATTTCATAATCCTGCACCAAACGGAAGTGCTCTCAATATAATTTAATATTAATTCTGAGAAAATGGGTGGTTGCCACGCCCACGAAATGTAAAATCTCAAATTTTCCCTTTACTTGCATGTCAAGTCCTATCGCTCTACCAAATTTCATCATTCCACGACAATCAGGAGTGCTTCAAATAATTTATATCAATTCTATGAAAATGGGCAAGTATCTCTGAATGAAAAATCTTAAATTTGAAGAGTTGCCTAAACCAGATAAGCTTAGCAAATTCTGCGCGAGTTTGAAGTTTCTGACTTTATTGGTACTAAAGTTAAAGGGGGCGTCGCAAATTGCCTGAGTTTGATCCTGTAAAAATGGTGTAGTGCCAGAACTAAGCTGGGCACTTCTGTGTCGTTGATTGATGTCATGCATTAATATTTAATTTTCATTTCTGTGCCAATTTTTGGTAACTTTTATCTAACGAATTTGGATGTTCTATTTCAAGAGGTAAACGACAGAAAGACAAAATTAAATAATATTCAAAAACTTAACCGATTTAAACAGCCAAAAATAAATAACATAAAAAGAGTGGTTTAGTTGAACTGCTGTGATTGTTTATACCCCAGTCAAAATAGACATAACAATCTTAAAACATAAACAAAATTCCGATAACTCTTAAGCACAACTTTTTACGGAAGACTACTTTTTAATGGTCGTAGGAAAAAAGTGTGTGAGTCTTTTTTGTAGAGAATCTTGTGAACTACAAACTGTATTGCAACTACTTTTCTATAGCATTTATATCGATAAAAGGTTATTTTCTAAAAACTAATTGTTTCGACACTTGAACATGCGTAAGAAGTTGTGCTCCTGTCGGATCGACGGGGACTTTTCGCCTTTGCTTCGTTATAGTCAGCGGACTGTCCCCAGCAAGTTAAAGCGTTATCGGAATTTTATTCAGGGAATTGTCTATTTTGACGAGGTATTAATCAGTGTTGCCGTTTTGACCTGTTTCATGTCAAATTTGACAAGATTTCATCGCTGTTGACGTGAAATGAAATACAAATCTGGTCCAAAGTGTTTTGACTTGTTTTTTGAAGTCACTTTGAACTTAACTTTTTGTTAAAATATTTTAAAATACATTTCAACTTCAGTGTAGGCCGAGTGTAATGTGTTATACTATGAACTGCAATCAATGAAGTTACCTTTGAATATATATAATATGGAGTACAGTCTAACAAAAACCATTCCCAAAACCCAATCATATGCTGTCATTCTGGTTAAGCTACAAGCTGCACAAAACAACTGGTTTTGGTTTACAAACTAATCGTTGACTGGGGGCAGAGTGCGAGGAAAAACTTGACGAATTGAAAATCAAATCGGAAGTGAGCGACGAAGAAATTCATATTTAAAAAAAAAACTGCAAAAGTTTTATTAATAAACTAATAAAAGATCTGTCAAGAACTGTCAAAAAATCCAAAAATTCTTTCTGTCGACACATGCCTTTCCCAAAACAAAAGCTCATTGCTTCCAGTTCTGGAAGAGATGAAGGTTGAGCCTAATTCAAAAGAAAAGATTTTAAGCCAGTGGAGAAATCTTTGTTTCATAAAATGGAAAAACATAAAAGAGACAGTGCCTTTCTGGTGCGAAGTTTATTCGTATAAGGATGCCAGTAGAGAAAATCCATTTAAAGAGTTGGCGAAGTTTTCTATATCAATATTGGTTTTGCCAATTTCCAATGCAGAAGTAGAAACAATTTTAAGTCAATTAAATTTGATCAAAACGAAACAAAGAAACAGAATGCAGCTGTTGTTGACGATAAGAAATTATTTGTGCAATAAAAACGGTTGCAATAACTTTGGAATTCCTGCAGACGTAAAAAAAAGGTTTTAAAGTTTGCTATATACAAAAATATAGATATAACAAATGAAATTGAATGTGATAGCTCAGATTTTGAAGGTCTTTAACCTTATGTACCTTAACTTAAGTAGGTAAGTAGGTAGGTATAAATGGCGGCCACCGGCCGTCTAGCCCATAGCCCAATTAGCGCTGAAGTGCGCCGTTTTGATACCATAACTCGTTTGAACCTGTGGATGGAATTGAAGAGAGAAAATATGGGTTTAGAATACGATTTTGTTGTAGCTTTTAGCACAATCATCAGAAAGTGGATCACTCACTCAACCAGATCAGCACCCGCACCCGCACCATCCACAGTTAGCCCACTGGCACTGGAGCGTCCATTTATCTAATTGGATGATCATCCGGCCGCTGTGCACCACAAACCCCCACCAGAACCCTAGTCCACTATCTTGTGATCATAGGGTAGCCGAAATTTGTCCTAGAGCCATTTCGTCGCGTTGAGAAAAAAAATCAAGTCTTTGATCTTCATTTCATAAAGTTCGTTAATGTCGTCAAAGCATGCTCTTCCGAGTGACTGTTTTCTAGCTTTGGCCAGAGCAGGGCATTTGCAGAGGAAATGAACTACTGTTTCCTTTTCCTGCTGGTCCTCACAGCTCCGACAGTGAGTATTGTGAGGTATGCCCAGCTTCGCTGCATGCTCTCCTATTGGCCAGTGTCCGTTACAGGTTGCAACTACCCTGGCTATGTCTTGCCTGGATCTGCGTATTAGATCAATTGTTCGGTTCTTGTCATAGGTGGGCCAAATCTTCCTAGATATAATACAGTTTGATAAACTGCTCCACCTACGGTTTGCTTTAGTAAGATAAATTGAGAGAATGTTGCCCTTCATAACTCCAAGCGGAATGTTGACTCTTTCCGCAAGTGAGCCATGAAGGGCTGAACCTTGCCTGGCAAGCTCGTCAGCCCGTTCATTGCCCTCAATGCCACTGTGACCCAGGACCCAGATAATAGTGACATTAAGATCAGTGTTCAGACCCGCAAGCTCATTCCGGCATTGCTGGACTAGTTTGGAGGATGCTGTAGCTGAATTAATGGCTTTAACAGCCGTTGACTGTCTGTAATAATAGCTGCATTACGGTTTTGGTTTGGATCTGCTTTTAGTAACTTGCAAGCTTCCCTAATTGCCAGCAATTCAGCTTGAAAGACGCTAGCAAGGTCAGATAGCCGAAAGGACCTAGATACATTTAGAGACTCAGAGAATATTCCTGCACCAACGCCACACTCCATCTTTGAGCCATCAGTAAAGATAGTTGTGTCGAAATCTTTCGTCACGACGTTATCATTCCAATCCTTCCTGGATGAAAATTTAACTTTGAAATCCTTACTGATACTCATTGTAGGCGTGCAGTAGTCAGTGGCAGTCGAAAACATTTCCATTGGAATCAAGTCTGCGATATTGCTGTGACCATAGGGCTTGGCAAACCAAGAGTTTGATTCTTTAAGTCTTTAAGTAAATCAAGTGGTAGAAGGTGCAGAAAAACACTTAACTTAACTTAAGTAACTATGTACCTATTTTTATATAATAATAATTTATGAAATATTATTTATTTTAATAAACTCGTTGAATTGAAGTTGAAATACTTTATGTTTTGTTTATAATTAATAAAATGTATTTATGTTATCATTAATATTTGGTATTTTGATATTTGACTTTTTTTTTCACTGGAAACAAAATTTTCAAATATTTGACTTTTTTTTACTTGATTTGGAAGAGACAAATAAAGTCAACAAGTCAGATTTGACTTTATTTGGAATTTCAACTTGGCAACACTGATATTAATGTGTTTAGCAAACAGCAACAGAAGGAACGCAAAGAAAAGGAAAAAATGGGCACGACTGAATCGCGAAAAACTTGCTCTCGTAGCTAAGAACTTTAACGTATGTAGCTTTAAATAGACAATGTATGTACGTTTTTATTGGTTCCATAACATTATAATGTTATTAAAAAAAAGGTTTTAAAAACAATTTAAAATATAAATGATTACTATGAATTATTATAAATTAGTTATTAAAATAGCTAAAACAGATAGAGCTCAAAAAAAGTGTATACAATCTAATTTGCTTAATAAATATGATTTTATGAAAAAAAAAAATCAAAAATCGTTAGAGCGGTTTTTTTTTATTAATTTTTACACATAAAAAATCTTGAACATTTTTTAAAATAAAATTTGGTATGCCAACTTGTATTTAATAAAATACAATTTTCCACAAAATTAAAAACAAAAATCATTAGCTCGTTTTCAGGATATCGAGTTTTCAGAATTGCGAGACCCACTTTTTTCGCGTTCTCTATCATCTTAATGTTAGGGAAAATTATTATCTCGAATTTTTTTTTCACGAATCCTAAACTTGCCCTATACTACGTACAGTGGTGGCGGCCTAATTAAGAACGATATTTTTATAAAATTTTAAAATGTATAGCTTTTGTTTGGCAAAGTTGAGGTTAAGAAGTGCGCTAAATTTCTTGTTCTGAAGATTTCTTATTTTGTAGGTCAGAAAGTAAATTTGATGTTAGAAGCCCTTAGAACAAGAAATTAAATCAAAAATACACTCTTAAGACGATACAGAGTACAGGATAAAACTTAATTTAATTTGGGGTGCATTAACTTGGCATAGTATGGTCGATAAGTTAGAAAAAAATGCTCGAATTGACCAGAAAGCTTTAAAAGACATCGAGGAACATGTTATGGAGTCTTATTTATTTGAAATCATGCTCATCAAATTTGTTTTTAAGGACGATAATGATCCAGAAAGTCCTCAACGGATTGCTAAGAAGGTGTTTGCGTATTCAAGAAGTCAATTTTTAGCTTACCCCGTCCAAAGCTTGGGCTTGTTAAAGAAAGACTTTTAATGTTATGGCAACCTTTTGTTTCTGTTGTTAATTATATTACCAGATAAGAGTTAAATTAATGTTTATTTTTTTCCTACTAATATTCTCATGCTTATATTTTTAAACATTACTCAAAGTGTACCGTAGTTCAAGGGCTATTAATAAAACTACTTCTCAACCTGGACAGATTTCCCGAACAAAAGTTAAACATTTTAAAATTTTATAAAAATTAGGCCGCCACACACAGGTAAATTTTCCCAAAAACATGGCCAAATCTGTGAAAAAAAATTTCAGACTTGTTGTTGTTTTTTAATGCAAAGTTGTTAAGAAATAGTAGTAGTAGCCCGTAGCGTAATGGTTAGTGCGTTCGACTGTCACGCTGGAGGTCTGGGATCGCTTCCCAGCCTCGTCCACCTTAAAACTAAAAAGTTTTTTTTCAGGGCTACTGCCTCTTGCGAGGAATTGACAAATCCTCCAAGAGTATCACTTGTCACGAATAAGTGCTTCTCGTCTAGCCATTCGGATTCGGCATAAAATTGTAGGTCCCTTCCATTCCTGTCGAAAGGCGCACACAGGAATGGTTGCGAGTTGTTAGTCACTAGGCCCTGGTTCTTCATGAGCCGTTGTGCCACCCGATTTATTTATTTATTTTGTTAAGAAATAGTTTGAGCTTTAAACCGCATTGATCATACGATGCAGATTATAACGGTTTAAGCAGTCGATGCTTCTAAGGTACCAACTTTAGATAGACGAGTGAAGAAGCAAATTTGGTCTGTGATAAGTGAGGTTGTTTTGGTTTGTTTTTCTTTATTTTTTTTTCTGGTGGTTTGTAAAACAATTGAGCATAAATTCTGTTGCTAGTGGTATGTTAAATCGAGGATGTCATTTTAATTTTTTTTTTTTTAATTTGAGCTTTTTACTTTTTTACACAGGATCGCAATCTAGTTTCATTTTTCTTTCAAGAAATCAGTTCTCTGAAGTTGCTTATATCGTGACATCACAGAAAAAATCAATTTTTTTTGAAGAAAAGGTGAAAAATGAAACCAGTATTGCGATTTCAGAGCAAACAAGTAGAATTTTGAGTAATTTTGCTCATGGTCACAAAAGGAGATGTTTGAGTCAAATAGTAAAATTATTTTGTGGCAAAATCCTCGTCCTTCATCCATAAGGTTCTGTACTTAGTTACTTACTTACTTAGGTCCACGGACCTATTACGTCCGTGATGTTTCCCTTACGGGACATAGGGCCTCCACTACACCTACGCGCCATCGTGTACGATTTCTTGAAATATATTTCAGCTCTCTCCTGTTCGACCGTTCTTCGCCATATACTTCTAGGCCGGCCCACTTGTCTTCCCCCCTGTGTGAGCGGGTTCCACTGCATTGCTTGAGATACAATGCACCGATCGCCTTTTCGAAGCGTATGGCCAATCCACTGCCACTTTCTTCTTCGTATAATGGAGTCTATGGGCTCCTGACCCGTTCTCGCATGAAGTTCGGAGTTTTGGAGATACGGTTGGGCCAGAAAATCCTCAAGATGTTTCGTAGGCATCTATTAACGAAGGTGTGCAGCTTTCTAGTGACAGTGTCAGTGACTTTCCAAGTGCTGCAGCCGTAAAGCAGAACGGATTCAACGTTGGAGCGGAACAGTCGTAGCTTGGTCTTTAAGCTAAAAGAGTTGTTTCTCCATATTTTTGACAGCATTTCGAACGCAGCCTTTGTTTTTCTGATTCGGCTGTTTACGTCGAGTTCATTTCCGCCACCCGTAGAGACAATACTCCCAAGATATTGGAAATCCTCTACCATCCCTACCAGTTGTCCAGAAATATTTACTTGGATTGATGAGGAAGTTCCAAGGCTGATCCTTTTAGTTTTTGCCGAGTTGATCTTAAGCCCTACGATGTTTGCTTCTCTCTCCACCTTTGTTGTCATTTGATGGAGATCCATGATCCTATGAGAGAGTAAGCATACGTCCTCCGCGTAGTCCAGATGTTTGAGGTGAGATTGCAGAGTCCACTGAATTCCTCCATTTCCATTTGACAAAGCTGCGTGCAGTACGTCACTTATCACCAACAGGAAGAGTATTGGTGACAGTATACAGCCTTGCCTAACTCCACTTTGGATTTCAAACTCCTCTGACAGCATACCTTTGTGCAAAACCTGACACTTGGATCCATCATATGTAGCCTTGATAATAGCAATCAATTTATCTGGGATGCCCCTTCTGCGCAAAGCAAGCCAAATAAATTCTCTTTTGACACTGTCGAACGCCTTTTCAAAATCGATGAACAGCATGTGAAGTGGTGATCGATATTCAACGCACTGTTCGATGATGATCCGAAAGGTGTTGATGTGATCCACGCAGGAAGATCCAGTGCGGAAACCAGCTTGTTTGGCGTCGAGTGTGTCTTCGAGGTGGTCTTTAATTCGGTACAATACTATCCTTGCTATTATCTTGACTACTGCAGGCAGAACGCATATTCCTCTCCAGTTTTCGCACTGTGTGAGATCTCCTTTTTTGTGGGGGCTTGACAATCATTCCTTTTTTCCACTCTTCAGGAAAGCTCTCCGTTTCCCAAGCTCTCTTAATAAGTGGGTGCAGTAGCTTGCTCGATGTTGTTGGGGCTGCTCCTAAGAGCTCTGCAGGAATACCGTCAAGTCCAACCGCTTTGTTGTTCTTCAGTGCTTTGATGGCGGTGATTATTTCTTCTTTACTGGGGGGTACGGTGAGTATTCGGGAAATTGTTACGTCTTATGCTCGAACATGGTCCCTCCAATAACAAGGCCGTTGGCGTTGCAGAAATCGACAAATCGTTCGCCACTGTCATTTCGGTTACCAACACCATGTTTTCCCATGACATGCCTTAGCCCAGTGTTGTAATTGCCAACCTTGGCATTTAAGTCTCCCATCAACATAACTATATCACCTCGTGGAACGCTATCATAAGCAGCACTTAGCCGGTTATAAAAGGCCTCCTTCTCCTCGTCAGAAGTGAGCAAAGTTGGTGCGTAACACTGTATGATGGTGACGCGACGTACTCTAGTCCTCCCAGGGAATTAAGCTTTTGAGAGCTGTTTTGGAAAGCAGCAATCCAACGCCAGATTCCCGAGCACTTCTAGGTGTTTTTCCGGAATAGAATAGTACAGTGTTACGGGTGGGTGACTTTAACTTCCCCGAGCCCAGCCATCTAACTTCACTTATCCTTAAGATGTCCATCCTATACCGCATGAATTCCTTCTCTAGTTGCAGGAATCTGGCATTCTGAGGACCTTCTTTTCCATCATCAAGACGAGTCTTCACATTCCAGAAACCAATCTTTGTCCGGGTACAATAGCCAAAATTCGTCAACGAGTTATCATTAATTATGCGAGGCGTAGTGTTGGTTTCGGTAGCGGGTTGATTTCAGTTACGGAGAATGCTAACCTCCGTAGCCTATCCTAGAAAGCTAGGCCTTTTCGCACTTGTAATTTTGGCCTATTTATGTATATTGGGATACACAAATAGCTGCCCGGGGACCACCACGAGGAGGTAAAATAAGCACTTCATCGTGACTGATTGTTGCGCTACTGGCCCAGACCAAGTTCCGAGCTATCAATAGTTTTCCGATCAGACACGATGCAGGTAAGGTTCTGTAGACCAATACGAATTCAATTCGTTCATGAGACAACCGATGTAACTGTTAGAGAATTTGATTATGTATATTGAAAATCAAATGTCTAATTTGACTGAAACGGTGGTGGTTGAGCATAAAATGCTGCTTACAATGATTGACGGGAAGGTTTGTAGTGAAATTACGGAAACCACTTCAAATCAAAGATGTTACCTTTGTAATCTAACATCAAAGAATTTTAATGAAAAAGACTTGGTGTTGAGCAAAAAGGTCCAAGACAAGATGAAGCTCAGGTTTGGGTTATCCTCCTTGCATGCCTGGATTAGATTTTTTGAATGTTTACTTCATGTCTCCTATAAGCTGCATCTAGGACAATGGCGAACTCGTGGTCAGAAAAATAAGAGAAAAAAAAACAAGAAAAGAATTCAAGAAGCTTTCCGGAACCGAATGGGGCTGTTAGTGGACAAACCAAAACCAGGTTATGGAAGTATGAACGATGGCAACACTGCCCGTCGATTTTTCCAAGACTCTGGTACTTCGACGGAAGTGACAAATATAAATGAAGACATAATGCGCGGGTTATTCTATTAACAAGATCGGTTGGATTTCCCATTTAAATAGGTCGATTTAAAGAATATTGCATTGGTTCCGCTAATTTGTTTGTTGAACTGTACCCACGTTATAATATGCCCACAACTGTTCAAAAAATTTTAATTCACAGTCCCATAATCAGAAGCTATTTTTCCAATTAAGCAGCACGGCGAAGAAGTGAAAGAATCCTAAATCAAAGACATTAAGCGTTTTCGAGAAAGCTTAGCAAGAAAGTTATTAGACAGCAAAATATGGATGATGATTTTCATAATCTTTTGGTTTCTTCTGATCCATCAATTAGCAGCTTAAGGAAACTTATCCAAAAAAAAAAACGGGTCTTCCATCAGAAGTACTTCAGTTTTCAATAGAAACAGAAGTTGAGTTACCAAAGTCATTGATTAATGTTTATATAATTGTTTATTTATTTTTACTTATGTATTATTATTTATATTGTATTTCGTTATCTTCAAATTTAGTGCATACAAATTGTATTCAAAATTGTTCAAAGCAAGAAATTCTATACCTTTTTTTTATGAGAAACCCCCAAATTTCAAAACAACATTTTTATCCTTTTTGCATGTTTAAAGTCGAATGTGGTTCTATATTTTAGTTGAAAATAGTTTTTTCCTTCAAAACTAACTGTTTTTAATGTTATCATGCAATAATAAATTGAAAATACACAAAAAATAATGTTGGCCATGTTTTTGGAAAGTTTACCTGTGTGCGCCACCACTATATATCGCAAGTAAATAGAGAAGAAATTGGTTCAATACACAGTAATGTCATCAAATTGTCAATTAGCTTTACTTTGGCATCAAAAAAATTATTTATTTTTTCGTCAAAATCTCTCAAAATTGACAATTAGTATTTTCAATGATGGTTTTCAATGATAGCTATAACTGGCCCCTAAGCAAAGACTTAAATTCGGTATTGTATGAATCAATTCTAGATATACGATAGTTTTTATAATGCAAGCAAGCTACTGGGCGCATACCAGATGAAACTACAGTTTGACAAAACATAATTTAATGGTAGAAATATAATTTGTTGAATTTTCCATAAGCTTAGCTGAGTTAACGCGGCTGCTATATTCCATTTTCATCCTTCTTTTTAAAGAAAGGGCAGGCGCAGTACGGAGTCCGCGGGCAAACGCTAGTTTAAAAAAAAAAAACAAAATGTATAGAAAAATAACTTAACCTTCATAGAAGCCATAAATTCTACAATGAAAACAAAAAAACAACACTAAATTATAGTAACTACGTACTGGTTTTTCGATTAGCAACACAAGTTCAAAAAGAAAAGTTGATCTTCTTTACCATAAACCACCACGCACACTTCTTGTAGGGTGTGTGTGCGTTTGCGTTTTTTTATTTTTTTTAAATATAAAAACATAAATGCGTACAGCTTCCATTTTATTTTTGGCACATTTAAATAATTTTTTTTTTATTATTCTGAACGAAATTAAAACTTGATCCGGTTTAGGCTTAGTTATAGTTAGATTGAATACAATTTGGACGACTATAAATTGTAACGAATTCCAAGAGTTAGCATCCACTTAGTTATCAGTTTTCTTGCAGTTAACAACTAGTAAAACAACAAAACCAATATCATCATGAAATTCGTCATTGTTCTCGTCGCCCTTTTCGGTTTGGCTTTGGCTGCTCCTGCTGCTCAAGAATCTTCTATTGTCCGTTCCGACTCCACCGTTGAAGTTAATGGATACCAGTTCGCGTATGTTTAAACTATTTTTTTAACAGAATACCTATATTTAAACTAATTACATTTATTTTTTTGCAACAGTGTTGAGACTAGTGATGGCAAGTCACACTCCGAACAAGGTCAATTGAAGAACGTTGGAACTGAAATCGAAGCCCTCTCAGTCAAAGGATCATTCACTTACGTTGGAGATGATGGTGTCACCTACTCTGTCAGCTACATCGCCGATGAGAACGGTTTCCAACCCAGCGGCGCTCATTTGCCAGTTGTCCCAGTTGCTTAAGTGATCTAACATTGATTTTGATACCTGGAAGAAAAGATGATAAATGTTGTTAGTTGTTAATTATTGCAAAAAAAAAAAAATAAATACAAAATATGTACCTATGAAAAAAATGTAATTGTTAATTATTTCTATGTGATGGGATTGAGTGTAAAAAAGCGTTAAAATTTGAAAAATTATTACAATTTCCATGTAAATGTTATAATTATTGATTTCATTGCTATTTATCTTTTTAACAGATGAGCTTAGAAGCTTGAAGTTTTGATGATGGATGATGGATGATGGATATTATTTTATTTTTGTAATTTTGGTTAAAAAATTCTAATTTACCGCGTTATGAGGAGCTAAAGGTTAAGTCTTAGAGCACGTCTAGATAGCGATGCATTACTCTTGAGTATGATTTGATTTATTCTATTTATTAATTCTTTCGTATATCAATAAAGCAACAATAAAAAGTTAAGCATTTTTAAAATTTTATAAAAATTAGGCCGCCACGGTAAATTTTCCCAAAAACATGGCCAAAACTGTGAAAAAAAATTTCAGATTTGTTGTTGTTTTTTAATGCAAAGTTGTTAAGAAATAGTTTGAGCTTTAAACCGCATTGATCATACGATGCAGATTATAACGGTTTAAGCAGTCGATGCTTTTAAAGTACCAACTTTATATAGACGAGTGAAGTAGCAAGTTTGGTCTGTGATAAGAGAGGTTGTTTTGGTTTGTTTTTCTTTATTTTTTCGGTGGTTTTGTTAAACAATTGAGCATGAATTCTGCTACTAGTGGTATGTTAAATCGAGGATGGCATTTTAATTTTTTTTTTTTACTTTGAGCTTTTTACTTTTTTACACAGGATCGCGATCTAGTTTCATTTTTCTTTCAAGAAATCAGTTCTCTGAAGTTGCTTATCGTGACATCACAGAAAAAATCAATTTTTTGGAAGAAAAGGTGAAAAATGAAACCAATATTGCGATTTCAGAGCAATCAAGTAGAATTTTGAGTAATTTTGCTCATGGTCACAAAAGGAGATGTTTGAGTCAAATAGTAAAATTATTTTGTGGCAAAATCCTCGTCGTTCATCCATAAGGTTCTGTACTTAGTTACTTACTTACTTAGGTCCTCGGACCTATTACGTCCGTGATGTTTCCCTTACGGGACATAGGGCCTCCACTACACCTACGCGCCATCGTGTACGATTTCTTGAAATATATTTCAGCTCTCTCCAACTTTTCCCCAGTCGTGCCGATTCCTGTTCGACCGTTCTTCGCCATGTACTTCTAGGCCGGCCCACTTGTCTTCCCTCCTGTGTGAGCGGGTTCCACTGCATTGCTTGAGATGCAATGCACCGATCGCCTTTTCGAAGCGTATGGCCAATCCACTGCCACTTTCTTCTTCGTATAATGGAGTCTATGGGCTCCTGACCCGTTCTCGCATGAAGTTCGGAGTTTTGGAGATACGGTTGGGCCAGAAAATCCTCAAGATGTTTCGTAGGCATCTATTAACGAAGGTGTGCAGCTTTCTAGTGACAGTGTCAGTGACTTTCCAAGTGCTGCAGCCGTAAAGCAGAACGGATTCAACGTTGGAGCGGAACAGTCGTAGCTTGGTCTTTAAGCTAAAAGAGTTGTTTCTCCATATTTTTGACAGCATTTCGAACGCAGCCTTTGCTTTTCTGATTCGGCTGTTTACGTCCAGTTCATTTCCGCCACCCGTAGAGACAATACTCCCAAGATATTGGAAATCCTCTACCATCCCTACCGGTTGTCCAGAAATATTTACTTGGATTGATGAGGAAGTTCCAAGGCTGATCCTTTTAGTTTTTGCCGAGTTGATCTTAAGCCCTACGATTTTTGCTTCTCTCTCCACCTTTGTTGTCATTTGATGGAGATCCATGATCCTATGAGAGAGTAAGCATACGTCCTCCGCGTAGTCCAGATGTTTGAGGTGAGATTGCAGAGTCCACTGAATTCCTCCATTTCCATTTGACAAAGCTGCGTGCAGTACGTCACTTATCACCAACAGGAAGAGTATTGGTGACAGTATACAGCCTTGCCTAACTCCACTTTGGATTTCAAACTCCTCTGACAGCATACCTTTGTGCAAAACCTGACACTTGGATCCATCATATGTAGCCTTGATAATAGCAATCAATTTATCTGGGATGCCCCTTCTGCGCAAAGCAAGCCAAATAAATTCTCTTTTGACACTGTCGAACGCCTTTTCAAAATCGATGAACAGCATGTGAAGTGGTGATCGATATTCAACGCACTGTTCGATGATGATCCGAAAGGTGTTGATGTGATCCACGCAGGAAGATCCAGTGCGGAAACCAGCTTGTTTGGCGTCGAGTGTGTCTTCGAGGTGGTCTTTAATTCGGTACAATACTATCCTTGCTATTATCTTGACTACTGCAGGCAGAACGCATTTTCCTCTCCAGTTTTCGCACTGTGTGAGATCTCCTTTTTTGTGGGGGCTTGACAATCATTCCTTTTTTCCACTCTTCAGGAAAGCTCTCCGTTTCCCAAGCTCTCTTAATAAGTGGGTGCAGTAGCTTGCTCGATGTTGTTGGGGCTGCTCCTAAGAGCTCTGCAGGAATACCGTCAAGTCCAACCGCTTTGTTGTTTTTCAGTGCTTTGATGGCGGTGATTATTTCTTCTTTACTGGGGGGTACGGTGAGTATTCGGGAAATTGTTACGTCTTATGCTCGAACATGGTCCCTCCAATAACAAGGCCGTTGGAGTTGCAGAAATCGACAAATCGTTCGCCACTGTCATTTCGGTTACCAACACCATGTTTTCCCATGACATGCCTTAGCCCAGTGTTGTCATTGCCAACCTTGGCATTTAAGTCTCCCATCAACATAACTATATCACCTCGTGGAACGCTATCATAAGCAGCACTTAGCCGGTTATAAAAGGCCTCCTTCTCCTCGTCAGAAGTGAGCAAAGTTGGTGCGTAACACTGTATGATGGTGACGCGACGTACTCTAGTCCTCCCAGGGAATTAAGCTTTTGAGAGCTGTTTTGGAAAGCAGCAATCCAACGCCAGATTCCCGAGCACTTCTAGGTGTTTTTCCGGAATAGAATAGTACAGTGTTACGGGTGGGTGACTTTAACTTCCCCGAGCCCAGCCATCTAACTTCACTTATCCTTAAGATGTCCATCCTATACCGCATGAATTCCTTCTCTAGTTGCAGGAATCTGGCATTCTGAGGACCTTCTTTTCCATCATCAAGACGAGTCTTCACATTCCAGAAACCAATCTTTGTCCGGGTACAATAGCCAAAATTCGTCAACGAGTTATCATTAATTATGCGAGGCGTAGTGTTGGTTTCGGTAGCGGGTTGATTTCAGTTACGGAGAATGCTAACCTCCGTAGCCTATCCTAGAAAGCTAGGCCTTTTCGCACTTGTAATTTTGGCCTATTTATGTATATTGGGATACACAAATAGCTGCCCGGGGACCACCACGAGGAGGTAAAATAAGCACTTCATCGTGACTGATTGTTGCGCTACTGGCCCAGACCAAGTTCCGAGCTATCAATAGTTTTCCGATCAGACACGATGCAGGTAAGGTTCTGTAGACCAATACGAATTCAATTCGTTCATGAGACAACCGATGTAACTGTTAGAGAATTTGATTATGTATATTGAAAATCAAATGTCTAATTTGACTGAAACGGTGGTGGTTGAGCATAAAATGCTGCTTACAATGATTGACGGGAAGGTTTGTAGTGAAATTACGGAAACCACTTCAAATCAAAGATGTTACCTTTGTAATCTAACATCAAAGAATTTTAATGAAAAAGACTTGGTGTTGAGCAAAAAGGTCCAAGACAAGTTGAAGCTCAGGTTTGGGTTATCCTCCTTGCATGCCTGGATTAGATTTTTTGAATGTTTACTTCATGTCTCCTATAAGCTGCATCTAGGACAATGGCGAACTCGTGGTCAGAAAAATAAGAGAAAAAAAAACAAGAAAAGAATTCAAGAAGCTTTCCGGAACCGAATGGGGCTGTTAGTGGACAAACCAAAACCAGGTTATGGAAGTATGAACGATGGCAACACTGCCCGTCGATTTTTCCAAGACTCTGGTACTTCGACGGAAGTGACAAATATAAATGAAGACATAATGCGCGGGTTATTCTATTAACAAGATCGGTTGGATTTCCCATTTAAATAGGTCGATTTAAAGAATATTGCATTGGTTCCGCTAATTTGTTTGTTGAACTGTACCCACGTTATAATATGCCCACAACTGTTCAAAAAATTTTAATTCACAGTCCCATAATCAGAAGCTATTTTTCCAATTAAGCAGCACGGCGAAGAAGTGAAAGAATCCTAAATCAAAGACATTAAGCGTTTTCGAGAAAGCTTAGCAAGAAAGTTATTAGACAGCAAAATATGGATGATGATTTTCATAATCTTTTGGTTTCTTCTGATCCATCAATTAGCAGCTTAAGGAAACTTATCCAAAAAAAAAAACGGGTCTTCCATCAGAAGTACTTCAGTTTTCAATAGAAACAGAAGTTGAGTTACCAAAGTCATTGATTAATGTTTATATAATTGTTTATTTATTTTTACTTATGTATTATTATTTATATTGTATTTCGTTATCTTCAAATTTAGTGCATACAAATTGTATTCAAAATTGTTCAAAGCAAGAAATTCTATACCTTTTTTTTATGAGAAACCCCCAAATTTCAAAACAACATTTTTATCCTTTTTGCATGTTTAAAGTCGAATGTGGTTCTATATTTTAGTTGAAAATAGTTTTTTCCTTCAAAACTAACTGTTTTTAATGTTATCATGCAATAATAAATTGAAAATACACAAAAAATAATGTTGGCCATGTTTTTGGAAAGTTTACCTGTGTGCGCCACCACTATATATCGCAAGTAAATAGAGAAGAAATTGGTTCAATACACAGTAATGTCATCAAATTGTCAATTAGCTTTACTTTGGCATCAAAAAAATTATTTATTTTTTCGTCAAAATCTCTCAAAATTGACAATTAATATTTTCAATGATGGTTTTCAATGATAGCTATAACTGGCCCCTAAGCAAAGACTTAAATTCGGTATTGTATGAATCAATTCTAGATATACGATAGTTTTTATAATGCAAGCAAGCTACTGGGCGCATACCAGATGAAACTACAGTTTGACAAAACATAATTTAATGGTAGAAATATAATTTGTTGAATTTTCCATAAGCTTAGCTGAGTTAACGCGGCTGCTGTATTCCATTTTCATCCTTCTTTTTAAAGAAAGGGCAGGCGCAGTACGGAGTCCGCGGGCAAACGCTAGTTTAAAAAAAAAAAAAAAAAATGTATAGAAAAATAACTTAACCTTCATAGAAGCCATAAATTCTACAATGAAAACAAAAAAAAAACACTAAATTATAGTAACTACGTACTGGTTTTTCGATTAGCAACACAAGTTCAAAAAGAAAAGTTGATCTTCTTTACCATAAACCACCACGCACACTTCTTGTAGGGTGTGTGTGCGTTTGCGTTTTTTTATTTTTTTTTAATATAAAAACATAAATGCGTACAGCTTCCATTTTATTTTTGGCACATTTAAATAATTTTTTTTTTATTATTCTGAACGAAATTAAAACTTGATCCGGTTTAGGCTTAGTTATAGTTAGATTGAATACAATTTGGATGACTATAAATTGTAACGAATTCCAATTAGTTATCAGTTTTCTTGCAGTTAACAACTAGTAAAACAACAAAACCAATATCATCATGAAATTCGTCATTGTTCTCGTCGCCCTTTTCGGTTTGGCTTTGGCTGCTCCTGCTGCTCAAGAATCTTCTATTGTCCGTTCCGACTCCACCGTTGAAGTTAATGGATACCAGTTCGCGTATGTTTAAACTATTTTTTTAACAGAATACCTATATTTAAACTAATTACATTTATTTTTTTGCAACAGTGTTGAGACTAGTGATGGCAAGTCACACTCCGAACAAGGTCAATTGAAGAACGTTGGAACTGAAATCGAAGCCCTCTCAGTCAAAGGATCATTCACTTACGTTGGAGATGATGGTGTCACCTACTCTGTCAGCTACATCGCCGATGAGAACGGTTTCCAACCCAGCGGCGCTCATTTGCCAGTTGTCCCAGTTGCTTAAGTGATCTAACATTGATTTTGATACCTGGAAGAAAAGATGATAAATGTTGTTAGTTGTTAATTATTGCAAAAAAAAAAATAAATACAAAATATGTACCTATGAAAAAAATGTAATTGTTAATTATTTCTATGTGATGGGATTGAGTGTAAAAAAGCGTTAAAATTTGAAAAATTATTACAATTTCCATGTAAATGTTATAATTATTGATTTCATTGCTATTTATCTTTTTAACAGATGAGCTTAGAAGCTTGAAGTTTTGATGATGGATGATGGATATTATTTTATTTTTGTAATTTTGGTTAAAAAATTCTAATTTACCGCGTTATGAGGAGCTAAAGGTAAAGTCTTAGAGCACGTCTAGATAGCGATGCATTACTCTTGAGTATGATTTGATTGATTCTATTTATTAATTCTTTCTTATATCAATAAAGCAACAATCATTTTTATACCTCATTTTGTTGCTCTACCTACTTGCTATATTATCTTCACTTACACAATCCATTGTTTTCAATTTATCGGGAACAAAAATCAAGCTAAATTTTCTGATTTGTTTATTGCCAACCACGATATCGTGTGGTCCACCATCAGTGGGATAAGTCCCGTTATCCTATGGGTACGTTCTATAATTTGGTTGAAAAATTCTTGATCGAGGAAAAGTGAAACAAAATATCCCAACGTTTCTCGGACCTAGAAAAATTATCTTTTCTCGATTGGAGCAATTCGACACCATCGAGTACAGTCGTGTTTTCTTTTTGCTTCGTATATTTTGTGCTGTCCCTGATATTATTTAAATTATAAAAAAAAAATAAACAATAAACGTTGTTGAATAGAGAACTGACAGGCCTTTTGTTGTTCAAAATTTAACTGATTTTAGCAATTATTTTTTGAACCCAAAAACCACTTTTTCACGAAAGTCTCTGGAACCCGCTCTCGATCTCCAGGCCACTCTTCTTACTACCTAGGTTCTGATCTCCACTTTACTGAGCCTTACAACTCCCTATACCAACGCTATTTAGTTGAAACCCAAACCAAACTTATCCAGGATCCTAAAGCATTCTTTCACTCTCTTTTTCAATAATGAAACTTCAAACGGTCCTAGCACTATAGCTTACCTTTTTGCCAGATCAAAATTGAAAGACAAAATTTTCAATGATGGTTTCAATGAAAGCTATAACTGGAGCCTTATGTTGACCTTGAACTCATCCATATAAATTAAATCAAATTAATGATGAATTTAGTCCTGGTCCTGATGGACTCTCTGCCAAACTCCTTAAAAATTGCTGTTTCTTTCACCCTTTCTCTCTCTCTCTCAAACATCTTCAGCCTATCCCTAAGTCAGGGTGTATTTCCTCAAGTTTGGAAATGCTCTTTCATAATCCTTATCCACAAAAAGGGCCCGAAGGCGATTTTAATAATTATATTATTGCATTGCCAACCTTTCACATATACCCAAATTCTTTGAAAGTATTTTGTACGAAACGTTAATAAGTTTCCACTGCAAATAGCTTGTCTCCAAGCGATCCTCTAGACAAGGTGGCTTCCTCAAATGCAGGTCTATACAACCACTAACCTTGTTAAAATTGTGCCCTTTAACATCTCTGCCTTAGAGAAAGGGTGTGAAGTTGATGGAATTTCAACTGATTTCAGTAAAGTCGTTGATAAAATTTCCCATAGACTTATCCTTTTAAAATTGTCCACTCTTGGCTTTGAACTGTCTTTGATTAAATGGGTTCCCTTTTCCCTCTTACCTAGAAAACTGTTATAACAGTGTTCGTTTCAGATCTGTTACCTCTTGCCGTTCTTTCTTAGCTACCTCCGGTATCCCCCAAGGCAGGCATTTTGGCCTTCTTTTGTTAATTCTTTCATTCAATGACATCAAACACGCCTATAAAATACCAAGTTTTTCAAGAACATTTCTTCGATACAAGACTCCTCCCTCTTTCAACGCAGGGTCTTGACTGTTTTTCAGTTTGGTGCCGTAAAAGTTGCTTGGATCTTAACGTTGCAAAGTGCCAATCAAAAATTTTCTCACGCAAACGCATAAAAACTCCTCCCAGTACGTACCAACTCATTCCCTCCGTTCAATAACTCTCAAAGCTAATTCAGGGGCCCTATAGCCTGGGGAAATGGACCTGAACCCAAAATGTCGGTATATACAAAATGTTTTGATGGTTACTTTATGGAAAAAGTGTGTTGAATCCGAAAATGCGGGGTATATTTCTGGCAACCTTGAGGGTTTTGAAATATGACGTCATCAATAAAGGACTTCTTATAAAAAGACGCAATTGGTGTGCATTCACGAAAAATTGGAATTCGCAATAATTTAACACTAGAAATGGAGTTTTAATCATTCCCCAAATAAACAAATCCTTTTTCTAGATTTAAGGGGGAATGGGAGGGGGGGGTTTGTTGGTACTAAAAAAAACTTTTGAGAATTAGGTCGAGTGGGGTATCGTTCCAATGTATTTTTTAATGCTGAACACAACTACACAAATGACTTTTCTTTAACATCAATCTGTAAACATTTTACAATTAATTTTGGGTATATTTAAGATAAGAAAGAGATTTGTGTTTAGGGGAACGAAGCTAAATAAAACATGTACATTGCTGCTTTTTTATTTATTTTTTGAGTGGATTTTCAACGAAATATATGTAAAACGAAGGTATATTAATAATTTACTCTTAAATTTTATTTCTTATATCAAAAATAAAAACATATATTGGTGTTGCAATAAGCGTCTTTGATTGTTTGTCTTAATAGTCCAACCATAGTTTGTAAGTTCAACATTAGGGGGGTGCTTTCCCAAAGCTTCTTTCCAGACCAAGACTTGGTAGTGAGCACGTTTAACATTTTCCCGAAATGCTTCTGCGGTTGGTGGAAGAATCTTTAATTTGGGCATTGATGATACATTGTTACCGGACACTTTCTTTTACCAAACTTCAAACCGAACCTATGTCATGCAAGTACTGTCCTTTATACGATAGCACAAACCTACGAAGATCTTTTTGTGGTGCAGTGCATTAACGCGCACGGAATTATCCCCCGCGGGTGTTAATTGCCCAAAAAAGAGGCAATTAACCCCCGCGGGGTATAATTCCTTTTTCTGATGGATTTTAATTCCAATTTAAATGGAAATAAACCCCATCTGGCAGGCACCTATGGTATCAGTCGGTCTGCTTTCAAATTTTTTGTACTAAATAGTACTTTGGGTGGCCCGCTTCGCGGGTTCAGGGATTTTAACTCCCTTTTTGTGTCCTCTGTCCCTCTCACGCGACTCCGTCGCTCCGCTTAGGATATGCTCAGTCGCCTGGCAGGCGCCTATGTCGTCTGTTGGTCTGCTTTATTAAGAGTCATATGTGTATGAAGTGTGGGCCTTGATGCCAATTCCAAAAGGCAAAAACACCCGAGGGTCTTAGTTCTTTTTTGTGGTGGGTCTTAATACCACTTAAAAAAGGAATTAACCCCCCGCGGGTTAATTAATACCCGCGGGGGATAATGCGGGCGTTAATGCACTGGACCCTTTTTGTTTGTGTACACTGAACCAAAAAATTCATTCCCACAAAAATTAAACTGTTAACCACAAGAGAAAAAAGGCCCCAAGCGTTTTACCTATTTCCAGCTATCGGTTTAAGGTTTTACTATTAGAGAAAAGTTCCTGCTTATAAAAAGTTAATCTACGAACAGCAAAAAGAAAAGTTCTCGTGACAAACAATATATTTATTATCTACAAAAAAAAAAACAAATTACTAACCACAAGCGAATAGTGTTTTTCACAAATAACAAACTTTTTCTTAAACTTGTAATTTATTATTTTTTTTTAATTTTGTTATTTTTGTCCACCTCATGGGTTTTGCAGCCGCTTCTATTTATTCTGAAATGTATACAATTGTATTTATTTGAAAAAGACTTATATTTCACTTACTTGATTTTTCTGGGATTTGAACCTGGCACCTTCCGGGCAGCAATGCAACATGCTACCACCAGGCCATCGCACGATATGTTTGAACAATGTCGAAACTTAATCACTTTGAAAGTGATACTGTACATTTCAGACTGGGTTATATTCAAGTCCGTTTGCACATCGAATATCGTTTGTAACAAACAGTTTATGAATTTACAAGGTGAATTAATTTTTGGTAACTCGTAAACAAAACTTTTTCTTTTTGTTGAACACAGTAAAACGTTTGTGACAAACAATTTTCGAATT
The DNA here is from genome assembly GCA_949320155.1 of Melangyna quadrimaculata. Lineage (NCBI taxonomy): Eukaryota > Metazoa > Arthropoda > Insecta > Diptera > Syrphidae > Melangyna > Melangyna quadrimaculata. The sequence continues at coordinate 156,871,764 of OX439484.1, forward strand.
GCCAATTAAGAGCTACTAACGTTTTTGTTTATAACTTTTGCAATTCATGAACAAAACTTTAACTCTGTTGACTAGAGTGAAACTCCATGCATACAAACAATTTGTTCACGAAACATGTTTTAAGAGTCAAAAGTTCTTGAGTGTACTAGTATATCGTTATTCGTCATAAATTAATATTAGAAGTCAACTATTTCTATTAGAAGTAAACAGTATGAAAAACATAACTCTTGTCACAAGGATATTTTTCGGAGAGTGTAGGTTCCATCATAATAAAGGTATAATTTAAGTTTTAATGTGCATAGTGATGCATCAAAAGAAGAAATACGTCGGTGTCGTCAGATATTACTTTAATATGCACCTCATTCATCATCATGGCTGTCAAAATAGCTTTTGTATTTATGAATGTTCAACAACCACTTGAGCGGGCTACCACCATTGTATTTTGGCTGGAATTATTGCAATTTCATGGCTGCCACACCAATTATCAGATTCCTCTCAGTGGTGCTTAGTCTTTATGTTCAATTTTAATTTATAAATAAGTGCCGTCAATTGGAATCGAACCTAGACCAGCTAGCTCTGAGGCCTATGCACTATGCATTGCGCCACCGAAGGCACCTGATCATGCCCATCCAATGTAAGGTTTTGTCTTTCTAAATTGCATATTGAGACAACTAGCAATTTTACTAGCCGCACACAAGTTGGTTGTTGATCATTCGGGTTCTTTCTCTTTTCTCCGTACACGATGTACAAACCAACAATTCGTTGGACAATTGTAAGGTGGGAGATTGTATGAAAGATTTGACACTGGTCAAGAATTGATTTCATTCAATAGGGTTTTTTGTGTGATAACACACTCGCAGTTAGGCGAATTGTCCATTTTATGGATCTATAATGTATTTAATAACAATATACCTTCCAAATGTTCGATGAATTGCTTGCGTTATAACTTTTTGCAAAAGAACTGTTGCTTTTGTAAGACTATCTAAATAGCCTAGTTTTTTTGATAATTTGTACGGACACAGGTTAGCAACCTCTTCAACATTGGCTTTTGTATCGGTGCTTTAAAAGAAGGGGGAAGATAGGAGTTTATCAATCTGAATTATTTGTGTTGGTACAATCTGAGGATATGATTTGAAGGTGCATTTCAACTCTGAATTTAATGAGATCAAACCCACAACGGTACGATTATCGTATAAAAAGTTAAAATTCTTTTTACATAGTTATGACTTTTTTAAAGTGCAACACGTAAAATATTACCGAACAATTTTTGAAAACAATGGTATATTAATGCAATATGCGGGAAATGGTTCATTTAGCATGTAATTGAAGAATCAAGAGTCGCCATAAATAACTTGAAGTGAAAAGATATTTTTTTTGTTAGGCGGAGAAAGAACGTGATTGTTACCATAACATCCATAAAATCATTTTTGACAGTCATGAAATTTTCCAAAAATAAAACTGAAAGCCAAGTAACTTTTTGGAAAATAATTGTATTAGCTTGCAATTCTGTTTGTTCGATTCAGCATAAAAAAATACATGGAAACGATAACCCACTCGACCTAGTTCACAAAATTTTTTTTTAGCAGGTCACTTTTTCCCTAGACTACTACTATGAAACTCGATTTAAAATAAAACTGAACTCAGTTATTCTATAAGTAAGTTCTAAAAACGAAAATCGAATAGCTTTGAAAACACCCGGAGCCAGACAAAAATCCAAACATTTAAACAAATAAATGCACCATATGTATGTGCCATAAGTTTTTAATAAAGCTGAAAAAAAGTTATTTTATTGGATAATACTATATATATAATATTAGATTTAAATAATTACCCAATAGGTAAGCCTTTTCTCGCTAAGCTCTATTATTAGTCTAAGAAAGATAGGATCGGACCAGGGACAAATTAATTCATAAAATTTTATTTCTGGTATCGACGCAGAATTTTATCCTCAACAACATATCCAAAGTCCCCCAAAATCCCCGCATTGGCTTTTTGTAAAGGTGTATTTTAAGAGGTGTAGAGGAGAGGGAGGCGGGAGTTTGTCAAGCTGAAAAATTTGTTGTAATACAATCTAATCATATGACACATGTTTTTAGGGTGCTTTTCAACGCTGATTCTAAAGAGACCAAAACTGAAAAGATCCTGTGGAAAGTTAAAGTCATTTTTATGAATGATCACTTTTTTTTATTTTTAATGAAAATAGAAAACTTGGGATTATTATTACTTAAAAAAAAAGACAATAAACTATTAATTTTCGCAGTTTTATACGAATACAACTGTTGAAGCCGACACTGACACCGATGCACTTCCATTAGGGGTTATCTTCGTAAATGCTTAAATTAAACTCTTATTTAGTTAGCTACTTTGATAATTTTCTGTAATATAAATATTTAAGATTTTGATCTTAGAATATTTTGTATAAGCTTCATTTTTATAATTTGTTTTTTTTATTATTCGATATATGTTTTTTGATGAATAAAGACACATACATATTTATCCTGATTGATTTTGATTTTTAATAGAAATAAAGAATAAAGGAAGAAATAAACAAGAAAGAAAGCATATACAAACAAGGTCCATCGAGCCGAATATAAACTGTGAGATAATGTCCAACAGTTCAAAACGCAAGATAAGAGGAAGATCTGAAGAAGATCGCTATGTATAAGAAATGCTGGTGAGTGTTACTGCCAAATGTATGATCAATGTTCGCAAATATAATATGGAATATTATTTTATAAGGCTTTCGCGATTAGTTTTTTTTTGTAACTTTTTTTTTTAATATTTTGGTTTTTAAGCAAAATTACATAAAACTGTGTGTTCAATAAAGAAATTTAGAAAATGTCTGTTTTGATTTATGTTAAGCTGATACGAGTGCTCGTAGCATTAAATTTGTGCAGCAAAAGCGCGCTGTAGAAATTGTATTGCTACATGCGCACGTTTTCAGTTTTTATTTTTAATTTTGTTCAGCAATGGCAGGCTGTGTGAAAGTTGAAAATAAAATTAATCACATTTATGTAGGTGAACTAGATCATTGACGTTTATTTCGGATAAGCGCGCGAGATTTTTGGGACAACAAAATTGTATAGCAAAGCGCGCTGTAAGTTGTTGTGTCTCGAAAATATGAAAGGAATGATCACGTTTTCGTTTTCAATTATTATGCAGCAATGGCGCGCTGTTGAAATTTGAAAACTTCCTTGAAGTGTCATCAGATGTACCTACATACAAAATGTATATCGTCATTTCTGATTTTGTGTAGCATAAACGCGCTGCATAAAATGGAAATTTCTTGTTTTCAAGTGATCCTGGTAAATTTGAGTTCATTGATAGTCCTATTCGGATTTATATACTGTGCTGGATATATATACATATAGGTATGGTAGATACATATGTACATATTTTGTGTTGCTTTATGAAAATTTGCACAATATTGCTGTTCTTGTTTGTTAACTATGTATAAGTCGAGGTAACATTGATCGGAGACGCGAGAAAGAATGCATAAATATGTACATATTATGTATATTAGAAAATAGATATAAGGATGCTTCTGTTTTTTTGTTTTTCTTTTTATTTATTAGAACCAGGCGCATTCGTTCGTATTACCCAAGAACAACAAGCAAATTTTGAAGCAGAAGGCGAAATAAATTCTTCAGATGATGAACATGTAATAATTCCGCCACGAAAACGCGCATTAAGACGTGGAATTATTCTTGAGATGCGGCTAAACTTAAAAGATTTGCAATTTTGGACGAAAAAGGACCGAAACGTAGTTGGTCCCTAGATAAAGCAATGGTTAGAATGGAACAGGGGGAGAGAAGTTTGCAGAAATTTGAGAGTGATTCGAGCATATTGAGCCGAAAACATGTAATGGATAAGCAACTAAATTAATGCAGGACTATTTTTAAACAAGGGATGAATGATTATTTGCGGCTTAAGTCCCAATTGCGTAGACATGTACGGTTGGTAGAAGCAGATCAAAGTTCTTCCAGAGGAGTGAGAACAAGTGCAGATGGCACTGAATCCAAATTCAGCTTTTAGAACCACCAAAGGTATCAACGTTTTCTGGACTAGATGTTGATTGGGCCAATTTTTTCTAGACTAGATGTTGACTGGGCCAATTTTCGTTCCGTTTTTGAAGTGGAAGTGCATAACAGTTCACAGTTTTCGGATGCACAAAAAATGCGCTTTTTAATAGATGCATTGCAGGGAAGAGCTCAAACTGCATACAAGAATTGGCCGATTGAGAATAAAAATTACACTGAGTTGTGGTCTGACATTTGTGCTCAATATAGCAACGAATATAATTCCATTCGAAGTCATGCTCAGACATTGCATGCATTACAGCCAATACAGTCACCAACTTGTGAAGCAGTACGAAATATTCTAGACACAGCTAGAGGTGCATTTCGACAACTGCAACTTTTGCTTACACCAGAAAAGTTTGCAGAATATATACTTTTGCATAAATTTGAATGTCTTTTAGATACGGACATTCAAACACAATGGGCATTAAGACGAAATGCTGAATCCATACAAACACTTAAGCAAGTGTATGAATTTTTAGAATTGCGAGCTAGTATTTTGGCACAAATTCGAACAGTTTCCGGGACGCAAGGTGTTGAGTTCTATTCGAAAATCCAAGCACCAAAACAAGCATTTTTGGTCGAACAAATGAATCGCCGCCAGATTGGGTTGTGCCCTGGTTTGCAGCACTGGCCATTTAGATGTCAAAAATTTCGATCAATGTCAATTGCTGATCGGCAGGCGTATGTAAACAAACGCCGTTTGTGTCGAAACTGTTTTAGCACACATCATTTTGTTTCCAAATTCCCTCATAAACCTTGTCCAAGATGTAATGAAAGGCATAATAGTAGCCTATGTGCGGTTGAAACTGTGGATTGGGAGAAGAAACCAGTATTGTTACAGCGTCCAGTGCAGAAATTGTGTCGAAGCAGAGACTTCAAGGGGAGAGTGTGTTAAAGCCGACACTGACACCGATGCACTTCCATTAAGGGTTCTCTTCTAAAATGCTTAAATTAAACTCTTATTTAGTTAACTACTTTGATAATTTTCTGTAATATAAATATTTAAGATTTTGATCTTAGAATATTTTGTATAAGCTTCATTTTTATAATTTGTTTTTATTATTATTCGATATATGTTTTTTAAGAATAAAGACACATACATATTTATCCTGATTGATTTTGATTTTTAATAGAAATTAAGAATAAAGGAAGAAATAAACAAGAAAGAAAGCATATACAAACAACAACGATGCATTCTATGCTAAAAGCTAGCACTTTCATAATGTATAATGAATACAAAAAATAAAAACGAACATAAATAATTAGGGCTTATCTTCTGCCATCCATTGAGTAACTTGATTAATCTTGCAAATAGCTATAGTTGTAGTGTAGTGTAGGTTGTAGTTTGTTTTTTAGGCGTTCGACTTGTTTCTCAGTTAAGTCAGTGGGAAGACCTTGAATCAAGTACAAAGTTGTCTTGCATGGTAAATCTAATTCCATAGGATAGCGTCGTATGTCCTTAATAAAAACTTCCAATTCATTCAGAAAATCAATAAATACAACTTCTACAAATTCCGCTGATAATAAATCTAGAGCTTTAGCACGATACCATCCATATTGAAATTTAGCCAAACAGTATTCTTCGATCTTGGGTTTATATTGACGTCCAGTGTCTTCATATTCAACCAAATAATTTTGAATTTCTTGTAAATTAGCTTTATCTTCGACCAAAACGCATCCAAAACAATTATAATGTAATAATGAATTGTCCACAATCATAACTTCAATAATTGTTGCTTTAATTGGCAAATCAATTTGCTCAAATGGCGGAACCATTACTGGCTTGGCAAACTGTCATGGACGACCTTTAGGCGCTTGTTTAGCTGCACCAGCACCTTTTAAAGTACAACAAGTAATTTATTACCAAAAACCATTTTAAAATAATGGGATTTTAATGAAATTTGGTACAAATGTTTCATTTGGCATGTTTACTAAGAATCAAAAGAATCCCCAAAAATATTTGTGGTGAAAGGGTGTTTTTTTGAGGGCGAGATGTTACTGCGTCATTCTTACCATAAAATCTATGAATAAGTTTTGACACTGATGAAATTTGCTAAAAATATTAAATATTTCATGGTTTCCAAGTATCAAAAAAGGTCCATTAAAATAACTTGGTTCAAAAAGTTTTTTTAGAGAATTTATGTTTGACCTGCCCTATACGGAGCAAAATGTTAGCTCTAACGAAAAATTGTATTTTCGTGTAATCGAGATAGTACTGACATATGATATATGATTTAAAGGTATTTTTTAACGCCAAATCTAATAAGAGAAAAACCAATATGATACAAGCACCCTAAAAAAGTTAGATTAATTTTGAAACAGAAATTACTGTTTTTTCCGTTAAGCAGGTCAAACATTACACTCCCAAAAAACACACTTGGAACTTAGATATTTGTACGTTCTCTTTTGATCCTTGGGTGCCAATATAAATTTAATATTTTTAGCTAATTTCATAAGTGTCAGAATTTGTTCATGGTTGTTATGGTAATAATCACGCACTTGCATCTCTCCGTCAAAAACACACCCTTTCTTCACAGATATTTTTGGGGATTCTTTTGATTCTTAGTAAACATGCCAAATGGAACATTTAAACCAAATTTCATTAAAAAATATATTACTTGTTGTACTTTAAAAAAAGTGATCATTCCTTAAAATGACATTAACTTTCTACAGGATACATGTACCTTTTCAGTTTTGGTCTCTTTAGAATCAGCGTTGAAAAACACCCTAAGAACATGTGTCATATGATAAGATTGTATTACAACAAATTTTCCAGCTTGACAAACTCCCGCCTCCCTCCCTTCTCCACCTCTTAAAATGCGTCTACACAAAATGTCAATTAAGGGATTTTGGAAGACTTTGGATATGTTGTTGAGGATAAAAATTGTGCGTCGATAGCAGCAATAAAATTTCATGAATTAATTTGTCCCCGGTTGCTCATATTAAATTTCCTATCTTTCCTAGACTAAATGTTAGATTTATCTCTAATCCGCCTTCGTTCAATTTGTTGAATTTGTTCTGGATTTTCGTTCGACTCCAAACAAATTGTGACACTATTTATTTGTTATTATTTTATTGTATCACGTTTAAAGATTTTTTTTTTGTTTATGTTATTTCTTATGATTTTCTTTTGGTTATGTCGTTCGAAAATCGGAAATTTCTTGGTAAATAGATTGGCATTACCGTCGTTCGATTCCACTTTTACAGAGAGTACCATTTGAAAGTAGAATCGCAAATAACTTTCGAATAGAATCAATAGTAGAATCGAGTTTCATAGTAGACCCCATCACTTATGGTATCCTTAAGCGTTGTTCCAAGGAACTCTCCAACCCCTATGTGAGTTGGTCCTTATAGCATATATCCTTTGTTCGCCTACTCGCTGAATACGCCTCTCAAGTTTGGTCGCAAAAATCACAATTGACAGGTATTATTCCTTATGTTAATAGCTGTTCTTTAAATCGTCTTCACTATACAGTCATCATCTTTTTTAAAAAAATATTGTATTACATTGTGAAAATCCGCATTGAAATTTAAAAAATGAGCTAAGGTCAGAAGACATCATACAGCATTGAAAGGTCAAATTTGTTTGGATTTCTTTAACCAATTTGATCTTGGCAAAGGTCAAAGTCAACAACAACATCAACAGCAACAAGCATACAAAAAAAAAGTCTTGACTTATGAATAAAAATGTTACGAGAATGAAGATCGTGTAAATTCAAACAAAAAAAAATTAAAATAAAAACGTGAGGTACTTAATCATAGAATCATAGTGCACATAGAAGAAAATTGGAATACAATTAATTGACTCTAAATGCCATACTAATGCGAATTAATCAGATTTACAAATTGAATTAGAATACAGACATCTGCACTACTGGGTCACAACTAGCTTTTGTAAAGTTCGCACTTAGTTCGCACACAAGTAGTACAGTCCTTCGAAAAAAATAATAATTCATAATTGGTGAAAACGTTACATTTACCATAAGAATGAAGAATCAAAAATATTTTATAAAAGTTTCTTGTAGGAAAGGGTGGTTTTTAAGGGGGTGAAGGGGGGGGGGGGGTGGAGTTCGTTGTGCATCAAAAAAAACTTTGGTACAATAAAGGGTGTCCCTTAATTCGTCAAGAGTATTTTAGGGTATGATTCTGGGGTAATATTCTAAGAAAAAAATTGTTCTACAGTTAGGACCTATCTCCAATTTTGATATCATTTATCGGGAATTTAAGAAAAGTCTTACTTTGGGGTACCCTGATCCATGTTATCGGTAATTGCGCCATAAGTACCTATGATAGAAATTTCGTTTAGCCCTCTATTTTTAGAAGGAATACCAGCCTTTGTAGTTGCGTTTAAATAAATTTGATACCTTGTCTAAGTCTTAAGATATTTTTTTAGCCTGTTTAATTTTTCTTGCCCATGCTAATTTTTTGACTTTGGGGTCAATTTTCTCCAAAAAATGTTCAATCAACATGATTTTTTAATAATTTTTTTCAATGTACGTAACAATACTTAAAATAAAAGTCAGAAACAAATTTGCCGAAAAACCCATAGATTTTATGATAATTTGGAAAAACAGCGGCAGGTAAAATTTAAAAAAAATGTTTTTTAGCTTTAAGCTCGAAAGCTAGAAATAAAAAATGATATGTGTGGTTATCGATATTCTGTATTTTATGTGTGAACTAAAACACTTATAACAGGTGTTCAAATGAGTCCTCTTTGATTTTGTATGCATGCTAGAACCCGTTTTCGTATTTCAATGATATTGATATTAATGATCCTTGCTACTGCCTCACTTCTGAGGACGCTTTGAGCATGCGCTCTTCTAATTCACTTTAAGTTGCTGAATAATTGATTTATTTCATTCTTCCTCATTCAAGAAAATACAATATTGTAGGGTTAGGTGATCTTGAAGGCCATTGAACTGCTCTAACTTTTTCCTATCCAACGATTACCGCTTATTCTTCATCTTGCCACTTTTAAACCTCTCGAGCAAAGTGGGCGGAAGCACCATCAAGGTATGAATAAGATGAAGCTAGTTGAACCTATGGAATGTCCTTCACTAGTTCTGATAAATCATTTTGCAACAACTGCAGATAGTTTGTAGAATTCAACTTAAGTGGCTACTAAAATTAGCATTTTTTCTAACCAAGGAATTTCAAAGTGCACCCGTTATAACTGTTTTAGTAAAAAAACTTACCTCAAAAATTATCTAAAACCACACAAATAATTTGTATTCATAGCTTTTCGAGCTTAAAGCTAAAAAAACATTTTTTTTTTTTAATTTTACCTGCCGCTGATTTTTCAAATTGTCATAAAATCTTTTTTTTTTGGCAAACTTGTTGCTGAATTTTATTTTTAGTATTGTTACATACATTCAAAAAAAATTATTAAAATATCATGTTGATTACGCATTTTTTGGAGAAAATTGACCCCAAAGTCAAAAAATTAGCATGGGCAGGAAAAATGGAACAGACTAAAAACAGAATATCTTAAGACTTAGGCAAGGTATCAAATTTATTTAAACGCAATTACAAAGACTGGTATTTTTTCTAAAAATGAAGGCCTAAACGAAGTTTCTGTCGTAAGTACTTACGGCGCAATTACCGATAACATGGATCAGGGTACCCCAAAGAAAGACTTTTCTTAAATTCCCAATAAATGATATCAAAATTGGAGATAGGCCCTTACTGTAGAACAATTTTTTTCTTCAAATATACCCCAAAATCATACCCTAAAATACTCTTGACAAATTAAGGGACACCCTGTATGTGCATATGGCACATGATTTCAAGGTACTTTTCAATGGTAAATCTAATGACATTTGAACTAAGGGGCCAGTTATAGCTATCTTTGAAAATCATCATTGAAAATATTAATTGTCAATTTTGAGAGATTTTGAAGAAAAAACAAACGATTATTTTGATGCAAAAGTAAAGCTAATTGACTTAATAATTCTTTCTAGTTAAAACGAACTTCAATTTGGCACAATTTTTCTCATAAAATAACTTATAATTTTTCAATGATGAACTACCTTACCTATGATCATTGAAAAAATTAAAAGTTACGTTATGGGGAAGATATGGGTCCCCTAAGGGGCCAGTTATAGCTATCATTGAAAACCATCATTGAAAAAGTTAGCTGTTGATTTTGAGACATTTGGAAAGTTTAATCATTGTATATTTTAATGCAGAAATATACATTACGACTTCTAAATTATTTCTCCCCCCCAAAAAAAATTAATTTTGACCCATATCTTCCCCATAACGTAACTTTTAATTTTGTCAATGATCAATGGTAAGGTAGTTCATCATTGAAAAATTAAAAGTCATTTTATGAGAAAAATTGTGCAAAATTGAATTTTGTTTTACCTAGAAATAAATATTAAGTCAATTAGCTTTACTTTGGCATCAAAATAATCACATATTTTTTCTTCAAAATGTCTCAAAATTGACGATTAATATTTTCAATGATGGTTTTCAATGATAGCTATAACTGGCCCCTAAGACAATAAGAAAATACTAGAACAGCAAAAAGTGATAGTCCTTTTAATGTTAAATAAATGACTATATTTTTTCAGTACTTAGTTCAGTATGGCTGTAACTTTTGACTGCGGTATCACATCATCTTCAAAAATATACAAACAAATTAAAAATAAAACGACAAATCCTTGAAAATATTGCCTGTACAGACAAAAGTACAAAGTACAAAAAGACAAAAGCCTTACAGTTTTTCCTCTATGGTCAACAGTTTCGGATAATGGCCCATTCGCGTTTTCCAGGATCATGGCATCCCAAATATCATTTATAAAGAAATCAATGTTTCATTCCACGAAAAAGTCTATGGGGCGTATTCATAGTCATTTTAGACCTGGGTCTAAGTTAAACATAGGTTTAGTTGAATTTTCGGACGTTGATTCTATTTTTTAACGTTTATCATTTCAAAATGTTTTAAGCTATTTAAGTAGTAACGAAGTTAATTATCTAATAAAAATAAAAAAACAACAATTTGTAATTAAAATCGGTTTGTATTTATTGAGCGAAAATTGTCTTAAACTTTAGTTTAGTTAAACCTGGGTCTATCTGCGACTATAAATATGCCCCTATATCTTTATTGTACTTTATCGTCTCAATTGATTTAGCAGCTAATTTTCTAAAAGCTCTATTTTTGGACTGGGATATCAGATCATCTTCTTTGCGGTCTACAATTTGTATCACGAGAACAATTTACGTAAGGTTCTTACGAAATAAGAAAAATGTGAAAAAGTAAAAAAAAAAAAACAAAAATAAAACGACATAACCTCAAAAATATATACCCCCCCCCCCCGCCAAAAAAGTTGTGATGACAAATAAAAGATAATCTTATTTCCAACAAATTTGATTATGACAACTTCTTACTCCAAATCGATAGTTTCGGAGATATAGATCAATTTGCGTTTTCCAAAATGGCGGATTTCCCCAGGGGGATGGCGTTCCGAAAAACTGGACATAAGCTTTTCTAATAGCCCTCTTTCAGGTATTCAAAATTAACCCGTCCTGTATTTCGTTCCATAAAACGATTGTTTTTTTGCTAATTTTCCTGTCCTATATGACCAAATTTATAGAAATTCAAATTTTCTCCCTTTTTATTTCAAAAATTTTCTTGTAAAATACTTATTTATGGCTAAGTGTTGAAAATTAGGAAATTGCGCCAGTTTTTTCAACTTTTGGACCAGTTTTTATTACAAATAGTGAAATATTTAAATTGAAAAGTTTTAGAATACCTAATTTCCTACAACTTTTATTGAGACAAGTTTTACAGTACAACCAATAGCTAGATCACAGCGAGGAACATGCTCAATTTAGAGTGAAAGTCGATTCACAATGTGACGAGAAAGCGTAACGTGAGAGTACCGAGAACTCGTCGTAGTTGAATTAAGTGAATTTTGTGAATTTTGTGAAATTGTAAAAAAGAATAAAGCAAACAACAGGTAAGTGGAAATTAACAAAACTAAATATAAATTTTGTTAACAATGAAATTATATTATATAGATCTATTGTGTATCACGATGGACAGATATAACTTCGAAGTTGTCAAGGACTTTGTCTACCTGGGCTCCACTATTACATCGCAGAATGACATCAGTGCAGAGATCAAGCGAAGAATTACTCTTGCTAACTGCTGTTTCTTCTGTCTAAGAAGTACTAAGAGAAGAACTAAGGAGACTTTATACAAGACCCTAATCATCCCGGTCCTGCTCTGTGGGTTAGAAGATTCGGATAAAAATCTGCTAGGGTGCTTTGAGAGGAAGATTCTTCGTGTGATTTTCGGTCCGGTGTGTATCGAAGGAGTATGGAGGAGAAGATTCAACGACGAGCTATACGGGCTATACAGCGACGCTGACCTGGTCAAAAAGCTGAAAATACAGCGGCTGAGATGGCTGGGGCACGTGGAGCGTATGGACAGCAACGCACCTGCCCGACGATTCTTCGAATTCAACCCCGAAGGGGTACGCAGCAGCGGAAGAACCCGTAACAGGTGGCGCAAACAAGTGGATGACGACATCAAAGCACTCGGTGTGCGCAACTGGAAGCGGCTAGCTAGGGACAGAGCTGGCTGGAGGGGCTTGTTAGTTAAGGCCGAAGCCCATACTGGGCTGTGAGTGCCATAAAAAGTAAAGTTAAGTAAAGTAAAGTCAGTCTATTTGTGTTGACAATATTATAAAGTTGTATTGTTTTAATTTCTTTGCATTTGTAGTCGAAAAATCATTTCCCCAGCCCGTGGAATAGAACACGAAATCAGCTATGGACAAACACAATTATAATATTTAAATAATAAAAGTAATTTCAGTTTGAATTTTTTTTTTATTATTTTGAACGCTGTCAAAAAACTCGTCGTCAAGAAACTCGTCGCATTGTGAATTGGGCAACGATTTTATAACTAGAAAAAAATTACAGCGAATGACGTCAGCTCTCGTCGCATTGTGAATCGACCTTCACGGTGGAAGCGACTCAACACATTTCAACACCACCACACCGACCGTAGAGGAGTTTTTTGGATGAGTTTTTTTTATCGTGGTTTCTCCAGTTATAGACTATCCACAGATAAATATTTTTATTCAATGTTTATTTATGACTTAACTGCAATCTCAATCTTGTTGGTGGTAACTCAACTTGAATATTTTCTGTAGATTGCGTTTTTCTAGTTTGGTCTGCCGTCTCGATTTCTTCGGTACAACTTTTCTCTAACTGCACAGAGAATTCGTCTAAAATTTGACTTATTTTTTAATAAAAATGATCCAAATGTTAAAAAACTGAGACAATTTCCTAATTTTTAACACTTTTTGCTTATTACTAGCTATAAATAAGTATTTTACAAAAAATGCTCTTTATAAAAAAGTTAGAGAATTTAATTTGCTATAAATTAAGTTATAAAAATAAATATTTTAGATTTTATTTAACATCATATTAAAGAACAATATACATTATATTACAAAATCAAGTATAGCATGGCATTGCCGTCTGCCATATTGACAAATAATTACATACATAACTTTAGTTAAATTTTCAGGCTCCAACTTAAAGCTTATTGAGCAAATTTAAATTTAAGAAAACAACGAACATTATACAAAATTCTGAGTGCATTAAAAACATTAGTTATCCTTTTACAATATGCCAGTGCAACATTGCAGTAATTTAAGAGCTTAGGAACATCCATTTGATTTAAATATAACAACATTTCGTCCTCCGTACGTACATTGCATCCAAAAAAATATCTTCTTGTTTTCTTCAACACCGGGCATCTTCCTAGAAAATGTAGCACATCTTATCTTTCTCCCTGATTACAAAGATTACATAGCAGCGGGAGGTCTTATCTATGTGGTACGAAGTTGAGACTCAAAAGTTCACAACGCAGTCTTACCATCGTAGATATTTGCCCCAGACTGTTTTCATCTCGAACAGACATAATCATAATCTACTATATATCGATCTATGCATGGAACTGGTAGCTTCCTGTATATATTTCTCCCTATATTTGACGTCCACTGCCTTAATTAAAGTGTAGAGTGAGCCTTTCCATTCATTGAGGTTCTCTACGTCCAAATTAAGCTGAATTCCGCACCACTGCGCCAGCTCAACCCACTCGGCATACCAACTGCTTCTTCCATGAATAACTTGAAGGGCCGTTTTTCTTGGTAGTCTTTCACTGGGCATATGTAAAACCTTAATAATATAGTCGATGTGCAGTTTAAGTGTGCGTATGAAGAGCAGAGGCAAACCAGTTTCCAGCATCACGACGTAATTAGGGGTATTAGAAGGAAGATGAAATATTCGTGTAACATAAAACCTCAACAGCCGTATTTATTAGATTTCACTAATACTCGGTTAAACCTCCGAATAGTTAAACCGAGTCGAAGCACTTACACCGGGTTTACGCCATGTCAAACTAATCCTTATTTAAAAAAAATTCTTAGCCGTTTTAGTTACGCCTGCCTTAGGCTAGGCGCATATTGAGCCGCGTCCGAAGCGTGTGACGTGACATGACGAGCGTCGCACGACACGATTATACAAACGTGTCATGCTGTTCTCTGCATATTGATTCGCGTGACGCGTGTCTCATGTCAAAATAGAAATTAATTGAAGCAAAAATCGTCTGATATATTGATAATTGAAATAAACTTAAAAATAAATACAAGTAATTTCTAAAAAAACCAAACGATTTTTTATTTTCAAAACTAGCGACAGTTTATGATTTAATTTTTTGACTGACAAAATAAAACAAACACGCGCCGGTCTCGCCAGGAAAACTGTGTTTTGATCACTGTGCCACGCGATTTTCGGAAAACGCGCGTCAGGCCATATCGTGTCGCTCTATAAATATGCGTTGTTCGATTGATGTATACTATTTTCAAAAACTCGTGCTGTGCTGTGTGGCGTCACTCGTGTCGAACGCGTCTCAATATGCGCCTAGCCTTACGTCAAATATTTTATCAAAAAATCACCAATCTAAAACTCTGGTTATCATAAACGTAAACAAACCTAAGCTGATTTCCATTGATGTTGGTTTATTTTCGTTAAGAAATTGTTTGCTAATTTCTAATAATGAAATAAAAAGAAAAGAAAACGTTCTGAAAAACTGGGATAGTTCTCAAAGATATGTAAATATATTTATATAATTACAAATTATAACAGATAAAAATAAATATTTTGATTTATGTTCACAGATTTTTCCCTACAACTAATCCATCCCTCAGTGTCATGGGATCTAAATGAGCTTTGTACTGCTTCTTCTTCTTCTTGTTCTTTGTTAAATGTCAAACCGTTTAAAGAATTTAAATGATTTATTAATTTAAAATAAATATCCATTTTATCGTAGTAAAAATGGCAGTAGCCCGTAGCGTAATGGTTAGTGCGTTCGACTGTCACGCTGGAGGTCTGGGATCGCTTCCCAGCCTCGTCCACCTAAAAAAAAAAAAACTAAAAAAAAAAAAAGTTTTTTTTCAGGGCTACTGCCTCTTGCGAGGAATTGACAAATCCTCCAAGAGTATCACTTGTCACGAATAAGTGCTTCTCGTCTAGCCGTTCGGATTCGGCATAAAATTGTAGGTCCTTTCCATTCCTGTCGAAAGGCGCACACAGGAATGGTTGCGAGCTGTTAGTCACTAGGCCTTGGTTCTTCATGAGCCGTTGTGCCACCCGATTTATTTATTTATTTATCGTAGTAACAAAAAGAAAAAAATTGTTTGCACTCCTCTTTGTAAATTTCACACAATGTCATGTCAAAATGACATTTAGATACTTAAACGGCCTTACTCCGGCTTTAAACCTACTAGAAACCAGCTTTAGCTTACTCCGCCTCTATTCCGTGTATATTTTTTGTTTAAATAAGCTTTCCAGTTTTAGAGGTGTTGTAAAGTCGGAGTTACTTTACGCCGCCGCTTAACCTAGTTAATATATAAAGCTGCAAGAGTTTTTCCACCGTTTCGTAATATTTGTAGGACCATACTTGGGAGGTGTAGAGCATGATTGACTCCGAGACTGCTTCAAACACATGAAATTTACTACTATGGTCAATGAATTTATTGGCGTTCTTCCTCTGCTGCGTACCCCATCGGGGTTGGATTCGAAGACTCGTCGGGCAGGTGCGTTGCTGTCCATACGCTCCACGTGCCCCAGCCATCTAAGCCGCTGTATTTTCAACTTTTTGACCAGGTCAACGTCGCTGTATAGCCCGTATAGCTCGTCGTTGAATCTTCTCCTCCATACTCCTTCGATACACACCGGACCGAAAATCACACGAAGAATCTTCCTCTCAAAGCACCCTAGCAGATTTTTATCCGAATCTTTCAGTGTCCATGCTTCTGACCCATAAAGCAGGACCGGGATGATTAGGGTTTTGTATAAAGTCTCCTTGGTTCTCTGAGAGAGGGCCTTACTACTTAAATGCCTTCTTAGACCGAAGAAACAGCGGTTGGCAAGAGTAATTCTTCGCTTGATCTCTGCACTGATGTCATTCTGCGATGTAATAGTGGAGCCCAGGTAGACAAAGTCCTTGACAACTTCGAAGTTATATCTGTCCATCGTGATATTTTGCCCGAGTCGACGATGTTGAGATTCCTCTCTCGATGACAGCATATACTTCGTCTTGTCCTCATTAACCGCCAATCCCATTCTAGCCGCCTCCGATTCAATGCTCGCAAATGCCCCTGCCACAGCTCGCTTCGTTCTGCCGACAATGTCTATGTCATCCGCATATGCAAGCAATTGAACGGACTTTTGATAGATTGTACCGCTGGTGTTGACATGTGCGCTGCGTACAATGGCTTCAAGAACGATGTTGAATAGGTTGCATGATAACGCGTCGCCTTGCCTCAATCCTTTCTCAACATCAAAGGAATCGGTGGTGTTCTTACCAATTTTGACGGAGCAGCGAGATTTCTCCATCGTCATCCTGCACAAGCGGACGAGTTTGGCAGGGATGCCGAGACTCGACATGGCTCTGTATAATTCGTCCCTTTTCACGCTATCATACGCGACTTTAAAATCGATAAAAAGGTGGTGTGTATCGATCTGGAATTCCCGGGATTTTTCTAAAATCTGTCGGAGTGTGAACATTTGATCGACGGTTGACTTGCCTGGCCTAAAACCGCACTGATAAGGGCCGATCAGATCGTTGACAAAAGGTTTTAAGCGGTCACACAGGATGGCCGACAAGATTTTATAAGCGACGTTTAGGAGACTAATTCCTCTGTAGTTGGTACATTTCAGAACATCTCCCTTTTTATGGATGGGGCACACTATACCGAGGTTCCATTCATCGGGCATACTTTCCTCCGACCAAATTTTGCAGATGAGCTGGTGTATGCTCCTAGCCAATTCATCTCCCGCTGATTTAAATAGTTCGGCTTGTAAGCCATCCGCACCTGCAGCCTTGTACGACTTAAGTTTGGATATCGCCAGCCGAACTTCGGTTAGGTCGGGTGGACGGAACTCTTGGCCATCATCGTCCAAGTTGAACGGAGCGTTCTGCCTATTAGCGGCATCTTGGCTGTCTTCGCCATTAAGCAGTCTAGAGAAGTGTTCTTTCCAGATCCTCAGCACTGACTGTGTGTCTACTACCATATTCCCACTCTCATCTCGGCAGGCTTCCGTTCTAGCCTTGAATCCTTGGGTGGATCGCTTCACCCTCTGATAAAATTTTCGAACATCTCCCCTACCGCTACAACCCTCAATAGACTCTACCGCCCGCTTCTCGTGCTCTCTCTTTTTCCTCCTGAGAAGTCGGCGTTCCTCTTTTCGTTTCAGCCCAAAGAGCTCCCGGGCCACTCTCTCAGCAGCTCTTGTTCGAGTCTGCAGCATTGCCTGGTAGGCCTCGTCCTTAGCTGCATGCGCTAGCCGGCACTCCTCATCGAACCAGGGGTTTCGTTGTATTCGCCTAGTGAAACCCAGCACATCAGAGGCGGCACTTCTAATGGCTTGTTGACAGTGTTCCCACTGGTCCTCTGCACTTGATGCTGGTAGCGGACCTCCTGAGAGATTAAGAGTTACGTGGTCTGCAAAAGTTCTGGCAGTCTCTTGCGATTTAAGCTTCTCGACATCGAATCTTTTCACAGCATCTGCTCTGCGTTGTCGCGTCATGGATATCCGCATACGTAGTCTAGCTACCACCAGGTAGTGATCCGAGTCAATGTTGGCCCCTCGGAACGTTCGGACGTCCAAGATACTGGAAGCATGTCTCGCGTCTATCGCAACGTGGTCGATTTGGTTGACGGTTACTTGATCACGCGACCGCCAAGTCCCCTTGTGTATATTGAGGTGTGGGAAGTAGGTGCTTGAGATGATGACATTTCGCCCCGCCGCAAAGTCTGCCAGCCTGTGTCCGTTGCCGGAAGTTTCGTCGTGTAGGCTGTGTCCTCCGACTATCGAACCAAAGATGCCCTCCTTTCCGAATCTTGCGTTGAAGTCACCAAGAATGATCTTCACGTCGTACTTCGGGCACATATCATACGTTGTCTCCAAGAGATCGTAGAATGCTTCTTTGGTTGAGTCTTCTCTCCTTTCATGGGGGGCGTGAACACAAATCAGCGAAATGTTCTTAAATTTGCCTTTGATGCGGATTGTGACCAGGCGCTCGCTTACACTTCGGAAGCCCAAGACTTCTTGCCTAAGTCTTCCCCTTATCACAAAACCACAACCCAAGAGCCGCTGACCCGGTTCCTTCAAGCACCCGCCGTAGTAGATGTCACACGTTTTCAGTCTCCGTACGCCCTCTCCATCCCATCGCACTTCCTGGATGGCTGTTACGTCAGCCTTTAGCCTGTCCAGGTTCTCCACTAGTTGTTCGGCTGCACGTGTTCTGTATAAGGACAGGACGTTCCACGTGCAGATCCGAAATTCATTGTCCTTGTTTCGTTTGCTGGGGTCGTCAACTTTAAAATCATCCATATCCGAGGCTTGTTGTTGTTTCGGAACAACTTTTTTTTACGTGGTAGGGAAGTTACCCCGACGCACAACCCCCGACCCGGAGGACCAGACCCTTCGTATAACTCCAAGGGTAGGGAGCCGGATAAACCGCTCCTTATAGGCCTGAGCTACAAATATGTCGTAGTAGCCCATATAAGGTGTTCACTAAGTAGTTCAACCTAACTGGAACTGTAGACGCCACCGTTGATTCCATCTAGAGAATTCGTCCGCTGCCGCCTCGATGAAAGGAGAAGTGCCTTAGTGGGAACACTCCTCCCCCCCTCTCTCGTTGGCTGTCCCCAACAGCTTTCCACGGGGATTTAAACCCCGTCTCCAGCTGAGGTACTAGACACCCGATGTTCACCACGTGGAGGTGAGAGTAGGAGTTGGTAGACAGAGGTGGATTTTGAGAAAAACCTGTGGACGCTTGTGTCCTCTTGAATGCACATAACTACCCTTTGAACATCAAATTTCTTCCACCACCATTCTTAAAAATCATGACTTTTGATTTGTTCAGATTCACTAACAGCCTCCAAGCTTTGCAGTACCGTTCGAGTTGATTAATCATCAGCTGCATTGATTCCGGTGAATAAGCAAACAGCACAATGTCATCCGCAAAGACAATTGCTTTGATTAGGGTTTCTGCATACTCGATGCCTCCAGATAAGCAGCAAGAAAGGTCCTCGATGTAAAGAGCGAACAAAAGAGGGCTCAACGCACATCCCTGGCGTACTCCTGATTCGGTTTGAAACCATTCAGACATTTCCTCACCATTCAATACTGCGGCTCGTGTATCTCCATAAAGTCTTTGCATCTCTCTTCCAAACTTTCTGGACATGCCTTATCCAAACATCTTATATATTGAGGCCTGCCTGTCCACGGCATCAAACGCCGACTTGAAATCAACAAAAAAGCAGTACAGTTTTTTTTCCATTTTGAATAAATTTTTCCGCTATACTTCTTAGCACAAAGATGTGATCTGTGGTGGAATATCCGGGCCTGAATCCAGCTTGAAATTCCTGAATAAGATGGTTTTCGTCGATCCAGGAGCAAAGTCTTCTTTGGAGAATTGCAGTAAATATTTTATACGACGCGTAAAGAAAACTTATACCACGATAGTTTTCCGGGTTTTTAGTGCATCCCTTTTTGTTGATCGGGAAAATTAAAGATTCCTTGAACTGCTGTGAAATATATCCGGTATCCATTACCTGATTAAACAAAACATTCAATTTGTTCACTAGCTCCATAGTTCCATACTTGTAAAACTCAACCGGAATTCTATCAGACCCAGCTGCCTTACCATCCTTCAAGCTCATTAAAGCATCTGTTATCTCTGCATTAGTTATACAGGCATTCAAGAATTGATTTCCAAGGCTCGATGCTGCATAAGAAATGGTGAGACCATTAGAACAAGGATTCAATAACCCTTTGAAATGCAAAAGCAGGATACCAGGCGTTAGATTTTGAGTTATCTCAAACTTGTTCCCTTTAAGGTTCTTACCAACTACCAAAAATTGTTTGCATTATTGGATTGCGCCAGTCTTCTAGACTCTTCCTCATAGTATTTTTGTTTTTTTTTTCATACATACATTTTTTCACTCCCTATTTGCTTCCATGTAGTGTGTTTTGTTAAATTGATCGCTATGTACCCGGATTGCTCTAGGCCACGCAAATGATATCTGTCTTGCCTTTTTGCGTCAAACCAGAGTGCAATTGGATTCAGTTTCTTCCCATTCGCGTCAGGGTACGAAGATCTTATGCTATTTATAATAACCGTAAGGTCCACTCCATCGTTTCTTTCAAGCAAAATGTCTAGGTTTCTGTGATAACTTTCTGCTTTGCTTTCTACCCACTTCAGTTAAGGCAAATTTGCTAGATTTCTATTTCCATTCGATTCCACACATTCTATCTAAAAGGTTGAGATTATGGGGAGATGATCCGAGTAAGGTACCGTGTCAACTTTGAAATCGCATAAGAAGTCGTTCCATGCACTACCAGCCAGACTATAGTCAATGACCTAGTTTCCTTGTTTTCCCACAAAAGTGAAGTCTACATACTCATCGTAGTTATATTATAACCACTTTTAGCTAGAAATGCAAAAGACGCCCCTGCAAATCATCAAAACACAAAATCCAAATTGAAATAAAAAATCGAACACTTTTATGTCACGCACACGCCAAATCTAATGATGCACTTAGACTGTGAATTCATATTCTACTCCATCGTTGCAATCTATCTGTATCAACAAATTTCATACTGCATTAAACTTACATACATAGATATTCAGTCGAATTTTGTCTAAGATGGTCGGGTCGGGCTATAACAGTTAATTAGAAATTCAGATTTGTTCACCAAAAATCCTTATCAATAATAGCCATAATTATTGGAAATGTCAAGTCTCTAAACGCATTCGATTAAAAGATAAAAATCAACAAAATTAATTATAGTAAAAATATTTACATCATGGACATTGGTATAATATTTTCAAATTTTAACCCATTTCTGCGCTCAACTTGAGGGAATCTCATTTTGAAATCGGCATTTTTCCAAAACCCTTAAAAATTGTCCCATTATCGGGAGCTAGATGTATCCACACACAAATTCTTAGCCGAAACTACAGTTAAGATACATATTTCTATAAATCTATAAATTGTCCTTAAACTACAAACATACATAACGCTGGTTCAATACTTTAATGTTCTATGTTAGGTTTTCATTATTCTGAGATAATCGCTTGTAAAGTTTTAAGTAGCTGATTTTGTGTCAAAATATCATGATTTATTAAAAAATATAGTAAAATATTAAAACGACTAAGTTACTTCATTAAATTAAGGACCAACTTTCTTTTTTTTTTGTATTCAATTAACACTTTTCAATTTTAACGTAGAACATTTTTCTAACTTTTTTGAGATTTTTGTTCTATGTGAGACATAGAACATTATAGCACTGAGGGCGATATATGGAATGCAATGGATAATTGGAGAAAAATGAAATAAAATATGCAGTAAAATTACAAAAACTGGTTACTGCGATTGATAGACCGTAACAAACTATTATTTATACTCAAAAATTACATATAAACTACAAAATTCTAGATTAAAGTATCTCAACACAGATTTTCCCATTTGCCAATACTGTATGATAATTTACTTATTGATTTAATTTATTTTATGGTGTAAATGAACGTTTAAGTACTGAGCATAACTAAGAATCTTGGGAAAGTTTATGTTTGTTAGGGCTACAAAACGGCCATTTGTTGAAGAAAAAAAAATGAAAGATACATTTTTTTAAATTCGACAAAAAGACGAACATTTTGATATAAAAAGAACCTATTTTTGAATTTTATATGACATAGAACATTAAAGTATTGTGCCAGCGATATATTATTAAATCAACAAGTGTAAAAAAAAATAGTTAAATTTTTTTTTCAACGTAAAAGTTCCTTTATTGACCACAAAATGTTTGTTTTATATTTATTATTTTATTAAAAGACTAAAAATTAACTTTTTATACAAAAAATTTAAATTTTATTTGTCTAAATAACAAAACATAAAATATATACCGAATGCATTTCGGGCAGACAGGCTGCCGATAAATCAGCGATTTACACGATATACTTTTTTTTTACGTTGAAAAAAATTTAATCTCCAGACCAAATATTTGGTTCAAATCTTTTTAGTGTTAAATTTAAAAGTTATCTTAGAAAATAGTTGTCATTGTACTTCATTTGCACTTCAAAGGTGACTGGTAAATTTCTTGGCATTTTACACATTATAATATTTAAATGACTGAAGGGAATGAAAGCAAGACCGAAGTTGTTTTTTTTTAAGAGAAAGTTCTGGTCCTCATTTTTCAGAAAGCGGTTAATTTTTTTAAAGTAATAGCAGGGTTCTCTTTTTTTCAGAAGAATGTTAATGTAATAAAATCGTAATTTAATTGTTGATATAACTCTGGAACTGACGTGAAAGGAAAATGGTTTTAATAATTTTTAATATTTTGAAAAATATGTATCAAAACCATAAATCAAGTTTAAAAGTCTTATACTGTGATTCGAGTAAAAGAAAATAAACTTTTTTTTACAAAAAAAATAGTTAGTTTTGTACAAAAAAAAATAAACTAGAGAAGAAAAATAACTTTAAAAAAAATTAACTTAATATGTCAGAAGATAGGTCTTAGGCCTAAATTGGGTACAATGTTAAGGGTTGCCACATCTCTAGAAGCAACTTTGTTTTTTGTAAGTGAATGTGAGGTTGTCAACTAAATTGTATACATTTTAACGCTCAGCCCTTAGTCAAATGAAATAACATAACATATTCGACGGGCCCCTTTGGCGACCTGCAACATAATTATACAAGTTAAACATTAAATTAACAAATAAATGAACAAAGCGTGGCAACACTTCTACGAAGCATAACAAAACAAAACAGATAATATTGGCGGATTGGTGCTGGCGAATATCAAGGACGCCCATACAGCTTGTGTTTAGGTAAAAGCTTTGGGTAACTCAAGTCAAAAACATTATGGTTTATATTCGCCCCATGTTTGGCTCATTGAGACCATAGTTGGTACGATGGAAGTCACGATGGATGAAAAATGTCAGAGTTTCGAGAACTTCGTCTAAAAAAAACTATGAATTAATGGACCTTACTAGGAGTTGGTGTAAAAACATAACATTAGTTGACCTTTAATGTGGATTTTTGGTTTAATTTATGATGGTGTTTTTTTTTTGTTCAAATATCCTAAAAACGAGGTGTTAAAAGTCTTATACAACATTGACTTTTGTTTTTAAATTCTTTAAAAAAAAATGATTTCGCTGACCATGACCAAGTACTCAAACCAGCTGACCTTTTATGACGATTTGGTGGCCTTTCGAATGGTACACCTTTTTTTACAAATTTCGAATAAATTAAGTGCTTATAGTTTTAAACGACCTTGAAAATTTATAAAAATGTATACAAAAAAAATGGCTGACCAAATTCTCTACTGAAACTATTTAATTGAACTTTTTTGAGGTTTCAGTAACCTTTCAGATGGTACATATTTTTTCGAATATTCCAAAAATGAGGCGCTAAAAACTGGCACTCAAAAAATTTATAAAAAAATCTATGGCACGCCAATGACTACAACTAGAGGTATAGCTGACCTTTTTGTCACCATTTATTCTGAGCTTCAAGATGACAAACTTTTTGTACGAATAGGTATCCCACATATGAGGTTATAGGATCCCGGAGTCTTTGTTTTTTTAGAAAAAAGGTGGACGAGGCTGGGAAGTGAACCCAGAACTCAAGCGCGAACGTGACAGTCCAACGCACTAACCATTACGGGCTACTGTTTTTTTAAAGTTTGACGAAAAAGTGATACGAGTATTGAATACAAACAAAAAATGGGCACGACTGGATCGCACAAACTTGCTCTTGTAGCTAACAACTTCAACGTAGCTTAGAATTGACAATGTGCGTATGTAGTGGTTCTATAACATTATGATATCATTAAAAAAGGCTTTAAAAAAAATTTAAAATATAAATTATTATTTTTAATAATTTTATAATTTTTAATAGCTAAAACAGATAGAGCTAAAAAAAAATATGCCATCTGATTTGTTTGATGAATTTTTGAAAAAAAAAAAAATTAAAAATCGTTAGAGCTATTTTTTTTTATTTTTTAATTCATTTTTTATTTATAAAAATTCTTGTCCTGAAAATTAAAAAAAAATAGATTTGGTATACCAACTTTTAGTATTTAATGAAATACAATTTTTCAAAACATTTGAAAAAAAATCATTAACGCATTTTCAAGATATTGAATTTTCAAAAAATATATTTCAATATTTTTTTAAAAATCCAAAATTTTTTTTTTCGAAAAATTGTATATGCAAAATTGTTTAAATTGCAGAAGACCTCTTACATATAAATTTGGTTGAAATCGATGCAGCCGTTAACGAGAAACTTGCAACCAAAAAATCGGTTCTATGCAGGTACCGTTATAATTTTTTTTCTTCCAAAATACAAACTGTAGTAATTATAGTAGCTTGTAATTTTTTTTTTCAAAATATTTATAGCCGTTTTTATGAAATAAATCAATTTTTGTATATTGGTTGTATGGCATGTGCCGTTATTTTTTGGGCTAAGAAAAATGCAAGTTCAAAGATTAAAGGAAATCACTTCAGCCTTTTAGGCTGCAGGTCAAGGTATAGACAGGCAGACAGAATTGCCGGACCCACTTTTTTTGCATTATCTATCATCGTTATGTCAGGCAAAATTATTATCTCGAGCTCTATTTTTTGCACGAATCCTAAGCTTGCCCTATACTACTATACTACTATCACAAGTAAGAAAACAATCTGTTTAAAAAAAAAATATTTTCCAAAATTTTGAATTTGCAAATTAGTTTTCTAAAAATTGCTTCCAATTTTTTTTTATTTGTAAATAAAGGGAATGAATTTCTGGCATATAAAGCACTGTAAAATATGCTTAACGTTACTGTTCGTTACTGTGATTTTCAAAAGAAAATCGAATTTTAATTTTTAATCTTGATTCTTTAATTTAACTTGCTATTAGCAACTTAGGCTTTTTTTAAAACACTGGCGCAAAATTTTAGTGGATATAGTACGATGTTTAATCGTTTTTAGCATGATACCAGTTTAAAAATTGTATTTTGTTTATTTTAAACGAGTTTAGCATCGTACTTATCATCTCCTAACATTTTACTAAAGTTAAAATCATGAAAAGGCTATTTTAACTTATAAGTATCGCACTAATTCCATATGACACTTTGACGTTTATAAATGTCAAATTCTGGAATGTTTGTGAATTTTTTGCACGAGCTGTCACTTTTTTGGACATTTTCAGCTGAAGTTTATGAAGGAAATTGGTTTCGTATGATATTTATTTAAAATTTTCGAATGTTACAGGTGAGTAAAGAGCTGTTTTTATTAATATGGCTGTTAAAGAATTAGAAAATGTTAAATAGTACCATACTAAACCCCTTATAATAGGCTGTTTAAAATTTTGCGCCATTGTTTTTTAATCAAGATTGATGACTCACACATGCTTACAAAATCAAAATTTTTATTTGAGTTTATTTTTCCGAAGGATTTTGATGCACTGATTTCAGATATTCCAGTCTAGACATAAAAAAATATTTGAGGTTAACCAAGAAACTCGTAATGGCATGAAAAACTCGCTTCGTGTGAAGCTACTAGAGTCTCCACTATTTAAAAACACAGTTCTTTTATAAAGCCGGGAAGAACCAAACTGTTTTTGATAAGGTGTTTTATGCGTGCTCCAAAACAGAATACCTAAGCTTAAACAATACTAACAAACTATTTTTTTCTCGAAAAGAAAAGATCGTATTTGCAATATTAAATTGAGATTTCTAGAGGAAAATAATTAGTTTCATTTTTTTTTTTTAAATTAATTGATATAAATCTCAAATAAGCAGAAGAACTTTTTTTCCATTTTGTTTTATGTCTCGAAAACCACGAAAATAAAACGTAAAATCAGGCAAAGAAGACAACGTACTCGAAAACATGTTAGTTACTTATAGCAATAATATCACTGTAAACCTAAAGTTATACTTACATTTGGGGCAAAATTTGGTCATTAAAACTGAAAATTATAAGAAATTTTTCGCAAATTGCCAAACAATAAATTAGTTTTCCCAACTAAGTTGGTCTCGAGTTGCCAAGAAGTATCTACCTTTTTATAGATTTTGCTGTGGAAAACAATTTGATGACAATCACTGATATAAGATGGGTCTATACTTTTTCAAGAGGAAAGTAGGAGCAATTCAATTAAAAAGTACAAGTGACCTCAACAAATAATTGTGTTTCGTCCAAGTATAACAGTAGGCTCTTCAGTCAGTCTGTTATACCCTACTAAGACACAAGTACATGTTTACCGACTCTTATAAAAATCACAGCAAGAAGATACTGGGAATTTTATTATTCTAGGGAAATTTGTTTAATTTCGTGCACCCAGAAAATAACTACCCATGGTCAGGTTATTTATAAGAGTCGGTATACATCGACCAAAATGTGTGTCTTAGTAGGGTATAACAGACTGACTGACGAGCCCACTGTTATACCTGGGCGAAACACAATTATTTCTGGAGTTGAGGTCACTTGTACTTTTTAATTGAATTATATTCATTCACTCCACTTAAAACAGAAGTAATTTCAATATTTTAATATTTAAATTTCTTCATCTTCTTATGGTAGGAGCAAGATATACATTTTGAAAAATTTCAGGGGGGAATCAGACCTTTCTGTGATCCCCCTCCCTGGCTATGGCCTTGAAGGACAAGATAACATACACTATACCTATTCATTGTTGATTTCACGTAACTTTTGTTTGTAAAATTAAATACACATTTTTGTTTAATATTCTGCATAAAAACACACATTTTCATTTAAAAACTGACTCGAACCATCATCTTCATTATTATTTATAAATATACATAATTTTTGTTTAACTATTTACAAAACTCTTTAATTTGTTTTCACTTCATATTGCATTTTCCTATAATCTCTGTGTTATTTTTGTCAACCCTTTATGTATCCAATGTCAAATCCATTTTATCTGCGTTTAGGTAAATGGTCACCTTCGGGCTGGAAACCATTTTCATCAGCAACGAAATTAATCGTGTAAGTTACACCATCAGGGGCAATCCAGGAAATTGTTCCCCGAACCGAGATTGCTTCATTTTCTGTACCGACATTCTTAAGAGTTGCTTCTTCACTTCTCTTTGTTCCATCACTAGTTTCATATCTGTTAAACGAAAAAAGAGTTGCACAACATTTTAAATAATTAATTTAATTTTTTTTTTATTTTCATTTTTAAGAGAAACTTACGAGAATTTATATCCATCGATTCCGATATTTTCGTTTTCGTATGAAATAATTTCTGCATTTTTGGAATCGTCTGCTGGAGCTGCAGAGGCTATGGCGCAAAAAGCAACAAGGACTAGTATCTGAGGAGGTAAATATAATTAAACCCTTACATAACCACGGAAATATTTTAATTTCTTACCAATTTCATGATAAGATGATTTTAAGAGAGATGTCAGTTAGTGCTACAAATGGCGAGTTATCCTAATGCTTACTCTATGGAAAATCTTCACTGAGAATAATAATCTTAGAGCCGGTGTACTTCGTTTTATACAAGATGCA
The DNA here is from genome assembly GCA_949320155.1 of Melangyna quadrimaculata. Taxonomy (NCBI): domain Eukaryota; kingdom Metazoa; phylum Arthropoda; class Insecta; order Diptera; family Syrphidae; genus Melangyna; species Melangyna quadrimaculata. The sequence goes on from OX439484.1 coordinate 156,899,952, forward strand.
AGTGCAACCATAACATTATCCCCACCACCAGTGCAGTGGTATACCATCTAATGCCGAAGTGTGGTCTATAGGCAAATATACGCGTGAGGAGCGCATCGCATAGGTATTGCAATTACCTTAAGAAAACAAGTATCATCGCATCATCTATGAGCATTACAAATTTATTGGAAAACCATTACCACCTCCGCGCTCTGGCCTCCGATGATCTTGTAATAATGCGGTATCTTGGCATTTGTCTCCATATGATTTGTTGATGATGGTCATATAAAGTATTATGCATTCTTAAAAAAAAAAATAAAAAAAAAAAAAACAAATTGACTCCAAGAACCAAGAACAAGCATGGTGCGTTTATTGGCCATTTACATGTTTTGTTGTTCATAAATTGGTTCTTGGTTAGTTTTGCAATGAAACAACTCTTGGACCTATGCAATATCTTGCTTAGCCGGTTTTAACACTTTTTATTTATTAAGATGTCACATGCCAATCTGTGTTAATCCGATAATTGGCAGAGGAGATGCACTTGTATAGTGAAAGTGAGTAATACCCAAACCTGGAATTTTGTTGACCGTGAATCAAAACCAGATTCTTAAATTAAGATTTTTATAGAATCAGTAGTATAAAACCATACCTGTACCGCCTATATATCAATCAAAATTGCTTAAAAGTATGACATAACATGTTGTACACATGTAGGTATCACTTTACGAATATGAAAAGCAAAACCCAAATGATAAATATCAAACAATAACAAATTCCTATGGCCTTTTTGGTAATTGTTGATTTTTAAGCCTATTCAATTATTTTCGTATTATGCCCTTTGGTTTTGTCGGTCATACATTCATTATAATTTCCACATAAAAGTATTGAATAAACTTATTAAAATTTTAAACCCCTATTATGTATGAAAATTGTTTTTTTTTGTTGTCAGACTTTAAACTCCTACATAATCACAAACAAAAGAGCTGATGCACGAACTTTAAAATTAAATTTGTCTCATGAGTCCCTCTTTTCGTCAACTTCTTACGTCTAAGTTATGAAGTGTACATCATTATGCGTTTTGCATTTCTTTTACACAAGATTGACTTTGATAAATAGAAAAAAAAAATAATAATCAATTTAACATGAAGAACTTGACAATGGATGACTTTAGAAAAATATTACAAAATAATAATAATTATGAAGTATTCAAAGAGAATATGTGGTACAAATTGGACTTAAAATAATAAGCGGATTTAATTTTTTTTTTTTTTTTTTTTTTTGTTGATGAACTGTTTAGTCTAGAGAAAATAAGATAATTGTCGTATTTGAACTGCACAAAATGCTCTAGAATTAAAATGTGGCACACTTAGGGCTCTGGCTCGTCTCGGTCTCGTTAAAATCGAAAATTTTCAGTCTCGCCTCGGTCTCGTATAATTAAATCTCGTCTCGGTTTCAGTCTCACCTTTTCTGCGAGAAAATTTAATTTTGCAGTCTCATCCCGGTTTCAGGGCAACCTCTGTTGATTATTGAAAAGAAATATTCTCGATAGGTCAGAATATAGTTTGATTGGCTACATGAAATTTGGCGCCAATGAAAAATGGCCCCAAACGAAAAAATGGCCCCATTATCAAAATTGAAAAATGGGCCCAAACTTATGAAAAATGGCCCCAACCACAAAATGAAAAATTGCCCCAAAATTAATATAAGAAGCAACAACAAGAAAAAATTACAATCGTATAAAAAATGTTTTTCGTCGGTTGGGGAGAGCCTTAAAAGTACCTTGCTTGGCTCGCTTCGCGGGTTCAAGGATTTTAACTCCCTTTTCGGGTCCTCAGTCCTGCTCAGGCGAATCCGTCGCTCCGCTTAGGGTATGCTCAGTCGCCTGGCAGGTGCCTATGTTGTCAGTCGGTCTGCTATCAAAGTTTTTGTTGTAAAAGTATTTTGGTTTAAGAATAACAGTTTGGGGGCATTTTTCATAATGAAATTTCACCCCAAAATTAAAAATGAATTAAGGCTACAAAACAATGAAAAATGGCCCCAATTTACAAATAAACTTTTTTTGTTTTTGCTGCTTCCCATACAAGTTTTTGGGGCCATTTTTCATTTTATGTTTTGGGGACATATTTCATTGGGGCCAAATTTCGTGTAGCCAGTTTGATAGTGTGCGGAAGAAAATAAATATTTAATAACTGAAATAAGATGGTCCAATTTGTTAACAACAAGACTTTTGGTAAATTAGGTCCTAATATACAGTCTCGTCTCAGTCTCGCCTCTCTCGCTTCACAAGACCAAGACCGAGACTATTGTCGACTCGTGGCCAACCCTAGCCACTGTTGGATAAAATGTCTGTTTTTACTTGCGATATACGTAGTATAATAATAGGGCATGTTTAGGATTCGTGCAAAAAAAAAAAATCGAGATAATAATTTTCCCTAACATTACGATTATAGAGAACGCGAAAAAAGTGGGTCTCTCAATTCTGTCTGTCTGTCCGTTTGTCCGTCTGTCTATCTGTACCTCGACCTGCAACCTAAACGGCTGAAGCGATTTTCTTCAAACTTTGCACTTGAGTTTTGTATGGGATTCCCTAGAGAGAAAATTGAAATTTTTTTTTACTTATACAACAATTTATATTTTCGTAGAAAAAAAATTATAACGGTTATAAACAGTACCTGTCATAGAACCGATTTTTTTGTGTAAGAGGTCCTCTGAAGTTTTAACAATTTTGCATATACAATTTTTCAAAAAAAAATATTTTTGGATTTTTAAACAAATATTGAAAATTTTGAAAATTCAATATCTTTAAATCGAGTTAATGATTTTTATGAAAATTTTGCGAAAAATTGTATTTTATTAAATAATAAAATTTGGCATACCAAATTTAACTTTTTTAAATTTTCAAGAATTTTTATATATAAAAAATTATTTAAAAAAAAACCCGCTCTAACGACTTTTTAATTTTTTTCTCATAAATTCATATTTATAAACAAATCAGATGGCATACTTTGTATTGAGCTCTATCTGTTTTGGCTATTAAAAAACACAGGAGAATGGGCATTTAGGTCTACTTATTGCCCACTAATGAGATATATATCGTTGGAAAGCTTAGTCCTAGAAAATCATTTTTTTGTATGGACACAAAGGTAAAAACCATGAGGTTTAGGCAGTATATGGCAACATAAAATGCAATTAGAGCAAAAATTAATTGCAATAGTTTTCCATTGAAATGACAGTATTGGTCACTTTCGTTGAACTGAATAGACCCCAAAATAAAAGATCTTTTATACCAATGGCTTATAATAGCGAATATTGTCATAGTTGGCGAACAATTCACTTAGCAGTATGAAAGTTCTGCTTTTTTTATTCGATTTAGCGAAATTTATGAATGGGAATAATTGCCCACAATTGAGGTATACACTATAGGAAAGTTTAGTTCAAGAGAATCATTTTTGTATACGGACACAGAACTGCAAACCATGGAGTTAAGGCAGTATATTACAAAATATAAAACAATTCAACTCCCACTGTTTATGACAAAAGAATACTCGTACGTTGGTACACTCCATAGTACGCAATCATTTTCAAATGTCTCGTTTCTGGGCACTAGGTAGACCAGGTCCCATATATTTTTTCCCGCATTCTCCTTTATAGTAGTCTTTTGTATAATAATTTATATTTTAAACTGTTTTTAAAACTTTTTTCATGATAGCATAATGTTATAGAACCAATCAATTTCAATCAATTTTAAGATACGTTTAAGTTGTTAGCTACGAGAGCAAGTTTGTGCGATCCAGTCGTGCCCATTCTTGTTCTAGCTCATCAAGAGCGAGACAACAACCAGTTCTGATGGGATAGAATTAAAACATGCACATTTTTTTTTTTTTTTTTTTTTATTTTCCATAAAAAAAGTCGTCTGCCACGATTTTGATTAAACTTTGTGTATTTTATGTATTAAATGATTGATATAAAGCTGGATTACAGGATCTTACCAAACATAAAATGAAGAAAACAACGAAATAAGCTTTTTGACGTTTTTTTGTAGAAAATTATCGTTTTTGGCTATACGCCCATAAATAGGAAACGGTTTGCCATAATTTTGTTTAGATTTGTCTAACAAAAGTACAAATGCAAGTATTTAAAAATTGTACAAGCAGTATTATGCGTTTCAAAATTCTGCGGCGTATTGTAGTGTACAATAAAGTCAGTCCGAATTCAATATCATTGTTTATTCTCAAAATATTTCAGCCGAATTATTTTTTTTTTTTTTAACAAATCGTCGTCCTAATATTGGGTTACCGTAAGCGCCATTTTAATGTTTTTGGAAAATCGCATTTGAAGTTTTGACAGCGTATTGCTCGAAAACCAACCGCTGGGATTTTTTTATTTTTCGTCACGATATTCATACGGAAATCTTCTTTCAAAAAATGTAAGAAATTATTCCAAAGCACTTTTAGTTTTTAAAATATTTAAAATTTATTACAGAATGAGTTTGCCGTATACGCCACTGAAATCCATATTTTCTTTTACTCATATATACACATACGTCAAAAATTGTGCACATACGGCATTCCAATAATAAATTAGTAAAAAATGTATTTACTTAAAATCAGGTGTTATTACATACACGTTTTTATGTTTCACATTTCGTAATAACAAAGTAGTAAAATAACTTTAAAAAACATTTCACATTAGATACTATAAAGTAAAATAGAATAATTATTATTTCAGTTGAAAATATTTTTTACAGTTCGCGTGCACTGAAACCGATTAACCGGCCGATTTCCGCCTTTGTTCTGCCGTTCTTCTGCCGTTCTCTTTCGATGCCTATTTTTAACGATTCCGATTTTAAGCAATGCCAGTCGGAGTGTGAAAAGTAAAAACTGAACGTGGCTCTATTATAAACACAATTAATTAGTTTTTGAATACTAATTTAATATTATTTTTAATTTTAATTTAATTTCATTTTATTCTGGCAAGAAACAACCGACAAACTGACATAAAATCCAAACAAGTTCAGATATGTCCATTGATCCGTTATTATCAGGCGACACCGGACGATGCCCGTTGAAGTGTTGTAGCGCGTACATACCTTTGATTCAATGAGCCGAATTCTTCCGACGACACGGCCGAGCATAATTCGGTCGATGACGGGTTTTGTGTACGCGAGCCGTTATCCTCTTATGATATAAGAGGATACAAACTTCTTATATCAATAATTTATTTATTTATTAATTAATTTAATTTTTTTACCAAAGTCTTGTTCCGATGAACTTGACGAAGCAATATTTGTTTTTCCCTAAACTCTGCTTCATATGGGACTAGCTCGTCCAACAAACAACAAAAACCAACAAAAAGATAAGAAACAATGGTGCAAAAATTTGTGTTCATCAAAATTAAACCCTACAAATGTTCTACTGTCTGCTTAACTAGCAATTTACTAGTTAGCAAAAGGTGCGAAACTTTGGAATAGCTAGTAAAATGGTAAATACTTAGGAAATTGCTAACTAGTAAAACGCTCAGCCCTTAACAATAGGTTGTTTAAAATTTTGCGCCAATAAATTAAAACTTATATACATAAGACTATAAATTCTCACGAAAGAAGGGATTCTTCCATACTAGAACTAGAGAATACTACTAGTACTAGAGAATTCATTTTTATGATCCTTCAATCAACTCGTCTCACGACAAAAGATAGAAACAAATGAAATATTTTTCAAGAAGAATTTGATGGATAAACGTCAAAACCATTCTGTATATCTTTGCAATGGAAAGAGATAGAGCATAACGGATAAAAGATTTGGAAAGATCTACCCCGAAAACATAAAACTGCATACCAAACTCAAAAAGTGAATTTTGGCGTTTACGGCAACCCAATATTAGGGCGACGAAATGAAGAATTTTTTTTTTGTTGATTTGATTTTTTTATTTTCAGGCGGTTTTTTGATTTTTGAAAAATAAAACTTGTTAGAAAATGCAACTGCAATATCAATATTAATTTAATGTAATCATGTAAGCTTCAAGCTTTCTTTCCCATTCCCATTCCTTTTTCATTCTTCCTTCTTCCTACTTTCGCTATTCCTTTCTTATCTCAGTGCAACGAATATTCATGTTTTGATATAATCATTGTACATTTTGAACTCGACTGCCGAACTTGGCAAGAAATAAAAACTTGAATAATAATTAATTAAAAGGTTAACTCTTTCATTTATAATTTCAAAACAAAACTGTCATTTAAATTTTTTATATTCATATGGTATTATTTTCACTTTTACTACGCTATTTTAATTTTGAAAACTTTTGTTTTTGCTAAATTGGCTCTGGTATTGCAGATTTTTACAAATAACTTGCAATTGGTTCTAGATACAATAATAAATGATACCATTTTGAAATCCGCATTCAACACGCATATTTATAAATTGTTGGCCACTTAGGTATTTATGCATTTTTTCATACCAGAGATGATTTAACTTTTTTTTTTGCATCGAAAATCAAAGATAAATAATTTTTTTCTCTAAGAATTCCAACAGTTATTATAATTTGTATCTTCTTGTGTTTTAGCCTAAACAATGTTAAATATTTCTACGAAAAAAAACGGTGGAATTCATTCACTTGTAGTCGTGGTATTCAAAAACCTAAAGTAACGCAAAAATAATGCACTGAACAAAAAAAAACACATATCTTTTCTTGTGGTTAGGATAGAACTTTTTTTAATTAGTTTTCAGGATGGTTATTAAGTCTACTATGAGGCGTTCTAAGGTTATCCATTTTTTACTGGACACCCTGTATATTCACACTATTATTGTAATCTAAAATTTTTTGAAAAAAAAGCATAATTTGGTCTGGATATATTTGAGACAAATTATATTTTACAAATTTTGTACTCTAACTTTCTTTAACTTTTTACATAAATCTGTACGTTATGACACTTTTATTACCTGAAAAACGAAATTAATCCAAAGTAGTGTTTTTTATAATACAAATTCTATATACTACTGAAATACATCAGCCAAGTAGAAGACTTAGCATTATTTAATTGGACTTGTTGAATTATTGATTTAATATAGCTTTTAACAGCCTTTAGTCCAAAAAATTGGCGTTTCGTCCCGGCGCACAGTGTGAAATTTGCACAATCCAGCGGAACTTAAGTCAAGAAAAAAAGTTGAGCTGTCGAGTACAAAACCGATTAATTGCTACCGAAATGTTTTCGACTCCGACTGATTACTGCACCCCTTCAATGAGCCTCGGTAAAGATTTTAAAGTTATATTCCCATCCAGAAATGATTGGAATGATGACGTCGTGACGAAAGACTTCAACACAACTATCTTTACTGATGGGTCAAAGATGGAGTGCGGTGTTGGTGCGGGTATTTTCTCAGAGTCCCTAAATATATCCAGGTCTTTTCGGCTACCTGACTTTGCTAGTGTCTTTCAGGCTGAAGTACTGGCGATCAGGGAAGCATGCAAGCTACTTAAACAAAATCCAAACCAGAACCGAAGCACAACTATTTTCTCAGACAGTCAAGCGGCTGTCAAAGCCATTAATTCGGCTACATCATCCTCAAAATTAGTACGACAATGCCAGGAAGAGCTTCTGAGTCTGAACACTAACCTCAGGGTCACTCTTATCTGGGTTCCGGGTCACAGTGGCATTGAGGGGGGCCAGGCACGGTTCAGCCCTTCATAGCTCACTTGCGGAAAGAGCCAGTATTCCTCTTGGAGTTATGAAGGGCAATATATTCTCAATTTTTCTCTCAGAATCTAATCGTAGGTGGAATAGTTTAACTAACTGCATTATTGCTAGAAAAATCTGGCCTACCTATAATAAATCCCGAACTATTAACCTAATGTGCAGACCAGGCGAGACATAGCAAGGATTGTTGCAACATGCACTGGACACTGGCCAATAGGAGAACATGCGGCGAAGCTTGGCATCCCCTACAATACTCACTGTCGTAGTTGTGGGGACCAGCAGGAAAAGGAAACAGTCTTTCATTTCCTCTGTAAATGTCCCGCTTTGGCCAGAATGAGGCAACAATCTTTTGGGAAGCCCTTTTTTGACGACCTTCACGAACTCTCCGCAACGAAGATCAAAGATTTGACTTCTTTCCTCAACGCGACGAAATGGATCTAGGATTTACTTCGGTTCCTCTTGCACCGTCTTCTTCCCCAAACTCCTATGACTGCGAGCTAGCAGACTAACGGTTTTTGAAGGTGGCTCATGGTGCACGAGGACCGGACGATCACATAATTGGGCCGATCTCCGCTTCAATACCAGCCAACAAGTGCCTAGGTGGCACAGTGTAAATGGGTCTTAGTTGCGGACTTCGACCCTTTTGAGTGTTTTCCTATTTTCAAGTTCAAGAATGTTTCAATGGATCTAGAATTAACTTCGGTTTCCTTTTGCACCATTTTCTTCCCCAAACTCCTATGACTGTGAGCTAGCAGACTACTGGTTTTTGAAGGTGGCTCATGGTGCACGAGGACCGGAGGATCACACGGTTGTGCCAACCTTCGCTTCAATACCAGTCAACAAGTTGCCTAGTTGGCACAGTGTAGATGGTTTTAAGTTGCGAACTTTGGTCCTATCGGGTGTTTTTCCTATGTCCAAATCCTTAATAAGTTTCATCACATGTCTTAATCCAATAAAAACGTCTGGTCATACAGGCGGATGGTACTTTCTCTGGTAACCACAAGTCATGTTGTGCAAACAGGCGGAGGTGTACAGAGATTACCATATCCGAGTGTGCGACTAGACGATCACCCTAAGGGATCAGATCGTATGCGTCCCGGGCAAATCAGCAAATTGCTTAGCGTAGCATACTGCAGCTGAACTCGGGCGTAGGCGATGATCCGTTGGGAGATCTATCACCAAATACCCTCTTTTTCTTTAAAAATGTTCTTTTAACCCACAGGTCAAACGAGTTATGGTATCAAAACGACGCATTACCGCGTTAATTGGGTCATTGAGCAAGGATGCTTGTGACCGCCATCTCTACCTACCTACCTACAAAACCGATTTTTATCAGTTCTTAACATAACGGTTGATTCATTTCAGGTAGTAAAAGCTTCATGTTTCCATTATATTTTGTACAGTTAGCTGTCAAAGCCAAACAACATGTGAAAAAAAATTAAAGGCATTGTACAGCGGATGAGCTGAGCTCTGCTGTTTTTACATGTTTTTAGTGAACGGTAAAATTATTCCGTGTTTTATATCTTTGAAGTTAATTGTACATGCTTGGGTGAGTTTTATTAATTTAATTTATTTATTTTTATATTTTACCTTTTTGTTTTTCTTCATTTTAATTCAATAAAACGCATTTTTCTTTTTATTTTATTTTGATAATCTATATATTTCGAGGACCTATTTGCCTCATCGTCAGGATCTATAATTAATTCAGCAATACAAAAATCATAATATTTATTTATTTTTATTTGTTTAATTAATTTTCGCTAGAGTATTAAAATAACGTCTTTTTTAACTTTGAGACAAAAAGGTTTTAAAGTTTACCTGTGTGTAGCCGCTCTATTTTTTTCATATTCTGAATCTTTGTAGGTTATATAATTAGAATCAAAAATAAACTCTTGCAACCTTTTGCATCTCCCATACAAATATTTTTATTTTACAGAAAAAATAATAGGTTGAGTGTTTTTGAAGTTTGGCACAAAACTCCAAGTAACGAAAAGTTTCAAAAAGTCATCAGATCCACTGCTTTCGTTAAGATCTAGGTTTTCAAGAACTAAATGTCATGATCTGCCTGAAGAAACAGCTTCAAACTGGCTGAATTTCAAATTATTATTTTCAAAAATGTATTTATTTTTTACCTAATAATTATGCTTTAGCTAATTTATTTTTAGTTTAAGTAAAATTAAAATGAATTATTAAATTTAAATTAATCTGAGATATATAAATCATTTCCACGAACAAACAATTAAAAAAAAAATATTATTTAAATTTAGACTTAAGTTCCGCTAAAATCTGAAAATTTCACACTGTGCGGCGTTCTCACTTGGACTCTACTTAAATAATGCTAAGTCTTCTACTTGGCTTTTAATTTGAAGTTAGTATAATAGACCGGAAATCTGCTCAACGAACCCCAAATCTTTATTTGCTTTTTTCAAATTTGTTGGCAAAACCTGGTAGACAGCTTTATTAAAACATTAATCAAAATCGTTTGAGCCATTTTTCAGAAAACTTGATAAAACCGAAGACGTTGTATGGCAGCTACCCGTTTTAGTTGAGCTATACCAAAAAAACTTCTGGGAAATCGCATAACAATGCTTAAAATCCGTTATACCGTTAAAGTTCTAGCTCGATGTTCATCAGGACGCACAGTCAAACAGTTTCACGGACGTCCTGTTAAAAATTACTTTTTTGGATTCTCCATCATCGTAATGTTAGTTTTGATTAAAACCCTACACTTGCCATATAGAAAAAATGAAAAGTGGATTCCGCGCACCTACAGTCTATACGGCTGGATGGAATTTTTTTCAAGCTTGGTACATAATGTTTTTTGGGCACTGTGCTCTCACATTTTTTTTTTTGTAAGTCTTAAAATAAAGGTACCTACGATACATTTTTTTTGTAATCCTCTTAAAATCGACTCTTACGATTAAGATAAAAAAATCAGTTTATTGATATCGGAAAAAAGGCTTCTTTTAGTTTTAGATTTTCGCGAAAACGGTTCAGTAGATTTTAAAATTTTATTTTTATGGAGTCGCTTCTAAAAGGCTAAATAGTGTTGTATTTACATTAAAAAAAAACATTATTTAAAGAACAAATTTTTATTTGGATAACTCAATGTTTTAAAAACGAGTTAATATTTTTTTTTTTGAAATTTGGTGTAAAGTTATAAATGCTTTTAAAGAATAGAAAATAATTTTGAATTGAATTTTGATAAAAAAAAATGTTTGGGTTCATTAATTGGTGCAATCTACTTTTAAATCAATTTCCAAAGTAATGTTTTTATGATTTTTGAAACAAAGAAATATTTTTTTCGAATATTTGATTTTTCAAAAACTAGCTAATGATTTTTTTTAATTATATTCGTTTTTGAAATTTGTTTTAATATTGATCCATGTTTTTTTTGTTAATTCTTGTATCACCACCTATAATTATGATTTTGAATTTTCCGATTTCGCTCTTCCCCATAACTCAGTCTGAATTCCTTAAAACCATGACTTAAAATTCTCTGATAGCAACCGTTAGATGTGTTTCAGACCTTATTTGTATTTAAAATTGGATATGAAATATAGTTTCCGACTTCATTAATATATTAAACTTAAAACAATCGACCATCACACTAACTTTCAATTACTAAATGGATTGCTATCCGCACATTAAACCATCTGCATATATAGAGCCATACTATAGACATAGACACCATTGTATATAACGGGTGATTTTTAAAGAGCTTGAGAACTTTTTTAAAAAAAAAAACGCATACAATTTGCAAAATCTCATCGATTCTTTATTTGAAACGTTAGATTGGTTCATGACATTTACTTTTTGAAGATAATTTCATTTAAATGTTGACCGCGGCTGCGTCTTAGGTGGTCCATTCGGAAAGTCCAATTTTGGGTAACTTTTTCGAGCATTTCGGCCGGAATAGCCCGAATTTCTTCGGAAATGTTGTCTTCCAAAGCTGGAATAGTTGCTGGCTTATTTGTGTAGACTTTAGACTTGACGTAGCCCCACAAAAAAAAATCTAAAGGCGTCAAATCGCATGATCTTGGTGGCCAACTTACCGGTCCATTCCTTGAGATGAATTGTTCTCCGAAGTTTTCCCTCAAAATGGCCATAGAATCGCGAGCTGTGTGGCATGTAGCGCCATCTTGTTGAAACCACATGTCAACCAAGTTCAGTTCTTCCATTTTTGGCAACAAAAAGTTTGTTAGCATTGAACGATAGCGATCGCCATTCACCGTAACGTTGCGTCCAACAGCATCTTTGAAAAAATACGGTCCAATGATTCCACCAGCGTACAAACCACACCAAACAGTGCATTTTTCGGGATGCATGGGCAGTTCTTGAACGGCTTCTGGTTGCTCTTCACTCCAAATGCGGCAATTTTGTTTATTTACGTAGCCATTCAACCAGAAATGAGCCTCATCGCTGAACAAAATTTGTCGATAAAAAAGCGGATTTTCTGCCAACTTTTCTAGGGCCCATTCACTGAAAATTCGACGTTGTGGCAGATCGTTCGGCTTCAGTTCTTGCACGAGCTGTATTTTATACGGTTTTACACCAAGATCTTTGCGTAAAATCTTCCATGTGGTCGAATAACACAAACCCAATTGCTGCGAACGGCGACGAATCGACATTTCACGGTCTTCAGCAACACTCTCAGAAACAGACGCAATATTCTCTTCTGTACGCACTGTACGCATTCGTGTGGTTGGTTTAATGTCCAATAAAGTAAACTGAGTGCGAAACTTGGTCACAATCGCATTAATTGTTTGCTCACTTGGTCGATTATGTAGACCATAAATCGGACGTAAAGCGCGAAACACATTTCGAACCGAACACTGATTTTGGTAATAAAATTCAATGATTTGCAAGCGTTGCTCGTTAGTAAGTCTATTCATGATGAAATGTCAAAGCATACTGAGCATCTTTCTCTTTGACACCATGTCTGAAATCCCGCGTGATCTGTCAAATACTAATGCATGAAAATCCTAACCTCAAAAAAATCACCCGTTAAAACCTATAGTACTATTAATGAGTCGAATTTCGGGACGATAGTCTAGGCGTATAGGTAGAGTGATTGTCGCTAAAGAGATTTAATGAGATTTTCAATGTGTTTTTAACTCTACATTATCTACAGACCAAATGCCCTCCCAGGCCAGTGGCACCGCCACCGTCGTTTTGGTTTTTTGATAATACTATAGATATTTATATACAATGCAGACACCTTGTTGAATTGTACTCAATTTACTTAAGATGGCGCTCACAGCCCAGGATGGGCTTCGGCCTCAACTAACAATAAGCCCCAACAACCAGCTCTGTCCCTAGCCAGCCGCTTCCAGTTGCGCACACCGAGTTGCTTGATGTCGTCCTCCACTTGTTTGCGCCACCTGTTGCGGGTTCTTCTTCTGCTGCGTACACCATCGGGGTTGGATTCGAAGACTGGTCGAGCAGGTGCGTTGCTGTCTATACGGCCCCAGCCATCTCAGCCGCTGTATTTTCAGCTTCTTGACCAGGTCAACCTCGCTGACGTATAGCCCGTATAGCTCGTCGTTGAATCTTCTTGTTGACTTGTGCTACAACAAAATTCAGAAACTGGAAACAAAAACTCTTTCGTTTTCTTCTATTACTTCTGACCAGTGTCGTGCACTGCATTTAAAAGGCCTTATGTCTTACAGACATATAGTTAAAATTATTATAACTGGATCAGCCATGTACATTCGTATGTGTTAGATTCGGGAGCTTTGCTATATTGTGCTGTATTGTTTGGGGAAAACCAAGTTTAAGACAGCTCATTTCCCCCTTATTTTTCCTTATACCCACACCTTGTCTATAAGTAAACCTACATTCTCGTTATATTTAAACATACTTCAGATACATATTAAAGGTATAAATACTAGAAATCTAATGCCATTCAAAATAAACTTATGTTTGTAGGTATATCGTAGGTATATGTTATCAAAGTCCTTTTCAAAACCTTTAGAGCACGAGAGTCACATAATTATGCCAACCACAAACCCAGTAACCTGTCCAAAACGGACCTAACAACAATTTGCTCAAATGAAATGAACTTCACATCCATATCAAACCAATAAGCTTATGCGCCTTTCGAAATCAAGAACTATTCCCTCGGTAAAATTGAAGCGATCCAAAGAAAGCAGCTTACTTCATGAGCAAGCTTTACTTTATGAATGTCACGGACAAACACTGTTACCAACTCCAGCAGCTGCCACACAGCCACACGTCCCTCGCCGCGCGTCGCGTCACCACGCATCACCACTCTGCCATCTTCATTACACTTTTTTCTCCATTATAACTTGTGCCACTGATGCCAACGCTGAATTTATGGGTTATTTAATATACCAAACAAGAAATCTATTGACCTATGATGCAACAACGACAAGTTTATTGTTGTTGTCGTATCTATGTAACAAGCCATCATCAAAAATTTCGTTTTCATTTGGAATTTATTTTATTTTGTGTGTACATATGTACCTATATAAATTCTCAAGACATTGTTGTGATTATCACCAGGGCCTGAGCATGGATATATGAAAATGAAGAATCACGCACTGGTTGTTTGGCGGTTACTACTATTATATACTTGTACCTGGGGGCGTTGGACAGACATTTAGTCAGACAGTCAGTCAAATCCAATCAAGTTTTCTGCGAATTATTTAAGCTGGAGAAATATTTGCAAACTAGCTCTTGCCAAAGTCTCTGTTTAACTACTTTTTTGAGTAGAGCATCATTTAAATGCTAATCGGATGGTCTTCTCGCATTCAAGAAAAAAAACCGGACGACTGACCATCAGCTACATTGTATACTTCTACAAAACGGGTTAAATATCAACTGATAGTGACAGTAAACAGGCCCGTACTTGATTCTGCAATATGAGGCTACCAGAAGACAAGAAAACACCAAGTTTCGATATCTTTTGCTTTGAAGATTTCATAAAATTCTTGTGAAAGGCTACTGGGTATTAAAACTTCTAGTATAAGTTTTCAAAACCATTGTGAAAAGTACGATTTAAAAAAAAACCGTCAGGAAAAATGTCAAGTTTCTGTCTAGTTTGGACAAGGCCCTAGTGAGTTTTCAGAAGGGAAAATCTAGACGAGGATTTCAGTACCACAAATTTAGACGAGGGACACTTTTCAAACACCCTCCCTATAAAAAACTTGTTGAACATATTTCGGTACCCCATCAGGAATGTCTCTTGTACACCAAAAATACAAATTTTAGCACCATGCAATATCAGTATCATAATGACACTTCTTACTTGCGATATATCTACGTAGTATAGGGAAAGTTTGGGAATCGTGCACAAAATCGAACTTCAGATAATGTTCTTTGATGTGTAAACATTTTAACTCTCGGTATAGGTAAAATTGAAAGTAGTATAGCCACGGATACAGCATTACATCTCCGGTCCGCACCATTTTGTTTACCGAACATTTTTGACTCATGGAAGCCAATGGTTCGTGCATTGAATAGAGTAAATTGAGGTAATGTGGTACAGGTCGGTAATGTTGTATAGGCAGTTTTGACTCAAGGAAACCAATGGTTCGTGCATTGAATAGAGTAAATTGAGGTAATGTGGTACAGTTCGATAATGTGGTATAGGCAGTTTTTTTTTCGAAAACCAAGCAAGCAACTGGAAGTTTGTTATGCCTTGTTTGCACAACCTTCTCTTGAGTCCCGCACTCACACATTTTTTTTTAACATTACGATGATAGAAATCACGGAAAAGTGGATTTCGCAATTCTGTCTGTCTTTCTGTCTGTACCGCGGCCTGTAAAATACGCCACTGATCCAAAAAGTTAAAACTTCAAAAAGCCGGTTGACACGCTTGCTTCCCAAAGCTGTTTGATCAGTTTCAATTTTATGGATTAAAACAAAAAATAACAAAAAAGTCGACGAAGGGGGTGTTTGTGTTTCTTGTTCGATACTAACTCGTCTTTATAACATTTTGTTTGTTCTTCAAGGCCGTTTGCAAGTCGTTCAGAAGATGAGTTTTATCGCATAGCACCATCTTCGACTTCTGCCTCGAATTTAATTTTTTCTTCGTACAGCTATGATAATGAGATTTACAGCCTGAGGTTGTAGAGTTTGTTTTTATTGCTGCAATTAAAAGACTTGCGATGGCGCATGCTAACTGTCTCTCTGTTGCTTTGTAGGCTAGGCCAGGTATATTGGTACAAATATTGCATTTATGCATTTGCACTGCTTTTGCTCTATTGACTTGACCGATTGAAATAAAATGTGTTTTAGGTTGATGGTGTGATGGAGGAAACGTGTTGGTTTTCGTTCAAACATGATGACTTTGAGCTGAGCTGAGTTTGTTGCGGTTATAAAATAGGTGTGTTGATGTTAAATGTCTTTACAGTTGCTTTAATGTGGGCGAGTCGATTGCATCTTTATTATTATCAGGAATTAAATAAAATATAAGTTTTTTTTTTTTTATTTTGATAATTCGTAAAAATAGTATAAAAGCATTATGAAGGTATTGTGAGGCATACTTTTTATTTTTTTTTAAATTTTCTTGTCAATATCGAACCATATTTTGAACTAAGAAAATAGACATTTTTTTAGAAATTGTACTAATAAATAACTAGCATCGCCAGTGCCCGAATATTCAGCCAGCGAAATAGACACAAAATTCATGGATAAGTTATGTATTCTCTTTTTACTAATTTATATATTTTCCATGACAATTTTGAAAATGTTAGAAAAGCAAAACTAATTTGAAAAAATAAAACAAATTCACAGATACGTTAATTTCTGCAGTATTCGTTAAAATTTTGTCTTGAACTTTAAAACAAAAAAAAAAAAATAAGGCTCAGTTAGTTATTTTTTAATTTTTTTTTGTTAATTAACTATTCAACATTAAACCTTAATTCATTTTAAGCACACACTACACCAGTTTTTCTCTTAGGCCCGTTTGCTGATACGAAACATAAATGTTCAAGTTCAACATAAGCGCTTATGTTCTACATTTTCCTATTTCCTAAGCATAAACTGTCACATAAATTCCTATGATTAACTTAAATGCTTAAATTTCGTATCAGCTAATGGACCTTGGTTAATCAAATTTTGTTCTGCTTGAATTTTAAAATTTGAATTTCTAATTTGCCTTGAGATTGCCTACACTCTGGCGTATACGTACTTTTTTTAAATTTCTTAATTCAATATCGTAATTATTTTAGCACTGATTGATTGTTTACTTTTACGAAGTTGGAGGAGATTTTGAAACATAACGGTGAAGGCTCCCCCGTTCGCCGTTTGGCACTCTTATTTATCAACATTTCAATAAATTTTAAAAGACAAATGTTTATCCATCGCGTTTGTGTGGGCTCTCTCAATTATCGCCATGTATGTAAATAAATTTTGACTGGCGAATGTTTCTCGGCCGCACTGAATGTTTCGTGTTTGTTTGTGAGATCCTTTTACTTATATTTGGCCGCCTTGGAAAATAACTAAATAAAACGAATATATAAAAATTTAATTTTCTGTAGTTAACGGTAAAATTTGAATTACAAATTTTCCACCAAAATCCAAATCAATAATGGTCATCGTCTCTCAAAATTTCAGACTTCTAAACCGAACCCATAAAAATCATTTATCTGGAAAAATTCAAATGTCTATTAAATGCTTTAACAGCTACATACAGACATAATTCTGTAGTTTCGTCACATCCTTGGGGAAAAACCTTTGCAACGTTATATAATTTATGTAGTTCCGTTGAGTATTTACAAAGAAAAGTGTACCGTTAGATTTTGCTTAGGTTTTGCTAAGCGTATTAATATATACTAGGTACCGCCCAGTGGCCCAAATTCGACCACCAAAAAACTGACATTAAACACTCAGAAAATGAAAGCTCAAAAAAAAAACTCTAGGTCTGGTAAAACGCTGGCGCGGAAGTTGTACATTAAAAAGCCAACTTTAATTGAAAATGAAATGAAAAAAACAGTAGCAACTTTTGAATGGTAGAACACATTCACTACTGTACCTTTGGGTGGCTTGTTCAAATTATGTCCGTTTGATGTAAATAAATCGGAGAAACTGGAAGTTTCGTTAAGGCAACCAATAGGGAATTGAAAAATACTGCTGTTATCCGCTCACGAATTGTATTTGCTTGGAGTACCATTCCTTTGGGTGAAACCTTTTTGAGAAGCTGTAAGTTTCGTTAAGGCAACTAAATTATAGGGAATTGAGAAAAACTTACTTCATTTTAACTTTTTATGCAATTCTATGACGGGTTTTCTATAGGGTTGGCAACGAAACGAGAAAAGTCTCGGTCTCGCATGACGACACCGAGACGATACGAGACGAGACTGCCTTTTAAGCATTTGAGACCGAGACGAGACTGTACATATATTTGTACATTGACTGTACATATTTTGAACTTACCGAGAGTCTAATAAATTAAAAAATCAAATTTCAGTTAAATATTTATTTTCTTCTGCACATATTTAAACTATAACCGAAAATATTTCGTTACAATAATCCACAGGTTGTCCGGAAATCGTATTTTTCGGAGACGAGACCGAGACGAGTCTAAATTACACGAGACCGAGACGAGAGTGAAAATGTTCGATTTTAACGAGGCCGAGACGAGACTTACAAAAGTCTCGCAGAGTCTCGTCTCGTGGCCAGCCCTAGTTTTCTAATGTTTCGGGTTTTTGGCGTTTTTGAAATTTTTTAAACTAATTTAAATTCCTCAAAACAAATTGATTGCAGCAAAAACTTTTTTTTTAATATACATAGTGTTCTTCAGTGCAAAAATAAAACTGACCCACAGTGTCTAAATGAGTTTCAAAGGTATATTTTGCACATCTACGCACCTATGGCTTTCCAACCATATACAATTTATCGAAATCGGTTGGAACATTTTGAGCAAATGGTACCACAAAAAAAATTAAGGCTTTTTATATATAGATATTTAAGTTGATATGTGAATAACAAATAATTATTCATATAAAATAAAATAAATGAAAAATAATATGTACGACAGGGAGATACACATATGTATGTAAAAACAAGCTCCTCTTATCAATCATTCGCGATAGTCCAATCCACTGACATAGTATTCATGGACTGCTAGTCGAATGACATTTCCATACAAAAATTCCAAAGAAAGCTGTTTGACATATTCGTAGCAGCAGCAGTGCTTTTTTAGAACACGTAATAAAAAATAACTATTTCAAAGCCATCTCTTGGCACTTGCTCTGAACTATAATTTTTTTTTGCATAGAAACTAGGGCTTTTAGGTGATATTTTTTGGGAGGAAATAGTCCTTACGCTATAAGTTTCGTTTCAAATTCGATTAAAGGATGACAATTTGCCCGCTAAAAAATGTATCGCAATTTTTCATAGATCTGATGAGATTTTTGATGACATCTTTATCGGGCGATAAATGTCAGACCCTAGCAGGGGAAACTGCACCTCAGTGAACCTTTGTCCTAGTGCAGTTCCCTTGCTGGTAAATGCGGTTAAGCCAGCGCAGCGTTACAATGTCAAATTCTACAGCAAATATTTTCTGCTTCGAGTTTGAAGCACGTGCATAGGTTAGATTAAGTTGAAGTGGCTGCCAGCAAGAACTGACACACTAAGACCATAAGTTGGTCCGTTGTAATACCACGTGAATCTTGAAAGATTTTCTCCCCCCTCGTTAAAACCAGTTGGAGCTTCTTATGAAGCGTGCAAGACTACTTATGTCTATGTTTGTCAGATCACTAGGATCATTGAAGAAGAAGTCTCCGAGATGGAGCCTACGTCTTTGGGATAGGGCAGGGCATGTGCAGAGAAGATGAGGAACAGATTCTTCCTCCTCCTCGTCCATACAGCTTCTGCAAAAGTTGTTTCCGAACACTCCAAGCCGCTTTGCGTGCTTGCCTATAAGACAGTGCCCGGTTATGACACCAATTACGGGAGCTGATATGTAATCTGTTCAAAGATATCAAACACTTAGAGCGTCTCACATCTAGCGTAGGCCAGATCTGTTTTGTCGCCAGGCAAGTGGTTAGGTTGTTCCACCTAAGGTTTGTTCTCCTAAAAGCATCTTGCTTCAGCAAAAATTTGCATGTAGCTATAGGCATACCGATATTTACCTTTTCAGGTAAAATAGGTAGTCTTGTTCCACCTTTGGCGAGTTCATCAGCTTTACAATTACCCGGAATGTCCCTATGGCCCGGCACCCAACAAAGGAGAATATTGAACTGCTGTGCCATCTCTATAAGAGATGATCGACAGTTTAGGGCTGTTATAGAGTTTGTAGAGACACAGTCGAGCGATTTTATGGCAGCTTGGCTGTCTGAGAAGATGCGGATATCAGAAGTCGATATCGATTCGTCTTCCAAAAATGTCACGTCCTCCCATGTGGATCTGGAAGGTATATGGCAACTTGAACATTTTTATAGAAACGGAATTGTGGAATGGTGTAGTCAATTATACGTGGAAGTGATCTGCATGAGTTCAGTATAGCTGAGTGTCCTATTTAATTATTGGTCCACTGTGAAGAGGCTTTAAGACAGATGGCCGTACTTGCTGCCGTTTGTTTACTAAATATATCGAGGGGTGTCAGATGAAGAAGAGTGTCCAGTGCCGCGGAGGGAGTAGAACGAAGTGATCCACTTATACACATGCAGGCTGATCTTTGGACTTTACTAAGTTTATCGTGGTTAACCCCTTTATCTAGAGCTGTCCACCATACTGCCACCCCGTATGTTAAAATCGGTCTAATTACCTAGATGAATAGCCAGTGAGTAATACGGGGTTGGAGTCCCCATTTACTTCCAATGGCTTTTTTGCAAGAGAAGAGTGCTACTGTGGCTTTCTTGACTCTTTCTTCTATATTAGGTTTCCAACTTAACTTCTTAGACCCAGATATTTAGCTTTGTCGGAGAATGTTAGTGGAATTCCTTTAATGGTGGGAGGATCTATGTGTGGAATTTAATATTTCCTGGAGAAGAAAACAAGTTCAGTTTTGTAGGGGTTGCCACCCAGTCCACACCGTTCTGCCCAGTTTATTAGCTTGTTTAAGGCATTTTGTAAGAGATCCTTTAAGACAGTAGGATGCTTACCTGATACTGCGATAGCAACGTCGTCTGCATAGGTAATCACTCTGTAGCTCTCCGCTTCCAGGCTTGTCAGCAGTTCATTTACTACCAAGTTCCAGAGAAGCGGAGATAGGACACCGCCTTGCGGCGTACCTCTACTGACCGATCTGTTTGCAGAGAAGTCGCCCAGTTTTGAGTTGATAATCCTGCTTGTCAGCATTTGATTGATCAGTTCACCAAGCGAACTGTCTACCTTCAGACATGACAGTGCAGATGCGATTGCAGATGTGTCAACATTATTAAAAGCGCCTTCTTTATCTAGAAAAGCAACCATTATATATTCTTTATGGTGGAGGGAGTATTCGATGGTGCATACCAAAGTATGTAGTGCCGTTTCCACCGATTTCCCTTTCAAGTACGCGTGTTGAGCCTGAGACAAGAGTCTCGTATCAATACTAGCACGTAAATGGATATCAATCTATCGTTCAAAAGTTTTTTGAAGGAACGATGATAGACTAATAGGTCTGAGATCTTTCGGATTAACATGGGAGCATTTACCTGCTTTGGGTATAAAAACAACTTTACCTTCTCTCCATGAACTAGGAATATGAGCCAAGTTCAAGCAGCCATTGAAGATTATTTCTAAAATAGGCAGTATTTTACATGAGCTCATTTGAAGTTCAGCTGCTATTATGCCGTCTGGCCCTGGAGACTTGTAAGGTTTGAAGCTGTTGATAGCCCATTGCAATTTTTCCCTCGTTATCAAACCTTGTGAAAAAGTTAAGTTATTATTAGATCTAATGTGATCAGTTCTGTTTACAGTTTGGGAGCTACCTAGAAATGAGTATCTAAAAGCAGGTTGAGCGATTCTTCGCAAGTATTGGTTCACGAACCGTCAGCATTTTTCGAACAGCTGGGCATTACTAGACTAGTTGAGAGGTATTTCCTTAGTCTTGATGCTTCGGAGCTTTCTTGTACTCTACCACAGAAGACCCTCCAAGAAGCGCGTTTAGATTTCCTTAATACTTTTTTAAATGATTTTAGGGCCTCTTTATATGATTCCCAGTCTGAAACTGCTCTTGTGTTTTTTGCTCTATTGAAGAGCTTCCTGCAGTTTTTTCTAAGAGGCTCAAGCCCTGAGACCCACCAATGTGGTTTTCCTTTTCCCCTTATTTGAGTAAGTGGACAGGAGATGGCCATTGACTTGTTCATGGCTAATGTGAGATCATTGACTTTAGTGTCAAGTTCAGTCGTGTTAGAGGGAAGACTTAGAAGTTCAGGTTTGATTAAACTATCAAGTGTTTTCCTATATTTGGACCAATCAGTTTTCCTATAATTCTGAAATTCTGGTCGGGTAATGGGAACTTCAACATTCAGATTAAACTGAATGTATCTGTGATCGGAGAACGAATGTTCTTTCGAAACTTTCCAATTCGTTATTGATTGATGAATAGTGTCTGAGACTAGAGTTATGTCTAGTACCTCTTGTCGGTTTTTGTAACAAATGTGGGTTCGTTCCCAACGTTACTTACTATAAGGTTAGTACTTAAGATATAATCGAAAAGAGACTTACCTCTGTCATTGATGTCAGTGCTGCCCCATACTGTTTGATGGGCGTTAGCGTCACTTTGAATTATTAGGCGGATTTTCTGCCGTTCGGCTTCAGCGACTATATATAGTGTGGTACCGGGAAGAGGGCCAAAAAGGTCATGGCCAAGATACGCCGACACCAGCCAGTACATGCCATTTGCCGTTTTCAGCCTGGCTGCGGTTATATCTCTATCGTTGAAATGAGGGAGTAAATATACATTAATGCTACTTTTTACTAGAATGCAAGATCTAGGTTCACCTTTATCTGACGCATACAGTACCAAGTATCCAGGAGTCCCGAGTCCCCTAACCAAAGATTTGACAATCCATGGTTCTTGGATCAGAACGATGTCTTCATTCCCCCTGGATAGACGAAGAAGAAGAGAGGCCGACGCCTTAATAGAGTGTTGGAGATTAATCTGGACTAACTGCAGCATTTTGGCTACATTTAGGCAGACCAGCCTTAACCACCATATCGTTGTGATCCTCTTCAGAGGAAGAGCACAAGAGCTCATCTTCCGTCAGAGGAATCAAAATAAAGTCTTCAGTCTCCATTCCGGTCTGACTGTTAACATTAATAGATGACTGACCAGTAACCGAGGGAGTCCCTGATGTCTTCCAAACTAGGAAAAGTAATAGAAGCACCAGGGTCTCCGGCCACAGGTTCAGCCTCAAGAGATTGTGGAGGATCGCATTCAGCGTCTACCTCATCTTTTTTGTAAATCCTTAATGTGATCGTCTCAAAACCAAACCGAATCACACCTTGAGTCTGCGCCAGGGGGGCAAGAGATTCTTTATTGACCACGACTATCGCGCTCCTATAAAGATCCCGCGCTCCTCCAGCTTTGCGACTTTCCAGTTATGAGTCGGCAGGGAGGGATTGCTTATTTTGATTATCTGGAGAATATCATCCATCCAGGAAGGTTCAGCTGGAATCCAAGTGCGAGCTCTTAGTCTGCATGGAATATCTTCCTTAGCAACAACCTCGAGTTTCGCACCTGGGCAGATTTCACCTAACCTACTAACAGCAAGCTTATACAGATTACAAGATCTCTGATCGTCACAAACGATGAGTTTGACATGACCTTGATGCCAACCGCCATCGCTTGTGATTGGAGGTGGTCCCGGGTTTTCCTTCATAACATTTAAGAAGCCAGCCGAGAGCCTCAATTTTGACACCTGCCAACGATAAGAAGAAATCGTGCCATCTTTATCGCTCCTGTCGATAACCGCAACTACGATCTTACCCTATAGAATGTCCCTATAAGAATTAGCGAGTCTACTGTTTGGATTGGAGGGAGTGCTGGTGTTGTGCACTCGGGGCCGTTTGGGTACCGGTGTGGCAACCTCCATAGACCTTTCCCGCTTTGACGTAGAGTCGCCGCTGGTCTGTGCATTAGCGAGAATGCTATTGGCCCATTGAATCCTAGCATCATACTGCGGAATACCTCTGGTCTCGTCAGAGTCTTTCAGTATCCTCGCAGCATAACGCTTTTCCCTATAGACATTCTTCGATGGTCTATAACGCCGCTTTTTATGTGCCGCACTCGATAGAGAACCCCCCCGGCGCTGGAGGGGCCATGTTTCACAACCCCCGCAGCACCTGGTTGGGTCCCCGCACGAGACGGATTTTTAAGAGGTTTACTCTCAATAGTAGTAGCGGGACCGTTGTTCACAACCCCACTACTACTGAATTTAGGTACAGCTACCTTGCTACTTCCCTCGCTGCGAAGTACATCAGATAAGGGGCCGCGGTTAGCCGCAACCTCCCCACTAATACACAACACAGGAGAAATGGCAAACACCGTTGACGCCATGCTGCCGCCCGGTTTGGAAGAAGAACCGGTCTCAAAAATATATATCTTGTTTGTTTGTTTTTTTTTTCCATTTTGTTCCCACGAGAAGCAAAGAAAGGGTGGTCCATCTGTACAGAGATTCGCATGCACAGATAAGGCTAGTTATTCCGGAGGTCGCCAGGTATCCGAATACTCCGTTAAAGACTGAACTAGTATTTTTAATTGGGCCCTCAGCCAGGCTGATCCTCGGCACGGGTCGTATAACACCGTTGATCCAGCCCAATAGGAAGGGTAGGGGGTGATGATGGGAAATTGACGGGGAAGGATTTCAGACCGCGTCATCGCCATACTAAAGAGGAAGGAATGGTTGCAGGATGCCGGACAGCTTTTTCGCCGTACCGTCAATGGGAGAGAGCAACAGACAGCTTCATAGCCGTACTGTCGAGAGAGGGATGTTATCGGGTGAGGAAAAGCCGAACAGCGTCATTGCCGTACCGTCTGGAAGCTTAAAGTGGGGGAGAGGTAGTAGCACCGGACAGCATCATCGCTGTACCGCCGTACGGGAGGGGAGGGAGGGGTAGAAAAGGAGAGGAAGGGTGCGGGGAAGTTGAAGCGCCCTTTGGTTCAAGGACTCATCTGGAGAGTTAATCTCGAGACTCATTGATCTTACTCAGCTTCTACAACTCGGCAAGTTCGACGCTCAGGTAGAAGAAGCACGTGCATGGATAGCTCTCAAAAAGCTGATTAAGTGTTTTAAAAACCGCAATGCATTCCGAGTAGTAGCCCGTAGCGTAATGGTTAGTGCGCTGGACTGTCACGCTGGAGGTCTGGGCTCACTTCCTAGCTTCGTACACGTAAAAACTAACAAGCTTTTTTTTCAGGGCTACTGGCTCTTGCGAGGAATTGCCAAATCCTCCAAGAGTATCACTTGTCATGAATAAGGGTTTCTTATCTACCCGTTCGGATTCCTGTCGACACAAGCACACAGGAATTGTTGCGAGTTGTTAGGCACTAGGCCCTGGTTCTTCACGAGCCGTTTCGACACCCAATTTTTCTATTTTAAAAAATCAATAAAAAAAATAAAATTGCTAAATTCAGTTAAATTTTGAACAACAATACAAAGGCCTGTCATGTCTCTTTTCAACAACGTAAACTGCAACCTCTTACGAGGTTTTTATTGCGAGTTATCGCCCTAAAAAGACTTTTAGTTTTGAGTCGAAAATAATGGATTTACTTTGAACTTGAATATCTTCGGAACCAGGCCAAATAGAATCTTCTAGTTTTCAGCTATGGATACTAATTTTACATGGCTTTAGCGGATGTGACATTACGTTAGAAATTTTCAATGTAAAAAATTCACGACCTCATTTATGTAACTTCCCCATTACTAAGTGATAAAAAAATATGCCGGCGCGAAAGCTCGTGAGTCGTGAAGAATCATGGTCTAGTGATTTGCAACTCTCAACCTTTCCTTAGTGCGCATGTTGACAGAAATCGAGGGGAGCCGAATCAGACCGGCTAGACAAGAAAGCACTTTGATACTCGTGGAGGATTAGTCAATTCCTGGCAAGAGGCAGTAGCCCTGAAAAAATCTTTTTAGTTTTTTAGGTGGACGAGTGACGAGTCTGAGGATTGAGCGCAGACCTCCGGGGTGACATTTCATAGCACTAAGTATTACGCTACGGGCTGCTACTGGTGACGAAAACAGCTTTTTAGAAGAACTTTTAAGACCAAACTTATCTATGTAAGTACCGCTTGAATGATATGTGATACTAGTGCTTTAAAGGTGATCAAATTGGAGAAGTTTCAGTAGCAAAATATCTAGGGGACATATTTCCAGGTCCAAAAATGATTTTACAAAATAGACACAATAAAAGTCAGATTAGTGGTGGAAATAAACGTTCTCAAAATTGATAGAAAAGAAGACGTATCCCAAGTGGACCAAAACATATGGGCATTTTGTTGTTCTGTTTATTTTTTACTTTAATTTTTTAACAACACGACTACAAGTTAATTCATTCCATCGCTTTTTTGTGTGTAACAAATTTCTTAATAACCTAGTTTTGCTAAGACATAAGCAGTAGAAAATGTTGATAACTGTTGGACTTACAAAAAAATGTAACTCTGTTATTCAATGCAAAAAGCTATTTGGTTGTTTTATAATTATACCTAGTACAACAAATTTAAATATCTAATGGTGCACTTTCCAATTCAACTGTAAGTTTCCGTTGTCGAGTTGTATATGAATTCGATACAAAGTCATCCAACAAATTTTTGAGTATAACAATTTCACTGCGAGCATTTTGAGAGTCTACCAAGCAATACCTCATGTGTGTTTTTCTGTACCATAACAGAGCATAGTAATTCAATGATCAGCACACCGCCTACAAGCTTCTATATTCCTCAAATATTATCAAAATTAAAATAAAGTTTATTTTTCCCTCACCCTGTATAATGTTACAATACTGGCCAGATAAGCTCGGTAGACCATGCAATAGGTATAAGCTTTGATCTTTATAAAAGGAAATTACGTATTTACACAAAATTTGCAAATTCATCGTAATTTTAAATTTAATTTCAAACATCAACCAACATTTTACAAGAAACCAATACTTCTCCTATTTTCGTTGTGTGTATAAAACAAACAAATAAAAATGCGAAAGTAAAAAAATTCGAATTATAACAATGTTATTAAGGCCCAAAGCAAAACAAAATTAGCGTGATAGTTTAAACAATTACGTTGCAGAATAACTATTTACTGGACATAAATCGTACAATGATATCTAACAGGGGGGCGTGAGAAAAACTTCTATATGTTACGTTGACCTAAAACAACATAATTAGTATACCTATCTTGAATTATTAGTCTATTTTCGGAAATTATTTGCCCTTTATGTTTCAAGGAAAAATAAATACTTAATAGACCCCACCCTCTTCAATATTATCTCAGCTTTGTATATGAAAACTAGAGTACTATCATGAAGCGCAAAAATGGTGGCGGCATCTACATTACATGGCCGACCCTATATTTGACATGGCGATTCAATGGAGAAGTTACTTCGCTCTATACAGGCTATGGTTACTTCCGACAATTTAGTGGGCACATTGTTAATACTATCATAGTTTTCATACACCAAGGTTATATCCATAATTAAGTAAAATTATTTCAAGATTGTCTACAAATTTTGACTTTGACAAAATATTCATCATATGAAGTCATTTTTCTTACTCTCATCAGTTAGATCTGTTGTTACCTATCACACCAAAAACATTAATGTTAAAAAAGTAACCAAGTTCTTCTATAAATAAAAACATTTGCGTAACAATTCAGCCGTAAAAAGTAGTGAGATCCAAAAGTACCCCAAGTTCTAAGTTTATTAATTTTAAATATCAAATATTTTAAGTAGAGTAATAGGTATGGAAGATCCTCAGAATTATCAAAGAAATCTATTATTTAATGATTACTGACTTATATGCCGTTTTCACTGGGCCAAATGAGGTAATTTCGTTGCAAATTTCCAAATGAGATCCGAAATTACCGAATTTCCCATACAAAATCACATTTCGAAATGAGGTAATTTCAACCTCATTTGCACGAAATTAGGTTGGAAATTAAGTGAATGCATCCAGCAGGAATCAGTTTCAAAAGCTCTTAAAAGCTTTTGCATGAAAATATCAATACACTATATACTCAACAACTTAAAACAGAAAGAGAAAACAACAAAAATAAACGGCTAACTGCCATCCCAAATTAAAAATGAAATGAGATGTCAAACGAAATTAGCAAATTTGATAATGAAAACACTTTTTTGCCAAATTTCGAAATTACCTCATTTTGGCTCTAATGAAAACGTGAGTATAATAAGGTAATAAAAGCCATACCGTTCGACCAAAAATGTTATCATTCTACGACAATCCGAAGTGCTCCTCATAATTAATATTAATTTTATTCAAATGGGCGGGTGCCACCCCCCTGAATGTAAAATCTCAAATTTTCAAATGTTGTCTTTGCCTGCACTTTAAACACTACCTTTGTATTAAATTTCATCATCTTACGACAATCAAAACTGCTCCAAATAACTTATATAAATTCTATGAAAATGTGCAGGTACCACGCCCCCTGAATGGAAAATCTTAAATTTTGTGTACACATTAGAAGGACTACCGTTGTGCGAAATAACAAGATTCTACGATGTCTGGAAGTGCTCCGTAATTTTGATGATCTGTCAGTGAGTGAGTCAGCCATTACGGTTTTTGCGATTTTTACAGTCTTATATCTCGGGAACCACTTATGCTTAAGGATTGAAGAGTTGGCGAGTTGCCTACACATAGTGAGCTTAGCAAATGCTGCGAGTTTGAAGTTTTTGACTTTATTGGTACTGAAGTTAGAGGGGGGTCAAAAATAGCCTGAGTTTGATCCTGTAAAAAGGGTGTATAGTGCCAGAACTTGGCTGGGCACTACCGTGCCCTTTGATCTAAGAGGCAAGTTTTTTAGTGGGTGCCCACCGACATCAGCCTTGGATCTACGGGGGGGGGCAAACCAGACCATGTGCAGGTGTTGTGTGCTATAGGCTAGGCAGTCTAATTGCAAATCAGATTTTACACAATAATTTGACCATTTAGCAAAGAAATAAAAATATCTGCAATACCTAACACCCCGACTCCACCGGCCATACAATCCCCAAATCACGGCCACAATCCAATCAACAAACAGTGCATTTATACTCACTGCGCATATTATGTAATGTCGTTCATTAGCCTTTCAAAACTAATTCTCTCTTTTCCAACAAAATTCACTTACACATTCAACAAAAACCAGAAAAATAAACATGTACAAACTTTGAACAGCGCGCGCTCAAATGTCTTGTTTAAAAAGTTATTTTTTTCAACATGTCGCTGGTCGCTGAATGCACATGAGTTTTTTGGACTCCATTGGATTTTTACTTGCGATATACGTAGTATAAGGCAAGTTTGGGATTCGTACATACAAAAAAAATCCAAGATGATAATTTTCCTTAACATTACGATGATATTGAACGCGAAAAAAGTGGGTCTCGCAATGCTGTCTGTCTGTCTGTCTGTACATCGACCTGCAGCCTAAACGGCTGAAGCGATTTCCTTCAAACTTTGGACTTAAGGTTCTTATGTGATTCCCTAGAGGGGAAATTGAAATTTTTTTTTTAGCTCAAAAACTAACGGTACCTGTCATACAATATACAAAAATTGATTTATTTCAAAAACGGCTCTAACGATTTTCAAAAAAAAATTACGAGGTACTAATTACTAATTACTAAACTAAATATTTTGGTAGAAAAAAATTTATTTTACAACGGTTATTAACGGTACCTATCATACAACCGATTTTTTTGGTTTTCAAATTTCTCGTTAACCACAACACTGATTTCAACCAAAATTTTTATTCAAAAGATCGTTAAAATTTTTAACAATTTTTCAAAAAAAAAAATATTTTTTGGATTTTTAGAAAAAATATTGAATTTTTTTTTTTTTTTTTGAAAATTTAATATCTTGAAAACGGGCTGATGATTTTTTGAAAAATTGTATTTTATTAAATACTAAAAGTTGGCATTCCGAATTTTATTTTTAAAAATGTTCAAGAATTTTTATATATACAAAATTAATTTTACAAAAAAAACCGCTATAACGATTTTTAAATTTTTTTTCATAAATTCAGATTTATTAAAAAAATCAGATGGCATCCCTTTTTTTTGAGCTCTATCTGTTTTAGCTATTAAAATAACTAATCATTTATTGTTTTTAAAACGTTTTTTTTTTTAATTATATTATAATGTTATGGAACCAATTCATATTTACGTTGACTATTTCAAGCTACGTTAATGTTGTTAGCTACGAGAGCAAGTTTTGTGCGATCCAGTCGTTCCCATTTTTTCTAGACATGTTCATAATCCTGCCATCGTTCATGGCCTGTGGAGGACCGTAGTTGTTGCTAAAATAAGTATAGAAATAGAAAATTGATGGTGTAGGCGCAGCGTAAGGGAACAACGCGTAGTCTTTGGGTTCAGTCCATCATAGAACTTTTGATCCTTACAGTAATACTGGGATTTCCCGGCTTTATTGCTTCGATTTCATGTCAAAAACTCCTGTATTTGACACTAACTCAAAACATTCCTTCAATTAAACCGGATTATGTCAAGTTATTGTTAATGGTTCACTGACATTTCTTAAAATCTATGGTTATTATTATAATTATAAGATATGTAATGCAATAATCAACAAACCAAATTATCTACGCCCATGGCTATTAACGAAACATAAGAAATACTGTT
The DNA here is from genome assembly GCA_949320155.1 of Melangyna quadrimaculata. NCBI lineage: Eukaryota > Metazoa > Arthropoda > Insecta > Diptera > Syrphidae > Melangyna > Melangyna quadrimaculata. Next base: position 156,930,364 of record OX439484.1, read on the forward strand.
ATGTTTATCAAAACCTATTCAAATAATTAGAAAAACCACAGGGTCATTAGCTCATCGCCCTGATGAACTCTATATTATAAATGTATATATGGGTAACAAAAAAAAACTGAATGGGACTTCTTCGAGGGTCATAACAGATTAGTGGACCACTTTTACTTAAAATATATGAATCGAATTTCATATGTATATGTATAATGGAATGACTTAACCCATTGCCAACAACTTTTTGGGTCCATTGACAGTGACAGCGAGCAGAATGGTGGCGGCGCGGTATAGTGATAGGTATCAAATGAGAGTTGAACTCATAATAAAGTTGAAAGTGCTCATAGGTACTTTGTTTACGTTTTCTTCCGAAAACTCACCTGTCACACAACTCCTGCTGAAGTAGGAATTTAACGAATCTGAGTACACACGACATAAGAACAAACTTCCGGTGTGCCTGCGGTAATTATATCCACAATTAGGTTTCTATTCGTGCAATTGTCATTACCCCCGCCAATGATCAACCATCAGCCAGCGAGACTTCCGTGGTTGCACGAAAAACACATTTTAATAATTCATCATGCAGACTTAAAATCTGGTAGACCAATGTAAATGTTTTCATTTTCATCATTGGAGCTGGACAACGTGCATCAGCGAGAATTATGACCGACCCTAAAATTGTGAGCTTGTTTCATTCGCATCAGTTTTACTTTCTCATCATAATTTTACTAACATTACACTTTTCCTCACACAGGTTCTGATAGGTCTGTGGATGACTTTATTGGTTTGTGCGTCAGCTTCTTCGTCCTATTTCGCTTATTCGGGCAACTTTCCGGTTGTATTTTTTTCGGATTTTATGTATATTCCAACGGATTACGGATATAAGCTTTCGTAAGTTTTCAACACAAACACTTCTGAGATTTATTATCCAACAACGATTAACATTTTTTGTTTTTTTTCCTCATTTTGAAGTTATAGAACACAGGCTGGTGTTACCCATGAAGAACTCGGAATTGTCCCTGGAGTGCCACCATTGAGAAATAATAATGATAATGATAATTTAAATTCAGATTCACTTGGATCTTCTAGAGTGGGACGGCAGAAATCAAAGAGGCTTCCATATAAAAGTCGTAAAGTGTCACCGAAGCTCTTAGCGAGTTTATCAGGCTGATGATCTATGAAGACGAAGAGTGTACGAGTGTGTGCAGGGTTTTAAATTTTATTAATTTAGTTTGCTGGTTATATTAACATTCGTTCCAGATATTGGTGTCGATTTTTGTTTTTTTTTTATTTGTTATAAATTATTATGTTAAATATTTTTTTTGGATCTGTTTTAAGGTCACCATCTATGAAATGCAATATATTATTTAAATATTTTGAAAGATTTACTCTGTGTGTTTTAATTGTATTGTTTTTATTTTTGATGTTTTATTTTGAGTGTTGTTTGTTATTTGAATCAAATTTTGATGGCTTCGCATGTTAACATTTTATTTATGTATGTGTGTAAGAATTATCAAAAAAAAAAAATAAATAAATTGCGTTGCTCTTATGAAACCTGATGATGACAACCTGATTATATGTATTTAAAATACTGAATATTTGTAGGAAATAATCCAATCGCAATCTAGGCATTAGCATACTATAGAAGTTATTCTTTTGGGTACACTCGTACATAGGAATACCTACGCTACTTAGTTGAGTGAGTACCTAAGATTAATAACGTAGGTATATACAGCTCTACATTAGCTAGGTCAAATTAAACAAGCTTCTTTAGAAATTCTTGAAGCCATGAAAAGATAGTTGCATGAAGATACAATTGGAAAATGTTTGGAACCGTCCATTTCTTCTTCTTCATTTTACAGGCGATTATCATGATCTCGAGGGGGACCACAACTCTCCCACTCAACTGCTTCGCATAAGGTTCCACTTGTGGGGTTCGCCGGGTCAAGCGCGGATCCACGGGAAGGTGGGGGGGGGTAGAATATATATAATAATTGTTTACGCTTGTTTAGTCATTAAATATTGGTAAGGCCCGCTATGGTTATACATTTTTCAGTGGTTTCTCTTTTATTATGTTATTCATCTTTGTTTATATGAATTCTTTGCTTTCAATTACAAAAGCCTTTAAAACACTCACGTTAAAAACTATTAAAAATATAAAGTCGTTAATTTATTTTTGTCAAACAAAGATAATAATTATATACAAATTAAAGAAAATACTTTAAGGACATCTACATGGAGATTAAACTTTTAAAAGCCAAAGACATACTTATGCACCTTAGGTGAACGGAAACAGAAAGAACCCGAATGAACAACAACTAACTTGCTTGTAAAAATGCCAGTTGTCTCTAAATTAGTTTTATAAAGGCAAAACTCCAAATAGGATGGGAACGATCAGGTGATTTCGGTGGCGCAATGCGAAGCGCATATGCATCAGAGGTGGCTGGGTTCAATTCCAGTTGACGCGACGGCACTTAATTATAAAATTAAAACATTAAACATAAAAACTAGCACCACTAAAGAAATCTGATGGTTGGTGTGGCAGCCATGAACCTGCAATACTTCCAGCCAAATGCAATGGTGGTAGCTCGCTCAAGTGGATGTTGTTCATTCAAAAACATTAATAGTAGCTTTAACTAAAAAAGTAATTTTTTTTAGTGTTATGTCTTATTAAATTTGTATGAACCTACACATGTGTCCTGTTAACCATCCCCTGGCTGAAAGTCTGGATCCGCCCTTGCGCCGGGTTGACCTCAGAAAACGTCGACAGGCCTCCCGGTTTTGGATTGTTCCATGTCTGAGGCCTACTTAATGCAGATGTCTTTGCACTTGTTTCATCCAGGAGTTTAGTGAGCTATGTTGAAAAAGTAGCGTGAATTTTTATATTGAAAAACTAAATTTTTTAAGAATAAAATTTGAGTTGTATGTAGGTAAAGTAAAAATGTATTAAAAATAACATATTAATAGAAAAGGTAGTTTTTTATATGAACATTTAAGCTCAGGTAAAATTTACAAAAATTGGCAATCGGCCAAAAAAATCCAAGTGGAAGTTTTTAAACGCAATTGTCTTTATTTTGGCATAAAAAATACTGTCACGAAAGTCTAAATAGTGTGCGCGTCAGTTAGTTATTCAATGTTAAATGTCGAAAATAACAGTTTTTCGTATAAAACCTAGAACCGGCAAATGCTATCGAAAAGTGTTTCATACAAAACTTGTAGATAATGTCGTTTTTCAAAGAAAAGTTGAGACTATTTTATTCTTACGACCCACCGTTAAGATATCGGCATTTAAAAAAACGTAAAATGTCGAAAATGGTCGTTTTTCTCGTATAACTCCTAAATAGTGAATCACTACAAGAAAAAATTATTTTTTTTTTAAACAACCGTTTTAAAGATATAATTTTTTTTAAAGTTTGACAAAAGGTTCAAATTTCTGGTTTCTTGCTCACTCTTTACTATACGAGTCATAAGTCGCAAGATATTGCTACTTCAATAGTGTCAACTGTCAAAAAAAACGGTTTTTTGCATATATCTTTTATACCCTAAGCTTAATCGAAAAATTACATTGGCAAAATTTTTAAATTATGTAATATTACATAAACATGCATTAACAGTTTTTTTTAAAACCACTAATTTTTATGACATCATTATTTAAGTAAAAACACCAAAAGTCTAAAATTCCAGTTTTTGGCTCTAAACTTTTAAATGACGAATTTTTCGGAAAATATTTTATACCTATTTTGCAGATTTTAATATTCCCTATTTTTTCAATTCAAGATATTACGACTTTAAAAATGAACAACTTCGAACAAACAGGATTTTGTAATAAAACGTATTGGTCTAAGAAAGATAGGATCTGACCGGAAAAAAAAAATCGGATGGCACAACGGCTCATGAAGAACCAGGGCCTAGTGACTAACAACTCGCAACCATTCCTGTGTGCGCCTTTCGACAGGAATGGAAGGGACCTACAATTTTATGCCGAATCCGAACGGCTAGACGAGAAGCACTTATTCGTGACAAGTAATACTCTTGGAGGATTTGTCAATTCCTCGCAAGAGGCAGTAGCTCTGAAAAAAAACTTTTTAGTTTTTAGGTGGACGAGGCTGGGAAGCGATCCCAGACCTCCAGCGTGACAGTCGAACGCACTAACCATTACGCTACGGGCTACTATACCTGACCGGGAACAAATTATTAATTCATGAAATTTTATTGCTGGGTATCGACGCAGAATTTTATCCTCAACAACATATCCAAAGTCCCCCGAATTGGCTTTTTGTATAGACGCATTTAAAGAGGTTGGAGAAGGGGGGGGGAGGCGGGAGTTTATCAAGCTGAAAAATTTGTTATAATACAATCTTATCATATGACACATGTTTTTAAGGTGCTTTTCAACGCTGATTCTAAAGATTCCAAAACTGAAAAGACAAATATCCTGTAGAAAGTTAAAGTCCTTTTTATGGAATGATTACTTTTTTTTAATTACAACAAGTAAAATATTACCCAAAACCATTTTAAGATAGTAAAATATTAATGAAATTTGGTATAAATGTTCCATTTGTCATGTTTACCAAGAATCAAAAGAGTCCCAAAAATATCTGTGGTGAAAGGGTGTTTTTTTGAAGGCGAGATGTTAGTTCGTCATTATTACCATAACATCTATGAATAAGTTTTGACACTGATGAAATTTGATAAAAATATTAAATATGTCATGGTTTCCAAGTATCAAAAGAGTCCATTAAAATAACTTGATCCAAAGAGTTTTTTTAGAGAGTTTATGTTCGACCTGCCTATACGGAGCAAAATGTTAGGTCTTGCGAAAAATTTTATTTTTTAGTAGCTGTTGCTAGTGTTTCGTTCTCGTTGGTGAATTCTTTGAAGCAATTTCCTTAGGCGCTGTCTGTGTTGGTAGAGGTTTTTGGTATACGGGCAGATGTTGGTATCTGTCTCGTGAAGCCTTTGTTGTTTCTGGTTTTCCAGAGTGCTGCGTTTTAAATAATGTATACAAAATGCGAGTTTCAAAATTACTTTTAGAAAAAAATTCATGGGCAAAATTTGAACTTTCTTATGTGTTTTTTTTTTTTAATTAAGCAATAGATTCAAATGACCATAATAAATTCACTTTATAAAAAAAAATCTAACTCGAAATTTTAACTTTATTAAATAATTTTTAACAAATCTTAATTTAAAGTTATTTAAATATTTAAAAATAAGCTACTTCATAAAGTAACTAATTCTGTAAAACTTCCTGCAAAAAGTACAAATTTGGTGTTTAAAAATTTTATAGAGCATTATTCAACAATTAATTATCTACATAAATCCTATAGCTTATAATGTGAAAACTCACTGGAAAAAATCTCAAGTGAATTTTCCAATCTACGCAGATCATGAAATTGTACTTTTTAAAATATTTTTTCGGAATTTTTGAACTTCAAATTGAAAACTATTAGTCAAAGCTACAGAATTAAAATTTTGGCGCGATCCTTAGTTCGATTTTGTATTTAGAAAAGTCAAAATTGATATTTGCCACCATAAATATTTGTATTTCTATATCACTTGGTCTTAGAGAAAATTGATCATAAAAAAAAAAAAACATTTAATCTAGAAACTGGGGATACAAGCAAGAAATTATGCTATTTAAAAAGCTGTCATTTCAGTAAGAAAATCTATTTGATTCTGCAGAAAAGCGTGCAACAAAAAAAAAGCAATTAATAGTTTGATCTTTTGTGTTGACTCCACCTTATATTGGGATTCCCATCAACACTTACTTTTTGCTCTTGAGAGCGTCTGTCACGAGAAAAATCTCTTCTATATTCATTCCTAAGCGCAACTTAAATTTTTAATTTCCTCCCAATCTAAACTATGTATAAATTCTCACCCTTGATCTAAATCTCGTTTGGTTCATTACTAACTCTTATTTTATTTTGTTTATATTCCCTCCAAAGATCAAATAAAGATACCTAGTAGATATCTAAATTTAAAGTCTTAAAACGAATATTCTGATTAAACTTGTTTTTTTGTTTTGTATAGGCAAATAAACATGGCCATAAAGTTTACAATCAAATTCTCACAAAACTAGTAAAACACCATCACTTTCAACAAACAGCACCAAAACAACGCAACGTGCGTTCTTATAAGAAATTACTTCATCGATGAAATTAAAATTGATACAAATTATTTATTCCATTTTCAGGCTTTCGTTTTTTATGATGAACAGGAACACAAAATCACACAACACTTAACATATAGATATCGTTTTTTTTTTGTAATCAGAAAAATCAAATAATAATAAACAATTAAAGGCAAGCAGGCTTTAAAAGCCTAAGACATTTTATTTGTATCCGTCTTTAGTTTATGTGCTGTCACATATGGCTGATAGCCATTCTTGCCAGCTTTATAATAAACGCTATACTCGTAGCCATCTGCCGATATGAAACTATAACTGCCTTTAACATTCAAATCGGCTTCCGGTACCGCTGACCCCGGATTGGAGTCAGGATCTACATCTCCGCTCTCGTCTCTCACCTGACCATTTTCAGTTTCAAATCTATAGGATTTGATTTATTTTATTTATTTTACATATTGATAAAAATTGTCACTTACGAAAAAGAGTAGTTACTGGGGGTTAACGATGATGGTTCGATTTTGGTCTAAAAAATCATTAATTAGCATACATAGTTTGAATTTCTAACTGAACTTGTAACTTACATCAGCCAAGTCGGCAGCGCCCTTAACAAAAACCGCCAACACGAAAGTCAACCAAATATACTGTTAATTAGATCAAATTAATTCTGAAACCATAATTAGCCTTGTATGTATAGAAAGCCGGTTCTTACCTTAAGATAACCCATTTCAATTGTTTGTATTTATTTTTTTTTTTTTGTGTCAAATGAAAACTTTTCTATATAAGAACGATAGAAACTCTAAGAACACTTCTCACTCGCGTCTGAACTTTGAAGCTATTGACTTGTCGGCTTTGAACGATTCGGTGTTATATAAGTCGAAATATTCTTATAGGTACAACCCACAATTTATTAAGAGCTTCAAGCTTCTTGATGTTGTTTATTATTGTTTTTGTTTTGGTTTTGTTGTAATTGAAGTTCTTAATAGGCAGATACAGTTGCGTCATAATAAAAAATAAAACAAGGAATATTAGCATCACTTTAGGTCAAACTATTAAAACTCTTACTCCCAGTTTCACAGTGGGAGTTTAAGCATCGCTGAACCTTAAACTAAGTTTAAATTTTTGGTTTAACTCTTCCGGTTTCACAGTGAAATCTGATCTTCAGATCAGTTGGACTTCGTTTAACTAGATTTTATGAAAAAAAAAGTTGGCAGTATTGCATGTTTTTGTTTCGCCAAGTGACGTAACAGTACGTAGCTCTCCTTGTCTATTCTTTCTCTTTCTGAAGCAAAGAACACGCGAAGCAGCAACAATAGTTTTGGGTTGTTGATAATTTGTCGACTTTTTTTTTTTCAAGTAACACGAACATAATTTTAAAAAAAATGGAAAATAAACCAATAAAAGAGAAATAACAACTTTAACAGAAGACATGGAGTTGCTGATGGAATTGTTTATGAAGAATAAGTAAATAAATTCCATATTATTATGTATAGTGGTCCCCAAACGTTGAACTTAGGTTAAAATGGAAGAATTTTGTCGTTTAACTTAAACTAAAAAATTAACTCAGTTCAAGGTTTAAACGAAACTGTGAAACTGAATAAATTGTTGAACTGAAGTTTTAACCAAAAGTAGAGTTTAAACTTCCACTGTGAAACTGGGGGTTAGAGCTTTAAAAATGCTCAAAGAGATACCTATTATAAATAACATCATTGGAACAACATAAACTCGAGCATAGCCATGAATGTCAGAGGAATTATTATGTTATCTACCCAGAGAGGTAGTCGATCCGAGCTATACCTGAGCAAAAATCTTGATGAGGCGGGCGTAGCAAATTTCGAATAAATTGTTGGCATTGTCATGAGTGAATGTTTTATTATTTTTAGAAGCTTTTATGTGACTGGCTACTAGCTAGTCAATAAGAAAATTAACTACTTATTGTGAAGTTTAAATTGCTTCGGCTTATTTATGATCTAACAAAGAACTAGTTATAGGATGCGGAAACCTTATAGGTGAACACAGTGGTGGATCCAGGTGGTGGGTATAGGGGTAAATCCCTCTACAGCCGATTCTTAAAATTATTAGAAATAAAGAAATCAATACATTACAAAGTGAAGAAATTTATATTCGTTTGATGGGAGTCAGACAAAGTAACGAGGCTAGGGCTAAGCAATTTATATGTGATGTTTTTGTTTTCTAAGCCCCGAATTAATAAGGTTGGGGCTAAAGCCTGAAGAGAAGAGGGGCTACGAATAATTGACAAGGACAGAAAATTGGGACGAAAAAACCAGCTAAGGACTATGGCTTGAAAAGAATTGGAAAAAAACGTGGTCGCGGCTTAGCAAATATTTCCCTTAAAAATAACCTTATTTCGCAAAGTTTTGGGGCTTCACTTAAGGGACTGTGAAGTCCTATTTGAGCCTAAAGCTTGAAGAGATAATTGAAGAAACGGGGTCGAGGCTTAACGATTAACATGCCAAACGAAACAACAATGCACCCTAAGAAGCTAGCTAATTTTTCGAAAAAAAAACCAATTGGACCCGAGGATAATTTGGGAGCAACAAATTAAAATCTGAGTTTTCTCTGTGCACTCAGAAAATCATGCGGTTGCATGTGAATATTTGCGATTGGTCTAGAGTCTTTCTTCTTGTGTTTCAAAGCTTGACGTGGATGAAAATTGAAGGTACCTATGTAATAAGTTAAGATTTTAAGATTGTAAGTCTATAGCAACAACTGAGACTTTATATTTTCTTCTATATCCAAGGAGACCATCTATCGCCAGCATTTTTTTGTGCAGTAGAGATCACATGTCGAAAATTGAATGAGGATTGTTTAGGATTGAAAATAGATGGAGAATTACTCAATAGTTTGCGATTTGCTGACGACATTGTTTTACCAGCGCCATCATGTAAAGACTTAGAAAAAATGGTTTAGAGTTACAAAGTCATTGCCAATCTGCTGGCCTTGAAATGAATGCAGACAAAACAAAGCTGATGAGCAAAGGTGAACGAAAAGAAATTGTTATAGACGGAAAAGAAATAGAATATCGTCGCTGTTTAAGGAATCCGGCATAACTCAAAAAACACGATTTTTAAGTTAATGATGCCAATCGACTAAAAAAAACTTCTCTATCTTTCTGTCAAACTGGCATTACTCTAGCACTTCGGAATCCCGCAACTTTGGAATACAACAACACCGTCATAGCTGCAGCTGTCAAAAAACCCTCTCTATAATGAAATCACGCCCCCTATCACAGGCTCAAGTACTACAATGCATTAGGGATAGGAACGAGCACGCCATATTGTATATACTCAAAGAGGTTGATACAGATTTTGAATAAACTTCGTGTCTGAAACGAATAAAGTAATTTTAATTAAACTGCATTGAAATTGACTCAAACAGAACGGAAACAGGGTTTTGACGTCTTATTTGTTGAGTTTTTATCCTAATTTTATACTTTCTTATGTCTGAAATGTAGTAGCTCGTAGCTTCTTATTAACCAAAGAACTGTTTTTAACGGTATACACTCCATAGAACTATTTTTTTTTTAATCTTCGAACTGCCCTGAAAAGGCTTAACTAATTTTGATTAAATAAGGATCTTTTGGTCTATTTGAATTTGGAGTGCGAATGAAATGACAGAAATGAATCAAGTACCTGAAGCCTGAGCTGTGATATAAATGTCATTTATTGTCTAATTTGATAGTTTTCTGTTTGTTTTATTTCGTTATTATATTTTGTATTTATTTTCAAATTGTGTCAGTGCCGTCGCGTCGTCGCCGTCGCGGGAGGATGCAATACTGGGAGTTTTTAATAATGATGTGATTTAAAAAACCCCTGATGAAGTAAGGAATTCTTACGAAACGTTGGATAAAGAGTGGAATAAAGTCTTTTTATTCGCACTCCAAATTCAAATAGACCAAAAGAGCCTAATTTAATCATCTCAAAATATTCGATAAATAATTGATCAAACTAATACAACAATAATTTTGATTAAATCTGTATGCAGTCGAATCTGAAAGTGTTAGCATTCTGTACCAATATTTTAAAAACGAATATTATTTTATTAAAAAAAAATTGTTTTCAATAACTACCTACGTACATTTTGATATAACTAGGAGCGAGTTCGTAATCGTCTGACTAACTTATATCTGCGAAGTTTGTTTTCGTAAGCAAAAATTGAATCTGACTTAAGCAGGCTTGCAAAACAAATTAAGTTCGTAAAAATCAAAAGTGTATAGAAATCAAGTCGGTTTCGGGCAGTTTGTGCCGAAAAAAAACATTCTGCTGCAAAAAAAAATTAATATTAAAAAATATAGTTTTTTTAATAATAATTCTAAATTTTCTGCCCTGCGATGTTTACGAACACAAATTTATTAAAAAAACTGCCGCCTGCTTGCTTTCTGCTTTGAGAAGAAGAATAAAATCGATATGCAGAAGCTAAGCAGGTATGCGGCAGATCTTTCTGCGATTACGAATGTGCCCTTAGTTCTTAAGAATTGGAGTCTAGCAGTCTTTGAATACAAACCAGTCAATACTAATAGATATTTGCTCATAAAAGGACCACAATACATACAAATGTGAAAAAAAATAATATATTTCTCAACAAAATGTCAGCCTTATTCTCAGCAGGAAACAATTAACTAAACTACAGTTTAAGACAATTTTGGCTCAATGAATACAGACCGATTTTACTTACAAATTGTTGGTTTTATATTTTTACAAGATTACTAACTTGTTATACTACTTTATCAAAAATTCAAAAATTTTGAAATTATAAACTTAAAAAATAGAATCAACGTCCGAAAATTAAACTAAACCTAACTTAGATACGCCGCAATGTTTTTTTCATTTTCGACTTTCTTAATAATAGACTGATTGAGATTTTTGTGAAATAATTAGTTTTTTTTGTCGATTAAAAAAAAAAAATTAAAAATCTTGCGCTGTCTCGGGCTTGCAAGAAATGTTTTTTTTTTTAGAATAACTTTTGTAATTTTAAAATTGTTTGTTTTTATTTTAATCGGAGTTGAAACATTATTGTCCTTCATGTCTTGATCATGACTTAATTAGGAGAGGGTTTGGGAAATCTTTTATTTTTGCAACCTTTGTTAAACATTATTTAATTTATTTTGTTGAATTCCAAAAAATAAAATATCGAAGTACGTAACCTAATGTTAAAAAAAAATTCTAAATATTAAAAAAAATAATATAATGTAAAGTCGTATGACTAAATAACTTTAAGATAATTTTCTGAAGAATCAAGTTTTTTGAGTTATTGGTGATAAGTGACGGACTGCACGCAGCTTTGACAAATGGAAATGGACGAATTCAGTGGACTCTGCAATCTCACCTCAAACATCTGGACTACGCGGACGACGTATGCTTACTCTCTCATAGGATCATGGATCTCCATCAAATGACAACAAGGGTGGAGAGAGAAGCAGACATCGTAGGGCTTAAGATCAACTCGGCAAAAACTAAAAGGATCGGCCTTGGAACTTCCTCAACCATCCAAGTAAATATTTCTGGATAACCGGTAGGGATGGTAGAGGATTTCCAATATCTTGGGAGTATTGTCTCTACGGGTGGCGGAACTGAACTGGACGTAAACAGCCGAGTCAGAAAAGCAAAGGCTGCGTTCGGAATGCTGTCCAAAATATGGGGAAACAATTCTTTTAGCTTAAAGACTAAGCTACGACTGTTCTGATCCAATGTTGAAACCGTGCTGCTTTACGGGTGCAGCACTTGGAAAGTCACTGACACTGTCACTGTCACTAGAAAGCTGCAAACATTAGTTATTAGATGTCTACGAAACATTTTGAGGATTCTCTGGCCCAACCGTATCTCCAATACCAAACTTTAGCAAGAACGGGTCAGGAGCCCATAGACTCCATTATACGAAGAAAAAAGTGGTATTGGATTGGCCATACGCTTCGAAAAGGCGATCGGTGCATTGCATTTTAAGCAATGCAGTGGAACCCACTCACACAGGAGGGAAGACAAGTGGGCCGGCCTAGAAGTACATGGCGGAGATCGGTCGAACATGAATCGGCACGACTGGGGAAAAGTTGGAGAGACCTGAAATAAATTTCCAGAAATCGTACACGATGGCGCGTAGGAGTAGTGGAGGGTCTATGTCCCGTAAGGGAAACATCACGGACGTAATAGGTTCGAGGACCTAAGTAAGTAAACAAGTTTTTTTAATTATGCCGGTTTTCTTTTAGGTCGACGATATGTCGGTAGCTACATCTACCTGGATGGGCAAACTATTTCTAAGGAAAACAGAGAAGACAAATAGCTGGACAGGAGAACTACCAACAGCTGGAAGAAGCTGATATAAATGCACAAATAATACGGCTATTGTAAAAGGAAAAGTGAGATTGTCAAAATACGTTTTCTATAATATGTTATACCCTTGTATGTTTTTCTCAAAAAAAAAACTTAAACCTTAAACCTGAACTAAAACTTTACTATTTTGAGAAGAACATTGTATTACTGAATGACTCAAACTGGATCTCCCAAGCCCCCCCCCCCCCCCCACAGTCAAATCCTAGATCCGCTACTGATTGAAGGTATACGATCAGGCTACGAGTACCTTAATTTTTTTTTTGCAACGGCTTACACAAAATAGCATAAAGACTGAATGAAATATCATTACGATCATTGGTGTTGTAAATTCAAATTGTTGATTACAAAGTTGCTTATTTTGCGTGGCCATTAGTCAACTAATTTATGAACAATTAAGTTCCGTTAGGATTTACACGTGCGCGCTTTCTCTATAGTACCATCTTTTAGTTTGTAATTCTTTTCTTGTTAACATGACCTGTGAGAAAGATATCGAACTTTAGCTCTGTCCTTAAACAGTAAGTAGGTACTACTTATATAAATATTGACGACCCATCTTCGTACAGCTGTTTAAACTTTGTTAATTTTTTTTATATAATTTCATTAATAATATAAATTTATTTAATTTTATTTATTCCTTTTTATCTTTTCACATAAACAAAAAAATGTGCATTATGTACATTTTAAATTTAATATTTTGCTTATTTATAATAATATCCATTACCCCCACCACCATTTCCACCACCACCATTACCACCATTACCATTACCACCGCCTCCGCCACCATTTCCATCATCTGGATGACCACCACCGGCAGCAATTTTTTCTAAAGCTTCTTGAATTTCTGGTGGTATTGGTGGAGGTGTTGGCAAATGGTCGCCTTGTGGCTGGAATCCATTTTCATCGGCAATATAAGTTAACGATATGGCTTGACCCTCTGGACTTGTATACGAGAATGAACCTTCAGCGCTAATATGCTCAGAACCTTCAATTCCAGCATTCTTAACAAACCCCGATTCCTCAGCTTGTATACCATTGCCAGTTTCATATTCATACTAAAAAATAAAGGTGTTAAAAAAATTGATGGGTTGTGTACCTTATTTGACGAATGGCTATTTCAATTTGGGTCATCAGGCTGTCAGTTCTTCTTCTGAAATGAAGAAACACTTCCTTCCGAATTTGATTTAAGAATTGAAAAAATCGTTCACATGAGCATCGAATTGTTTTTCCAAATAACCAATCGAAATGTCCATGAAGCTTTTGTTTTACCTTGTACGATCCATCAGCGTTGATTTTTGATTCCATCTTTATAATTGGAATTGGTGGTCCTGAAGGAGCTTCTGCTCCTCCACCGCCTCCACCGCCACCATCACCATTAAAACCACCTCCATCAGGAGGTAAATAAGAGTATCCTCCACCGCCTCCTCCACTATTACCACCGCCACCACCACCTCCTCCATTTTTGCCACCACCATTACGCCCGCCTCCTCCGTTTTTACCATTCCCGTTCCCACCACGGGAGTATCCCGCCGCATATATGGTTGCCAAGTAACAAATTAGTAGCCATATCTATAACAGCAAAATAAAAACAAATTAAATCCTTTGGTTAATTTTTTCGAAAACTCCGACTAACTTACCACTCTCATAGCTTTGATGTATGTAGCGTCAGAGATTTCAGTTGCACTAGTTATAATGCACGATAAACTACTGAAACCGTTATAAGACTAATTTTCCTTTTATTGAATCTCGAGATGCGGATGAAAATGGAATCAGATGCAAAAAAAAAAACTGCAAATGATGCGTAAGGTGAGTAATTGGAAAATTAATTTCGCACCTTAGATGTAACAAGTTGTAAATCATCTTGCTTAGATAGGTATGCAGATGTAGCTATTGGGAGAAGTCTAAGCAAAAAATAATTGAATTAAGTTGCGTAAGTAATACACGCTGATTTATACAAAAGCTAGCGAAAAAGTTATGAAATAATTTCTGTTGGAGGTAAATCACGTCTTTTTCTCTCCCGGCAAAGAACCAATTAACTGTGTGTAACTATATGGATTATTATTTTAATAATCTAAAACAATCTACCATGAACTTCAATCTTTAAATTAATAAATATCTTTTCGGACTAGCCCTGACTGCATGCCCATGACTTATGTACCGAACAGAAAATAGCCTACGCATAATATTCATTACTCAACAGAACCTATTATATGCTGATTAGAATTTTTAAGCGGGTTATTGAATGGGGTTCAATTGAAAATTATTTTTACTTACTCTCCGAATTGATTTCGTGTCAAAAAAAATATCGTTTTTTTAATCAAAACTAACATTGTGTTATGGAGAAGAAATAAAATTGTGATTTATTCTACAAAACGTCCGTCGGCAAGTTTGTATATTTTTTTCCGTGCGTCTGTGTGTCTATGAGTCCTTGTGTACATCGTGCTAACCGTGCCTTAACCGTTGTACGGATTTCCGGCAAATTTTGTGTGAAGCATTTTTATGTGATTCCCTAGAGGAAAAATTAAAATGTTTGTTTAAGTTTGTCTAACGGGTAGCTGCAACGATTTTGGTTTATCAAATTTTCTCTTGAATATTTTGAATAATAATGTATATACCAAAATATATATGCCATTGCCATTGCCATTGCCATTGCCATTGCCATTGCCATTGCCATTGCCATTGCCATTGCCATTGCCATTGCCATTGCCATTGCCATTGCCATTGCCATTGCCATTGCCATTGCCATTGCCATTGCCATTGCCATTGCCATTGCCATTGCCATTGCCATTGCCATTGCCATTGCCATTGCCATTGCCATTGCCATTGCCATTGCCATTGCCATTGCCATTGCCATTGCCATTGCCATTGCCATTGCCATTGCCATTGCCATTGCCATTGCCATTGTCATTGTCATTGCCATTGCCATTGCCATTGCCATTGCCATTGCCATTGCCATTGCCATTGCCATTGCCATTGCCATTGCCATTGCCATTGCCATTGCCATTGCCATTGCCATTGCCATTGCCATTGCCATTGCCATTGCCATTGCCATTGCCATTGCCATTGCCATTGCCATTGCCATTGCCATTGCCATTGCCATTGCCATTGCCATTGCCATTGCCATTGCCATTGCCATTGCCATTGCCATTGCCATTGCTATTGCCATTGCCATTGCCATTGCCATTGCCATTGCCATTGCCATTGCCATTGCCATTGCCATTGCCATTGCCATTGCCATTGCCATTGCCATTGCCATTGCCATTGCCATTGCCATTGCCATTGCCATTGCCATTGCCATTGCCATTGCCATTGCCATTGCCATTGCCATTGCCATTGCCATTGCCATTGCCATTGCCATTGCCATTGCCATTGCCATTGCCATTGCCATTGCCATTGCCATTGCCATTGCCATTGCCATTGCCATTGCCATTGCCATTGCCATTGCCATTGCCATTGCCATTGCCATTGCCATTGCCATTGCCATTGCCATTGCCATTGCCATTGCCATTGCCATTGCCATTGCCATTGCCATTGCCATTGCCATTGCCATTGCCATTGCCATTGCCATTGCCATTGCCATTGCCATTGCCATTGCCATTGCCATTGCCATTGCCATTGCCATTGCCATTGCCATTGCCATTGCCATTGCCATTGCCATTGCCATTGCCATTGCCATTGCCATTGCCATTGCCATTGCCATTGCCATTGCCATTGCCATTGCCATTGCCATTGCCATTGCCATTGCCATTGCCATTGCCATTGCCATTGCCATTGCCATTGCCATTGCCATTGCCATTGCCATTGCCATTGCCATTGCCATTGCCATTGCCATTGCCATTGCCATTGCCATTGCCATTGCCATTGCCATTGCCATTGCCATTGCCATTGCCATTGCCATTGCCATTGCCATTGCCCTTGCCATTGCCATTGCCATTGCCATTGCCATTGCCATTGCCATTGCCATTGCCATTGCCATTGACATTGCCATTGCCATTGCCATTGCCATTGCCATTGCCATTGCCATTGCCATTGCCATTGCCATTGCCATTGCCATTGCCATTGCCATTGCCATTGCCATTGCCATTGCCATTGCCATTGCCATTGCCATTGCCATTGCCATTGCCATTGCCATTGCCATTGCCATTGCCATTGCCATTGCCATTGCCATTGCCATTGCCATTGCCATTGCCATTGCCATTGCCATTGCCATTGCCATTGCCATTGCCATTGCCATTGCCATTGCCATTGCCATTGCCATTGCCATTGCCATTGCCATTGCCATTGCCATTGCCATTGCCATTGCCATTGCCATTGCCATTGCCATTGCCATTGCCATTGCCATTGCCATTGCCATTGCCATTGACATTGCCATTGCCATTGCCATTGCCATTGCCATTGCCATTGCCATTGCCATTGCCATTGCCATTGCCATTGCCATTGCCATTGCCATTGCCATTGCCATTGCCATTGCCATTGCCATTGCCATTGCCATTGCCATTGCCATTGCCATTGCCATTGCCATTGCCATTGCCATTGCCATTGCCATTGCCATTGCCATTGCCATTGCCATTGCCATTGCCATTGCCATTGCCATTGCCATTGCCATTGCCATTGCCATTGCCATTGCCATTGCCATTGCCATTGCCATTGCCATTGCCATTGCCATTGCCATTGCCATTGCCATTGCCATTGCCATTGCCATTGCCATTGCCATTGCCATTGCCATTGCCATTGCCATTGCCATTGCCATTGCCATTGCCATTGCCATTGCCATTGCCATTGCCATTGCCATTGCCATTGCCATTGCCATTGCCATTGCCATTGCCATTGCCATTGCCATTGCCATTGCCATTGCCATTGCCATTGCCATTGCCATTGCCATTGCCATTGCCATTGCCATTGCCATTGCCATTGCCATTGCCATTGCCATTGCCATTGCCATTGCCATTGCCATTGCCATTGCCATTGCCATTGCCATTGCCATTGCCATTGCCATTGCCATTGCCATTGCCATTGCCATTGCCATTGCCATTGCCATTGCCATTGCTTCTTGCCTGTACCTAGTTTGTAAAGTGGTTTAAAAAAAATAGAGTGTTTTAAAAGGTTTTGTAAATATGAGCAAAGATCCATATAAATGAAGATGTATAACATAATAAAAGAGCAGGTACCATTACAAAATGTATAACCACTTAGCATCATCTTTGGATGAGTTTTTATAACTCCGCATGACACACTATATTGCTAGTGATTAGATCATGCAGCTTAACTAGCATAGTTGGGCCTTGATGTTGAACGTTTGGGCTTAAATTATTAACTAAATAATTCTCTATGTTCTACCAATACTAAGAGCAGGTATGCATAGAACATGTGTCTCAAGGGGGTGGTGGGGGATCATGAGCACAACAGATCACGCTTTAATTCCTTGTTTAAACAAACTCATATAAAAAAAAACTAAAGTTGAATCTCCCAGGGCATGACCACCATAACCTTGTATCCTCGCTTGGCAGTGTGTCGCTCCATGTGCTTCTTTAATTGTAGTAGGTACTGAACTATTCCTTGTTGTCATATTTCTGGTTGTCCGAAGTCTTACCTCCATCAACACTATACGATATTTTATTATTTATTATTTAAAATTATTTATCTATAAAACAAACAAGGACCTTCTATTAAAAAAACAATCCTGTGGGCAATGATCAAATTCAAAATCACTAAATTAGATCTCGCTTTAAAATACAAATCGTTTAATAAACTGCTTTACCATCATCAATTCTTATTCATACAACCGAAAACAATAAAATACTCTTACACGAGTTTTCCAATGTCGCTTCAGTAGAAACACCTGCATGCACGCGTGGTTGATGCTGAGCTCAAAACCAACCCCTCTTAAATTCAACACTATACCATAACCATAGACGTAGACGTAGACACTCCACCCCATCTTGCTTCCAATGACATTAACTTCTTGCCTGTAGGATTTTTGGTGTGTGTTATGTACCAAAATCTGGTCATGGATGTCAAACCTTCTAATATACAAGGGTTCAGCATACAGAGTTTTTCAGGATTACGACGACGAAGACCTATCCTTTCTGCCGAATATAGTACGTGTTTACCACGTGACGAATTCCCACTGCTTTGGCACCATCATGTCTTGCTATTTTAGTAGTGCACTTTCGCTCTCTAACTAACTTCCAGGGTGTAGGGTAGTTATTGGTAGTTGATGCTTGTACTCGACTAAGAGCTTCGGGAATTTCACCACATGGCAAGGACGGCGATGAGGAACTTGGATATTGGACTGAATATTCACTCAACACCGGTTGCGGACCTACATCTATGTGTTTAGTGCGAAACCCTCAAGTGGACCAATTTTTTCGTTTTTGTCAAAGAATTTAGTTAATGTGCATTAATAAAGATTTTTGACAGCCATATAGGGTAGAAGCAAGGCCGAGTTCCGCTGATGCACTGGGTAAACATTGCGAGGGCTAAATTTTGTTGATCGGAATGGGATGATAAATTAGCGTGGTGAAAGATTAGCATCGAGTTCGACATCGAATATGGGAATTATGACAAGTGCTTGGATTTGTTTTTGCATTGAAAACCGCATGGGTTGGGTTATGGATTCGGTGGTGCGGGCGCGGCGATTCATAAACAGTTGACGACGATGATAGTGCATGATTGTGGATGTTGGCGTTGGGTTTTGTTTGTTTCCTTTTATTGTTTGCTGATATATCTTTAGAGGTTTATGATGTTGTATATATTAAATTAAATTGTGATGTCAAATAGATTTCTTATCACGCAGATTAATGTGTTCATTGATTAAGACCTTTTGTTTGGATTTGCCGGGTGGGCGGTGCAAGTATAAAGAAATTACTGAAATATAGTGTTTTTAATGAGTGTATGCAATAAGGAAGATGAAAAAGATTACTTTAAAGGCTTTCAGTAAGAAGAACTGAAAAAACATGTTCTGAGAACATAATGGAAGAAAAATGGAAGTTTGTTTTTTTTTGTTAAAAAAAAAACACACCAAATTGATTTAATGCTGCAGGTGCAGTGAAATGAATCCATTGAGGGTCAATTTTTAAATGGTAACGTCAGTAACTTATTCCTCAAATAAAACGAGAATTATTTTCTATTTAATCCTCTGACAGTTAACTTATTGTATAATTGATGATTAAAAGATTGATTCAAATCAACCTAAAAACTGGAAATGCCGAATTTCAATTCAATACTAGAATATCCAGAAAATTATTATTAGGCGTTCTAGGAACCAGTTATAGCTTTCATTGAAAATCATTATTGAACATTTTAATTCGCTATTTTGAGACGGAAGAAAATAAAAATTAAAGTTTTTTGATGTAAAAGTAGAGCTCATAATTATGAGTGTCTTTGATTTAGTTTGTTTTTAGTATCCAAAATGAAAATTAAAACTTTCAATTCCGATTTTCAATGAAAGATATAAATTGACACTTAAAAACTTTTAAAGGCTACCATAATTTGTATGATATTTTAAGTCTAAGTATGATAACTTAAGACTAAGTATGATAACTTAAGACTAAGTATGATAACTTAAGAACTAATACACTAATGCTCAGTTCTTCAGTCATGAGTTAATACAAAGTTAGTTAAATCTGATGGAAATACTTTTGGCAACAGTTAATTCAAAAAACAGATAAATGCAAAAAGACTTTTAGAAAATCGGATGATAAAACATCATCGGCTAAGTTAGGCCAGATACCAAATTTTGTGTTCTTACCAGGGGCGTAGCTACCGCGGTATCAGCCGTATCAATTATACGGGGCCCCGAGATACTGGGGCCCCCGAACCGAGATAAGTTTGTAAGAAACTGAATTACATTTGTTAAAAATTAATAAATAAAAAAATCTCTTTTCTTGGTAGGTATTTTTTTCTACACCCTATACAAAAAATTTGTTTTCTTTCTTTTTTTCATAAATACCTACCTACTTGGGCCAACGCAAGTGAAAATTTTCTGCATGATCTACGCACCAACAAAAAAATGTAATTTTTTTTCGTTTCACCGCACCAGTCGATGATGCTGCAAAACACGTCCTAGAAGTGTCAAATTTTTTTCACAATTTGGAACAAAATATATACTTTTTTGGTAATAGCATAAAACAGTGGTCAATGTTGAATAACGAGTCATCTGAGGAATATAAAAATAATGGTAATCAAGAAATGACTCTTTATTCGCTGTACGGAAAAATTATTCATTAATAATGAAAGTATTGTACCAACGTAAAAATATAATTAACATTTTAGAGAGCTACGAATTCATTGTATTGGTCTCGCCTTGTTCTTTTTTATTCATTAGCTAACCAGGGGCGTAGCTACCGCGGTATCAGCCGTATCAATTATACGGGGCCCCCGAACCGAGATAAGTTTGTAAGAAACTGAAATACATTTGAAAAAAATTAATTAATAAAAAAAATCTCTTTTCTTGGCAGGTATTTTTTGCTACACAAAAAATTTATTTTCTTTCTTTTTTTCATATACCTACCTACTTAGGCCAACGCAAGGGAAAACTTTCTGCATGAAATTCTCATAGGTACACGAATCTACACACCAACAAAAAAATGTGTTTTTTTTTACGATGCACTGTACCAGTCGTTGATGCTGCAAAACACTCGCTAGAAGTTTCACATTTTTTTGACAATTTGGAAAAAATATATACTTTTTTTGGCAATAGCATAAAACGGTTGTCAATGTTGAATAACGAGTCCTCTGAGGAAAATAAAATTACACTTGAAAGGGTTTGCCCTACTTTACGGAAAAATTATTGATTAATAATGAAAACATTGTACCAACTTAATTAACCCGCCACCGGTGACGACAATTAGACTTACATCATTGGTGACGACGGTCTCACGCACCGGGCTAGTACCAAAAGTACTTAACGTGATCGCATTTACCCGTTTTAGCGTGAACCAAGGATGGGAGACGTTAAATGCGGCAGCTACTCGAAATCACGGCAAAAATCGTTGATGAAATTTTTAAAAACACCCAGTCTCTCAGACATATAGGTCACCGTTGGCGGGTTAAGCTAGTTTCAAAAAAAAAAGAAGATAAAAGTGATGAAAGTAAAAATATAATTAACATTTTAGAGATCTACGAATTCATTGTATTGTTCTTTATTCGAAATCATTAACCTTGTGCCCAAAGCCTTACAGCATGAAGACAATGATTTACAAAAAGCAAGGATGTTACTAAGTAGTCTTTTAAATAGACTTAGAAAATTAAGGAATCAAAAATTATTCTTAAGTTTGCTTATTGAGTCCAGAGATTTGGAAAAGAGTGGGGGGTAACAACTGTTTTTAAAACAAAAGAAGGAAAATAACGAAATGCTTTTTTGACGAATTATCAGAATATAAGAGAATATCAGATTCTTACTTTAAAGTCAAAAATGGCGCAAAATTTTAAACGATTTAGTAAATTGTTAAAGCCATTTTAGTAAGTTACTAAGTTAAAAAGAAGATTTTGCTAATTTTAAACGATTTTAACCTCTTACTATCCCTTAACAATTTACTAAAGTTAAAATCACAAAATGGTTACTTTAACTTTTAGCAATTTGCTAAATCCATACGACACTGTCATTTTCCTCGAAAAAATGTCTTACCCATTTTAATTGGAAAAGTGAATTGTGTTTTTTTTTTTGTATGATTCGTGAGCTTTAATTGTTTTTTAAAGTAAATAAAATAGTATAACATTTTTCGAAGATGAAGATTTCGATATACATATTTGAAGATTCGGCGTTGGTTGTGCAGAAAAGTGCGAAGTTTTAAATCCCGAGCACATCCTTTTGAAGAGCTGGACCGTGGAGAGTTTTACTACATATATAGGTTCGACAAGACAACAGTTCGGTTCTTGGTTGAAAACCTAAACATCAAAGACCGAATTATAAACCGTGGGCTTCCAATTTCACCAGAATTCACCTAATGGAACACAAAGGATATAATATTTGTGCCTATGTTCAACAATAAATCTTAAAGGAGCATTACATGGAATGGTTCCACATCAGTGGGAAAAATTATAAAAAACATTTCGAAACAAATTGCTTCGTTGCTCCCACACTTTATTAAATAAAATCGGGATTTTATAGCATCGGCAGGTTCCCTCAGATTCACTCTTGAAATGTGCATATATTGAATGTGGTATACGTATTCCAAGAGTATTCCAAAACAAATGTGACTTCTGACTGACATTTCCCAATTAGCAATTTACTAGTTAGCAAATCGAAAAAAAGGTTTAAAATTTTGAAATAGTTAGAAAATTGCTAAATGTTTAGAAAATTACTTACTAGTAAATTGCTAAGCCCTTATAGGTTGTTTAAAATTTTGCGCAAATGGCGCAATGGTTTTTTTTCGATTTGCTAACTAGTAAATTTGTTATTGGGAACTACCAGTCAGAAGTCACATTTGTTTTGTTTTGCTGTAAGAAAAATGACTTTGTGACCGCTTACCATTTTTATGACAAAAAAAAAATTCAAATTAAAAAAAAAATGCCAAAACAACGAAGAAAAATCAAACAACATTTGTTTATAGAATCAAAAGGGAAATTTAGATTTTATTATTGTCATTCATAGTAAAAAGTCTAACAAAACAACAATTCTTTATAGAATCGAAACGAAAATTCAGTGTTTATAAATCATGAAAGCTGTTTATGATGAGAGAGGTGGATTTTATTTTTTGGATGCACCTCGAGGTACTGGAAAGACATTTTTATTTTCACTGATTTTAGAATGTATTCGGTCAAAAAAAAAAAAAAAGATTATCATCGGGAATTCCTGCTACCTTATTGGAAGGTGGTCTAACTGCACACTCTGCACTGTTGGCGGATTCTGGAAAACGCGACAGATCGCTTTCACTGTCGGATTTTTATTTTCTTATTCTCAAAAGCTCTTTTGCTTTCCAATTTTTGTTTGAAATCGATCATAAACTTTTCGATCACCTAGAAACCTATAGTTTTAAAACAAAAACTGGAAAGCGGAAGCCTAAGAATACTAAGAAAATACAAATCCGCCAATATAAGCGATCCGCCGCGCTTTTCAGAATCGGCCTACTGAAGTTACCGTATTGAACATTCATATTAATGAAACACCCACATGTAACATTCCAAAGAACTCGAGAACAGTACAGGTATAACAACAATGTAAGACTATTCTGTGGGATGAATGCACGTCATTGGAAGCTTTGAAATGAACACTGAAAGATCTTCAAAACAATCAAAATTTATTTGGTGGTGTCCTTATATTATTGGTCGGTGATTTTCGACAAACATTGCGCGTAGTTCCACAATCAACTCCAGCGGATGAAACTAATGCATGCTTGAAATCACCTAGTTTGTGGAGATATGTCAAAACAATCAGATAGACAATAAATATGCGTGTGCAATTGCAAAACGATTCATCGGCCGTTGAGTTATCAAAGCAGTTGTTGAATATTGGAGATGGCAAAATGCCCATTGACTATGGATTAATAACATTGCCGGAAAATTTTTGTGAGATTACCCAAACTTAAGAATTAAATTAAAGATTAAAAAACTTTTTCCAAATATTGGACAGCGATAGAAAGATCATCGTTGGTTGAGCGAACAAGCAATATTAGCAGGAAAAAATAAAGGTGTTAACGATGTTAATTGGAATATTCAAAATGGGATAATTGGTGATTTAGTATCATATAAGTCAATCGATTCTATTGTAGACGAAGATGACGTAGTGAACTATCTAACAGAATTTCTTAATTCACTAGATTTACAAGGAATGTCACCCCATAATTTACGATTAAAAGTCAGTGTGCCAATCATCATGCTTCGGAATAAAAATAAAAAAAAACTTTGCAACGGAACTAGACTTGCTGTTAAGCGCTTAATGAATAATGTAATCGAAGCCACAATTTTAAAAGGAAAGTAGTAGGTAGAAGACGTTTTTGGTCCCGGAATTCCGTTAATTCCATCTGATTTACCATTCAATTTCAAACGGATTCATTTTCCAATTCGCCTTGCTTTTACAATGACAGTCTTTAGAAGTGTGTGGCATAGACTTAGAATACCCAGTATTTTCACATGGTCAGGTATATGTTGCATGCTCCAGAGTAGGCAAACCATCAGCGTTAATTATAGTATATTCCACAAAAAGAAAGACAAAAAATGTTGTATACCAAAGAGCGTTACAATAGATAAACATTTTGAAGAGAACATTGAGTTTTTATTAACGACCAGCAAAGCGGTCGCGAGCACCCTAGTTTATTTATAATTCACAACGGTCTGCATTATTCCAAATGACCAAAACTTTTTTCGGTATGATGGTTTAATGTCGAATTTCAATATTTATCAACTATCAATCAAAAATCGCAAATCGCAATAGGGATGAATGTATTGATTTCTCAAGATGAACAAAGATTTCAGAGCCTCTATGATCTAAGTAATTTATTTGAAGTCTTACAACCGGAAAAACTTTTATCCTTTTCAAATATAAAAATTGAAAATGAAGCAGGAAAACTGGTTGCTAAATACAATGAGGACCTGTCAGTTGATCTTTTTGAACAACTAATTGCTTTAAAATACTGTTTGAAATCAGAAATTCAGAAAATTCAGTCAACTAAGGAACTCACAGAGTTATTGCTAATTAGATACAATAGCCTTGCATCCAGTTTTCCGGAAGTAATAACGACATGCCTTTTATTTTGATGCTTACGTTAAGCAACAGCTGAGATTCTTCAAGCTAAAAATAATAAAAAATTATTTAAGAACTTCTATGGGACAAGAACAGTTGTCGGACTTAGCGATCATGTCCATAGAAGTTGAAAAGCTTTGAAAAATTAAAATCCACGTCAGAAATGGATGATTTAATAAATAAATTTGCGGAAACAAAGGCAAGAAAAGTTTTTATTTGAGTTTTTTTCTACTGTTAGTTTAAGTTTTATAGCACCTACATTTATGTACGTACCTATTGTAAGACCATATGTATGTACCATTAAATATACTGGATTTGTTATTGTGAGTGTTTTTGTTTGTCTTGTAAAAATTGTTTTTTTTTTGTAGGGGGGGGGGGGGCAACTAAATCTTGATACGGGGCCCCTCGAGGGCTAGCTACGCCACTCAAGTTTAGTTTTGACCTCGAACTAAAAAACGGATTCTTTTCGAAGGAATAGTTTATTCAAAAATTAGTTTTTTATTTATTGTGTTTTAATTTGAAACTAACGACACTAAAACCAATAACAGCCTTGACCCATTTTTTAAATGGCAAACAATGTTTACATGTCGTTCCTTCCGAGGACTTATGCCAACTGAAAATGGTATGAATTTTTGGTAGTAAAAGGGCTTCATCCCGAAGTTCGTATTTCACAGACCACAATCTATATAAATATGATTGAATGTAAGAATCAAATAAATATATTTTTGATTGAGTTTCTCAACCCCCTTCACCTGATCTAAATCCTCATTACAGCCTTAAGGTACATATATATTATTGAATGTAAATATTATTCACCCCTATCACGAAATTTGTATTATTAGGTCATATTTGCTCGTATGTTGGGCTTGTGGTTTCCTTAGTGGTAAAATGTAATCTTTTTGGTGCAAATAGGGATGCAAACATCGTAAAAAAAAACATCGATGGATGTATGGATGTTTCCAAAAAAAACATCGATGTCAAAAACATCGGCCTCAAAAACATCGACGTTTCGAAACATCGATGTTTTTTAAAAAGCCCAAAAATTAAAGCTAAGAACTTCTCGAATCCCTTTTCTTTAATTTTTCAGCGAGTCATCTAAAAAGTACCTATAAAGTGCCTAAATGCGGACAATCTTTTCCCTGTCAACCGGTTTCGTTGTTGGGTAATAGGTGACACAGCTTTAGAAAAAAGTCGTTCACTTGGAACTGACGTAGCCACAATGGCCAAAAATTTGGTAGCCTGTTTATAAAGTCTGGGAAACACATTTTTCAAAGCATTTCACATTTCTTCCAGATTTTGAGTTATAGTTGCTACAGCTGACCCCAGTTACATCTGCACTCCGTTGTTATGAAGATGGAGGAGGACTTTTTTGACTTGATTTTTATATGCATCAAATGTTTGTGATATGTCCAAATATTTCAAAAAGCCTTTCTTCTTTTTCGGACTCTTCGGAAGAATCTGAAGTATTGGGCACAATCTTTTCATCTCTAATGAAGTCCTTCAAATAAGAAAGTATTTTACTTTTGGCCAAGGGATTATCCTTTCAATGGAGTAATTTGCTAGTGGGAATCGAAGAATCGAATTCAATTTTTTGAAATCGTTTGTTCATATTCTCTGGTTCTTTAGTCTTTTATTTCCGCTTTCTAATGATATTTTCAGCTGTCACTGTCAACTATCTTGGGGAAGAATGAATGGGCGCGTTTAATGCAAAAACAAGTTGTTGGCTGTGATCACAAGCCAAGCAACACAAACACCGAGTGCAAAAGCAGGCAATTTTAATAATTCTGTGTGACAAGAAAACCAAAAAACATCGATGTTAAAACATCGCTCCAAATACCATCGATACATCGATGTTTTCGGATTCGAAACATCGATGGCAAACATCGATATTTTAAGACAAAAATAACGATGTTTCAAAAACATCGATGTATCGTTTGCATCCCTAGGTGCAAAGCTTTTGAGAGATTACGAATAGAGACATTGCGATGTTGGTATTTAAACTTAACAATATCATCATCAAAAGACATGGCAAAAAGAACAATTTGTGTTCTTTTCGAACAATTTTTGTTTTGTTCGCCATGTCTTTTGACAAATATGTTGTTAAGTTTGAATACCAGCATCGAAATGTCTTTATTCGTAAATTCACAAATTTTTTGCACCAAAAAAAATTGATACTTACCATTGAGGAAACCTCAAACCAGTGGCGTAGCGTAGGGGGGCACAGGCCCCAGGCGGCACTTTGCCAGGGCAGGGGCGGCAAAATCAGCGACAAGAAATTAAAAAGAAACCTTTATTCTTCAAATTAATAAATTTGTTGAGCCCAAAGAATCCAATTAAAAATTTCCCCAGTGGTAAAAATGCTTCATAGGCATAGTCAATAATCGGACATTGATTATGTTTTACGTTGCTCAACAAAAATACAACATCGGGCGGCACTTTGCCAGGGGCGGCACTTTGCCAGGGGCGGCAAAATCGGCGACAAGAAATTAAAATATCCTTTATTCTTCAAATTAATCAATTTAGTGAGCCCAAGGAATCCAATTCAAAATTTCCCCAGTGGTCAAAATGCATCATATTTGATTTATTTTATTTAAAAATATATTCATTTAAATTTATTTATTTATTTAACTCAGAAAAACAGTAATGAAATTAAATATATGTACTAATTTATATACAACTTAATAGAAACTGTTATATTATGCTGGCAACGTCTAGCCAAGAAGTAGTTTTTGTCAATCTTTAAGTCGAATTATCATTAAAAATCAATGTCCAACAACCCTAGTGACACAAAAACGTATGTCAATATTTGATAATATTCAGGAGAGACGATTTTGTGATATTTTTTTCCGTTTTTTATTTTAATAAGTTCCATGAATACTTTTATAAAGTTAACTTTAAAAACTTCAAGATTAACATGCTTGCTTTAGAATACATAAAATGTTCTTCATTTTGTTTGTGGTTTAAGAGATATTTTATTCGTTTACGTTTATGTGCCTCAAACGATAATTATTACTTTAACCCTTTTTGTTTTGTTACGTTTTTGAATAAGATAATAATTTTCAAAAATAAATTTCTCATTTATTTAATTTTATTAATTTTTTTCTTGTAATATAAGTACATAAGACAAGTTATCATTTTTTTCATCCAAATCAGAAGTTTTTAACGATTTTTAGAAATCGTGGTAGTGCGAGGGTATTATTATTATACCTCTAAGTCAACATATTGTCTAATTAAAATTAATAAAACATATATTTAAAGAAAACACTTTTTATCCACAAATCTAATTTTATTTATTTAGTTTTGCGATAGGCCAACGCGTTTCGTCTTCATGATGACATGATCAGGGCATTCGTGATGATGATGTCCTCATGAAGACGAAATGCGTTGGCCTATCGCAAAACTAAATAAATTAAATTAAATTTGTGCACAAAAAAAAAGTGTTTTCTTTTAATATATGTTTTATTAAAATTATACAATATGTTGACTAAATAGATTTCCACCAAGTGCTTAACCCTCATCTATCGAGTATATTTAGCCCTTGATACAAATGTGCAACAAATCAATTATGTAAACATTGAGTTAATTTTGGTTCCTTGATTGCGGCCGAATTATTTGTACAGCTTTGAACACTCCCAGATCCTAGTCATACTTAAAAAATATGTTATTTGTATCAGTTTTTCTATACTGCTGTCAAGATATTTTTAGCCAATTAATATTATTCACTTCCTTACCTTACAATTTTTAATCAAATATTTTTAAGAAAGTGGAAAAGGACGACCATTTTCTTATGAAGTTGATAAAGCAAAGAACCATAATATATCGAAAATAGTTCTGACAATTGCCAATCTTAACTAATATATAAAAGTCTTTTTTTGTTTTCTTGTCAGTTTGGCTGTACGGGTGTCCAAACTAACAACAAAACAATCAAAATACTAACTTTTTTTTATGGCATCAACAATGTCTATCCCCCTGCTATCCGATAGATAGCTTCTAAAAAAAAAATAAACTTAAATTTTTTTAGAAATCTTTAACAATAATAAAAAAATGTTGCCTATATGAAATTTGTTTTTTTTGGTTTTTTATTAATATCTTTTTAATTAACAGTCGTAGAGGTTTGCAATGTACTAATAAATTATAGCTATATGTCTAAATTATAAATTTTATTCCTATTGTACCGTTGAGCTGAGAAATTCACAATATAATATTGTTCATACATATTACTTAATAACATGGGGGTGTGTGCAGGGATTGATTTAATTTTTTCTTATGTTTATTCTCAATAGTATAGCCATTAATTTGATACCTCACTTTTTAATCTACCTCCTATATTAACGTCACAATTGATTTTTTAAAATTCATACAAAATCGAATAAAATCCATAGAAATGCTCCGCTTTGTTCATTGTCAACAATCGTCTACCAGTGGAGAGCACCGTTATCTCAATTGAATTTCTAATTGGAGTTCTTTTAATATACAAAATCATAACTTCATTTCTACTCAGACGATTATTAAAGTTTTATTCTCAGAATTTAGCTATGAGATATGGCTAAATTTGTGTATAAAAATTATTGAGGGGGATGAACAATTTCATACTAAAAGGGTGCGTAAATGACCCGTCAAATTTATATTACATATATTAAATTCAAAACTTGATGAATTTTTTTTTTATTTCAAAAAGCTAATGATGCACGTTTATAGATGTAACCTTCTTCTATAAATATGTGAATATTTTGTATTTCTAAATCTAACTGGAAAAAAAGTACGGGTAATTTAATAAATAAATCACAAAAAAAGCTACATTTAGACAACTTTAGAGGTTTCAAAATTGAGCAAACCTTAATATATCATAATAAATTATACATGAAATTTAAATAGAAATTTATAACTTAAATTTGTGTGTAAAAATTATTGCAAAATATTAAAAAAATATGTACTAAAAACGCGTTTTAATGAAAAATCAACTTATTTTTTCGTAATTTAAATTCAAAAGTTAATCAAAAATTTATATATTTGAAAAAAAACAAAGGATGCACATTTATAGGTGTAGCTTTCTTTTACAAACATGTGATGATTTTGTATTTGTAAATCTAACGGGAAAAAAGTAGGGGCAATTTAATAAAATAAATCACAAAAAAGCTCCATTTAGCCAAATTAAGAGGTTTAAAACTTGAGTTATACTTAATAGTTCATAACAAATGATACATGAATTTGAGGTAGAAATTTATAATATAAATTCCAGTGTTAAAATTTTTGCAAAATCTTAAAAAAATTCATACTAAAAATGTTATTTAGTGAAAAATCAATTCAATTTTTGGTACTTTAAATGCAAAAGTTAATAAAAAATTGATAAATTTTGAAAAACAAAACTAACACACCAATTGCTCTAATCCTCTACTAAAATATTGCTAATAAATGTTTAGTGATTATTTCAACAAAAACCACTCCAAAATTAGTTTTATTGATTTATTTACCAAAAAATCATGCCTTTTCCACGAATTTTATAATTTCACCACGCCCATAAAATATTTTCAAATTTAAAAATTATAAATCTTGAAAATCTGATAAAAATTTTGATATATAAAAGATAAATGCGCTTTTCACAAAATAATTTCAAATATTAAAATTTTACATTAGAAATATTTTTTACAGATAAAATCCAATTGTCGAAAGGATGAACACAGTATAGAGTCGAGCCGGTTCATAGCCATTTATGAAGATCAAATGAAAAATGTGCTTTTATCCGACACAGAAAAACATTATAAATGACGATAACAAAAAAAAAGTTCTAGTGTTACTTTGCAGATGTTAATTATCAAACAAAATTTGGTGCAGTATAAAATTGAGAAAACTTCAACTTTTTGCTGCAGGTAGGTTAGGCAGTCAATTAAGTCGGAAAAAGTCAATAGTCAGTAAAAGTAGAATAACAGATTCAGGCAAGATGATATTTGCAAAAAAATTAGTAATGATAGGAAGATGTACCTAATTCGCTTGGATCTTCGGCATCCAATCACATTGGGAAAAGGTTCAGCCTAATGGTGTAGGTGGCTGTGGATGAAGCTTGTACGTACGTCACTGTCAAAGTAGAAAGATACGAAAATTGTGAAGAGCTCTACAATATAACGTTTTAGTTTTTGCAAGAAATGTATGGTATGACACAAAATTAAGCAC
The DNA here is from genome assembly GCA_949320155.1 of Melangyna quadrimaculata. NCBI lineage: Eukaryota > Metazoa > Arthropoda > Insecta > Diptera > Syrphidae > Melangyna > Melangyna quadrimaculata. The sequence continues at coordinate 156,961,661 of OX439484.1, forward strand.
TCTTGGTTGAAGTTACAGTCTTGTTTTCAGCCATCAGTTACCTACAACTATTTGTGTAGCTTTCGCAAATGAAAAGCTTACCAAATTAAAATAATTATGATGTACTTTATTGAATCATAATATAGGTTGTCAATATTACATCCTTACAAGAATTTCAAAATTCAAAAAGATATGGCATTAATTACTTTTATTGTGTATTTATATAAAAAAAAGGAGTTCTTCTATTCAATTAACATTATCGTTTTCTTATATCAAATATCTTGCTTCAACTTAATTTTAATTAAACAATTAGTCATGTTTTTGTTTTATCTATCAAATGCAAGTCAATTTTAATGCCCCCATTCTTACTCTATGAGTGAAATCTGTAAATTTTTCCTTAATAACGCTGAAAATGTTTTGATGTTATCCATATGAAAATGAGTGCTGAATCTGAACATGCCGGCGGGTATACCTTTGCCAACCTTGAGGATTTTTAAATATGACGTTATCAAGAAGAAGAGGTTGTTGTGCATCAAACGGAAAAAAATACTTTAGTACAATCTACATAATGCATATGGAACATGCTTTCAAGGTACCTACTTATTAGTGGAAAACATAAATGACATTAAAACTAAGACGATAGGACTACCCAAACAAAAGTTACAGCCCTTTTTATGTAAGTGATGTGACTATATTTTCTGTGCGATATTTAAATATTGCTGGAAACCCTTTGGAAATATTGGTCCGTTGATGAAACTTGCTATAAATGTTGTATTTTTCATGAAAAACGAGAATAAGAATATTCGATAAAAATATCTTTCGTTAAAATGTGCTTTTCAGTTCAAAATCACACATTTTCTTTTACCCTAAAAAACACGCCTCCTTCCTAAACATTTTTATAGACTTTCGATTCTTGATTCTAGTGACACTTTTAAGATTTGCACCAAGTTTCATATAGCATTTTTTTTATAAAATATTTTTAGTCTTGGTATTCACGAGAAAGGCTACCGTTATACCAAGTTTCATTAACGGGCCATTATTTCAAAAGTAGGTACATTGAAATCATGTGTCATATGCATAAATTGTATCAAAGTATTTTTTTCCGTTTGATGCACAACAACCTCTTCCCCTTGATAACTTGATATTTCAAAATCCTCAAGGTTACCAGAGGTATACCCCAAATGTAGTCGCAATAGCCGGCGCCATACAAATGATAGATTTAAAAAAAAAAATGAAGTGCATGCGGTTTTAAATATAAGGAACAGAATAATAAAAGAACCTATAGTTAAATTCGTTTGTGAAGAAAGGAATTTGTATATTCGAACACGTTCAGGTTTGAATTCTTAGTTATGTACTTCTTGCATTTATCTGCATTCCGTCGATGTAAGGGGCGAAACCGTAGTATTTTATGTGAGGAATTCGTCGTTATATGCAACTAGTCGTTATAGACGATGATTTCACGACGTTATAACAATTTATTTCTTACGACATTATTTTGTTATCAGAGAGCAAGTTTGTGCGATCCAGTCGTGCAGTTAATTAAGTGAGAATTTTGGGGCTCCAAGATCCTTGCACCTCATAATATTAGCCCAGTCAAGATGGACATTTCCCTGGTGGGGGCCTTCCAATGATAATAACACAGCGATGACTAAAAGTCCCCGACGATCCGAAAGGAGCATAACTTTTATAGCGTGGTAAAGTGTCGAAAAAATCAGTTTTTAGAAAATAACTTTTTAATGGCAAATGCTACTTATTGAATCAAAAATACATTCTTAAGACGGTACAGAGTACAGGATAAAACTTAATTTAATTTGGGGTGCATTGACTTGGCATAGTCGATAAGTTAGACAAAAATGCTCCAATTGACCAGAAAGTTTATAAAGACATTGTGGAACATGTTATGGAGTCTTATTCATTTGAAATCATGCCCATAAAATTTGTTTTAAGGACGATAATGATCCAAAAAGTCCTCAACGGACTCAACGGATTGCTAAGAAGATGTTTGCGTATTCAAGAAGTCATTTTTTAGATTAGACCGTCCAAAGCTCGGGCCTAAATTTTATCGAGGACTTAAGGGGAGACATCAAGGGATGGTTAAATTAAAAAAAAAAACATTTTGATCAGAATGTTCTAAATGTTTAGGAAATCTGATAGAGTACACTACTATCAAGATTCCATGCCTTACGCGAAAATATGCAAGGAATTTTGTCTGAAATTATAAAGAATTAAGGTTTTACTACAATATATTCACATTAAAATATTGACATTTCAAAGATTTTTAATGTTATGACAACCTTTTGTTTCCGTTCTTAATTATATTGCCAGACGAAATAAGAGTTAAATTAATGTTAATTTTTTTCCTACCAATATCCGCATGCTTATATTTTTTAAACCTCACTCAAAGTGTACCGTAGTTCATGGGCTATTATTAAAACCACTACTCAACCTCAAAGAAAAGTTATGCATTTTAAAATTTTATAAAAATATCATTCTTAATTAGGCCGCCACGACTCTATATGCGTTTTTAGTTTTAAGACATTCTTTATAAACTCTGTTTTACAAGTGAAAGTAAAAACACGCTAATAAAAATTAAAAAATCTTCGAAATTTCCATTGTTTTGGTTAGGGACCTATAATTTTTTAAGTGTGTTTTTAACTGCTTCCTTTTAAATTTTTTTAATAATTTCGTTGCTTAATGAGTTAATAATACATTAAATGAGCAGTTTTTAAATATACATATCTTGTTAAAAAAGTTATTGTTCTATTAATAAAAAGGGTGCCAATATAAGATCCAACAAAAAAAAACTAGGGTTCAATTATTGGCAGGGGGTGCCAATAGTTACATCCTATGCAGCTACAAAGATTGGCACTGCCAACAATTGTACTTTTGTGAGTGCAAATAGTTATATAATTCAACCATTATTGATTTCAGTTTGAACAAAATACCAGAATACCATATTAAATGTTTAAAAGCTTTCAGTGCAACGTATCTTCCAATTTCTTCTTGTAAGGTTTGTTTGATAAAAGGGAGCAACGTCTTAAATACTTATATTGGTTAAATAAATTTACTAAATTGTCAATGAATTAGAGACTAATATATGTTTGTTACGTTTAAATATACATAGGTATGTAGGTACTATATCAAAGTAATTATTAACTATGTACATATGTATGTCAACTACTAATTGAATTTTCTATGTGTAGAAAAACTGATTTTAGTCCCTTCCTTTAAAAATATAATTTATTTAGCAGTATTTGACCACTCTACAACTTTTTTTTTGCCGATAGCGCGTTTCCTGCAATTTATTTTGACTTCGATATCATTTTTTCTTATGAAACCCTTATTCGTTCTCGAAACAACAGCTAATATTGTATTGACTTTTTGACTGAATTTTTTTTAAATTTTAATAATTTTAAATGTATTTTAAACTATAAAATATAAGGTAGCCTAAAGATAACAAATTGGGCTTTACTACAAAAAAGATACTTAATAATGTGTTTTGTACAAAACTGATATAAAAATGAAAAAAAAAAAACGGACTAAACATGCAGCCGAAATGGGTTTAAATAAATTGCGTTGCAGGGTGAGTAAAAACTACTAACTGTTCTGGTTTAAATAAAATCAAAAATTGGCTGCAGTTGGGCGAAGTTAAATCCTGTTATATGTCGAAAACGTAGAGAAAACAAGAAACTTACCTCTTATTTTTTCGACTTTAAATGGCCTCAGAAAACCATAAGTTTCGTCTGTGGGACACCCTGTATATTTATTTATTAACTTATAGACAATTATTTTAATGTAAAATAGCTAAAGTGTTCTATAATCATAAAAATGGTATTATAATCCATAATGTATTTTTAAGAGTGCCAATAATTGTAGTGCCTGGGTACCAATAATTATATCAAGGTGCCAATAATTGTAGTTTTTGGTAAAATAAAATAAATCGGGTGGCACAACGGCTCATGAAGAACCAGGGCCTAGTGACTAACAACGCGCAACCATTCCTGTGTGCGCCTTTCGACAGGAATGGAAGGGACCTACAATTTTATGCCGAATCCGAACGGCTAGACGAGAAGCACTTATTCGTGACAAGTGATACTCTTGGAGGATTTGTCAATTCCTCGCAAGAGGCAGTAGCCCTGAAAAAAAAACTTTTTTTTTAGTTTTTTAGGTGGACGAGGCTGGGAAGCGATCCCAGACCTCGAACGCACTAACCATTACGCTACGGGCTACTACTAGTTTTTGGTAAGCTTTTTTTAAATTGGCATTATTAATATATTTCAAAAAATTAAATTTTTGTTTATAAAACATTATCAACGCGGAATATAATAAGGTATATTCTAGTATATAACGTACTCAAATTACTCTACAAATAAAGATGTTATAGTTGATCAAAGTTGAATTTTCCTTAAGAGTGCTAATAATTGTCGTCGTTACGCCATAGGACATATTTTCAAAGTCAACAGTGGTTGACCAAAATAGATGAAAAAAGTCCTAGTGATTGGGGGTAGAAAAAAAACTCTGCGTTGGATGAAGATCCTGCAGCCAGCACCAAGTTCGATCCTTAAGCTTATGCCTTGCAAAGGTACCAAAAATTGCGAAAAAGCTTGTGAGTGTGTGAAAGCAGGGTTCATTGCATAGCAATTTGCCAACACTTTTGTAGGGAGACTTTCAACAATGCCCCCAAGAAACAACCAATCATGGACGATGATTCAGAGGATGAAGGTGGAAGAACTTTTAGCACGATTTCCTTCCAAGAAGATAGTATGCCAGGTCCTTAATGTAAGAAACCAAGGTTTCATGCTCCGGTACTTGAAATTAATTAAAACCACGTAAGTGTATATATTGTATGTATGCCTCCCAATAATTATTATTTATATATAATAATCTTATAAACCATAAATAAATTTATTGTTCAATTACATACACGATAACTAGAGCTATAATAATGCGAATTACCGGAATACGATCTGCCACACATAATAAAAGAAACTATTCCATTTGCAGTGCACATGCACACGTGATACACACATTTTACCATCTAAACACTGCACCGTGCGATACCCACACCCACTTTTGTAAGTGAATAAATGATTTCGATTCTACGTTTAAAGATGCGATTATGAAGCTTTCAAGCGCTATAGTAAATACAAAATTGGTCGGCCAAGAAAAATGTTTGGATACAAGTTGTAGGTGATAGTGCTTTCAACATTTTTTAGAAGAAAGATTTTGCGAAACACTAAACGAAAAAAGAGGATTTGACTTTAAAAAAAATGTGAACTCCATTTTTTTAAACTTGTTATAACTCGTTAAATACACAAAATATAAAAAAAATTAACATAGACAATATTGTAGAACGTATGTTTCTCTACAAACATACATTTTCAGTTTTTCGATTAACTCAAAAATACGGGTTTAATTCATGAGAAACAAATTCACTTTTTAAATCAAGATAGCGGCAACCCTGCAATGGGTTGGTGGTCGAAAACTTGGATTTAAGCTTTCTATATGATACTCTAACGAACTCAATATGTTTTTCCATATGTTTTTTTTTTTTAAATACCTAAAATGACTGGACTATTTGAATTGTTCAAAAAGCTCATCAAATCAAATCAGATACCACTATACCCAACCCATTTGACAACAAAAAAAATAAATAATTCAATTAATTTCGGTTGCGTACCAAATTACTCGAAACCGGAATTGGTTTGCCAAAACCGGCACAAGTGCGCACATGTACACCTATAATATATGTACCAACATACTGCACAAGTGCGGTACGGTGCATATACCTGCCTCGAATGTTTCTCTTCAATTACAAATATTTTAAATGCGTCCATCTATAGACAATTAGATGAACAAAAATAATTTTGATTTACTTATATCCCAATTCCAACCCCTAAGCTGATCTAACACCACCACTGCTGGCTGGCTGATGGCTATAGCTGAGATAGGAAGCACATGTTTTTAGTCCTCACCCTTATTATATCGCGAAGCCCGCTCTTCTTAAAAGGCATACTCACCACAATCATCCTGTTGATCCAGAGGGTTAAAATAACTTATTTTCAATGTAAACACCCGAACAATCATTAGAATCCCTATAATCCTCCCTCCCTTTAGCAGAACAAGTTAACTTAACCAGTGGAGGAGGAAGAGGAGGGTTGGTATAGTATACATTTACAGTTTACCACGCCACAGCCACTGATCGTTTAATTGTAATTAAAACCCGATTCCAACCCTCCCCTACTCGAATGTTGTTCCTTAATGGAAAAAGCCAAAAGGCCGAACCATGTCGAGGAAAACACTTGCTCCGGAGTTAACCGACTAACACCGGCTGCGGATTTTCGCATTTCCATGTCATTGTTTTTTTTTTTTTTTTCTGTTTTCTATTAAAGTGCGGGATGGATGCTGGGTTAGGTCGTGAGACATTACGCACTTGTCGCTCTTTGTACCACATATAGTCTGTATGCATGCTTGTCAATTTTTGGTGGCAGGGTTGTACTGTGACCAATTTCAAACGCGAATGTCCTTTTTTGCAAGGGTGACTGAAACTGGGAGTATAAAAGCAAATCCTTTTTCTAATAAGACTTCATTTTCAAGTTAGACCACAGTTGGAACAGTTCACTATTATACAGGATTACGCGATGCTACCTGTGCTGCCATCTAATAGCACTCTAATTGGAAGTTCAGTTCAGCAGCGTGTGGAACGTAAAACACCCAGCATGATTTTTCGCATTGAACATTTATTACCAAATAATGCTTCTCCCGGTCGGGACAGCAGACCTTCACCACCTAATCCAGGCGCAACCTTGGCCCGAAGAAAGGATTCAGGAGTATTAGCAGCGGAAGCCGTACAAAAAGATACCTCTACAAAGCATATCTCCACCTTGACATTGATGTCTTTCAATGGAATCATTCCAAGTGGAACAGACTTCTGCAAAGTACTCGGAGGAAAATTATTAAGTATCATGGAGCAAGATTGCTCGTGGTTGCGAAGAATCAAACTATCTGAGGATGTCCACAGCTACAACGTTGTTTTCGAGGTAAACCGGGAGAGCAGCAGTTCTGTACACCTTCGAGCCATCAGAGATATTCAAATGGGAGAAGAACTCGTCGCATGGTTCTCCGAGGAGCTGGCTATTCTAATGTCAATTCCATTTCTTACTCCAAGTAATATTGAAGGTAAGTTAAATAATAAATTTGACACCAAATTTGCATAGCAGTCGTGGCCGAGTGGTTAAGGCGTCTGACTCGAAATCAGATTCCCTCTGGGAGCGTAGGTTCGAATCCTACCGGCTGCGTAATATTTTTTTATTTTTTCTTACCAAAGTGCTAATTTTTATTTTTTTGTATTTTGTTCTCTTCTAGGAAATAAACGATATACTTGTCATGTGTGTGGATTATCTTTTGAAACTCCAAATCCTCTAAAAATCCACATAGCCCTATCATGTGGACGCCATTCATTGGATATTTTGTGGATTCGTTTGCACTATGCCATGAAAGCATCGATGTTTGCTCAACTCTCGACAGCGGCTTCATGTCAAACTACCATGACATTTCCCACCTCAACGTCATCTCGGCTGTCAGCTTTTAAGCCAATAAGCTCGTCCATGATGCCGTCGTCGGCTTTGTCAGTTCCATTAAACCAACCTAGGATGTTTATTCCACTGAGAAGAAATAGTCCAGGCCAGCATCAGACCCCACATCAATCGCCACCACCACCGCCGCCGCCGTCGTCACAAAACCTCATACATCCACCTATTAATCCAATGGAAGCTGCCGCTCAAATTGAAGCCATAGTCAGTAATATGGGAACTTCGAAACAGGGACATCTCTGCATCTACTGTGGCAAGGTCTATTCCCGGAAATATGGCTTGAAAATTCATATTCGAACGCATACCGGGTTTAAGCCGCTAAAGTGTAAATTCTGCTTGAGGCCATTCGGTGATCCGTCTAATCTGAATAAACATGTGAGGTTACATTTGCAACCTGGGACATCAGCTTACAAATGTCATTTGTGTCATAAGACTTTGGCCAGAAGGAGAGATCTACAAAGGCACATGGAGAGCAGGCACTCCAACGGACATAACATAGAAATAGAGACAAGTTGAAGTTGGTCAAAGCAGATGTTAAAAACTGTGATATTAATGTTAAGTTTTTGGGGTAAAATGATAGAAATACAAAACATTTATTAAATAATATGCGTTTTTTTTTTTGTGTTGTTAAAAACTGTTTCTTTTGCATTTCCGAAAACATCCGTATATTTAGGTATTTTGAAAATGGTTTTATTAAATTAAAACGATATTCCGTTTGACTATTTTATGGCTTTTTACATACACTTATGTACAAAAAATATCTGCTCATAATTCATTCGTCACCTCAGAATTATTTTGTCGTAAACGCCAAAATGCACTTTTTTAAAGTGGGTAGGCCGTCCTATGTTTTCGAAGTTCCTCTTTCCATTTCTGCAATCAGAATTTTCCTATCATTTACGGTTACTGAGATATTCAGTATGAATTTTGTCGTATATCCACAAATTAACTCATCCTTCAGTTTTATTTTGTCGCAAACGCCAGATTTCTGGATATACGACAAAAAGTCCATGTATTTTCGATTTATTTTTGTTAAATTTTAGTTTTCCGTACGTCCGTAGACTTAACACATACAACACAAAAATTCAAATGAAATGGTAGAATTGGTTTGGGGTACGTGTATGTAAATGGAAAATAATATAAAACAGATCATATATGTGTATGTATGTATATACATATTCTTGCAGGCTGTCGGCGAGGTGCCGCGGCGCGTGCGGTATAGGATCAAAGGGGTAGAGGCGACACTTACAAAAGACGGGGACGGTCACAATTGTGCGCAGTAAAAATAAAATTGTCTGTGCTTATGTGTATCAGGCAGGCATGTTATATGTAGGGTAAAAGTGTCGACAGTGGATCAGGGTACACAGTCAATCATTTGCTCTTATGCTGTCACTTTTTATTTTAATGGTGGATTTACATGTATCTTCATCTGCAAAATGCAGAAAAGTAGAGCAGGACAGATGTATACAAAAAATCCGAGCAAGTGAAAGAGAACCATCAAGAAGATGAACATGTTCATCTTCATTTCTGCATTATGGCACTTTCCTATAATGCAGAAACGAAGTTCTTCTGCATTTTAATCTTTTCTCTCTATCTAACAAATATACATTTTGTATTTGGCATCCCTTTTTTTGTGCAGAAACCAAATGCAGATACATGTAAATCCACCATAAAAAGAGAAAAGAACACATTTTTACTTCCTCTCACATCTCACATCACAGTCTGCGCGATCCTGTTTTCGAAATTGGTTTTCCTCTTGGCTTTTGTGTTTTCGGACTTGAAAAGTAAATTGTGTTCTATTTTGTTTTCGATTTGATTATAAAAGTGTGTGTTGTAACTTCATTTGGGTTAAATATTTGTATACTTCTGGGTGCATAGGCTTAATATTTTTTGTTGATTTGTTTACTTTGGTGAAATAGTTTATAAAATATTAACATGTTTTTTTTTTTAAAGACAACATGGTACACAGTGGATCAATTGAAAGTGGTACACAGTGAATCAGGGAATTTTGTATGAAATTTGAATTTTTCATATTATAACTTTTCTAATTTATTTTATTTATTAGTTCTTTAATAGTTTTATGTTTTCTTTTGCTTTATGGACAGAAAAAAGTAATTTTATATCAACTAATAAAAATTAATAACGTACAAATAAACTAAAATTTTTAATATAATTATTTTGTAAATTCGAAGAATTTTTCTTTTTGTTTGTTGTTTTTATTAAAGAAAAATTAATCGATAGATTATTTAAAATACATAATTTTAAAAAATATAAATTTTTAAAATGGAAAAATCGATTTATTATCCCTGATTCATTGTGTACCATGCACTGATTCATTGTGAACACCCTTGGTACACAGTGAATCACATGAATATAATTTTTCAAATTAAATTTTTATATTTCCGTGATCAATAGAGCTTTAAATAAAGTACCTTAAATTAAAGATAAAACATTAAGAAAGTTGTGGATAAAAAACTGATATCTTTTGATTTTAATTGTACGAGCAACAGTGCAAGAAGTAAAAAGTGGTCCACTGTTGAAACCTTTACCCTACGTATGATATATTTTGTTGTTGCCCACAATACACAATTACATCTTTCTCGAGGGTGTGTGTATTTGTTTCTTGTTTCGACGACGCCGACGCCGACAAAAAAATGCGTATGTATGGTGTCTTGTCGTGTTGTGTCGTGTTGTGTCATGTCGTGTCCTTTCTTGTGTGGAGAATTTAGTATTTATGTAGACGAGTGAAAATATCTCAACTAAAACATGATCGCATATTGTATGTGTTATTGTGTTCAGTGACTATACAAATCATTTTACATTATACGTACATAGTTCTTATGATTGAAACTGTGACGTTTTTGTGTAAAATACTATGCAAGCAAACGATTTCAAAGCATTCTCCGTCAAAGCAGATCAGTTATATTATTCATCCATGCCATTAAGTAAAATAAAACTTCTAAAATTTGAAAAAAAAGATCTTTTTACGATCTATTACAAAACAAGCGGCACCGAGCTGAAGTTTAAGAGCCAGTTTGTTCACGATGGGTTAAATTTAGTATGTGACTTTCATAGGCTTTTAATTAACTAACGCTAATCAACCAAAATTGGCTGATTAGTGAAATCCATGATTAGCAACTCATACTTTGAATTTGTTTTTAAAAAACTTGATCAACAAACACATTTGAGGATTTCCCAGCTTCACTAGTCATGGATTAAAGATGATTAGCTGTGAACAAACTTGCCCTAAAACTATTATCAATATCAAAACGGGCTAATAAAAATAATTTACATATACCGACAAATTTATTTACACAAAATATTCCTATTTACATACAAGAAAATCTAAATCTAAGGAAAAAATTAATCACATTCAAAGTTTGTTTGTATATTCATGCCTAAAGTAGAAGCCCTATTTAAAAATACAAAATAGGTATTAGCTATCCAATGTTAACTTTTTTGCCTTTTAGTTTGTTAATGGTCATAGGATGGCTTTTTTCTTTTTTTTTATTAACAAATTTTCAGTTTTTTTTTTTTCGTTTACAAATTTTAGCAAAATGTTCATTATTTCATAAGAATTTGTGCACTTATGTTAATTTTTTTTTAATAAAAACAGTATACGAGTACCTTTAAAAATTGACTTTTCTTACATTATTTAAAATCACATATTTGAAATTGTTCTCATTCGCATCGGCATAGTATTGCAATGTCGTATGTGCGTTTACTTTGTCGTACGTGTATGGCAGTGGCGGATCCAGTAGGTGGCTATTGTGGCTAAAGCCCCCCCCCCCCCCCACAGCCGATTGCTAAAATAATTTGAAATGTAGAAAGCAATACATTACAACGTGTAGAGTTTTTATATTTGTCTAAAATATTGTTAAGGTGAGAATTTTGATGGGCAAAATAACGTGGTTGGGGCTGAACAATTTACATGTTCTGAAACTTCTTTTCTAAGCCCTAAAGTTGGGGCTAAGGCTTGAAGTGAGTTGAACAAAATAAACAGTTGTGGGCTATGAATAATGAACATGTTTCAAGCAACGACAATATTTCCTTAAAACAAACCCCAGAAAATTGAAAAAAAAACAACTTGGGACTAATAAGGTCTGAGAATATTGGACAAAAAACGTAGTCAGGGTTAAACAACTACTCCCTAAAAACTAACATTATTCCAGGGAGCTTTTGGGGCTTAAGTCTAAGGATTATCAAAGTCTGAAGCTAATTTAACGAAATAAACGCAATTGAAGCTAAAACAATAAGAGATGACCGGTGTAAGGCTTAGTGTAAATGTTTTATACAACAGGAATCGTTTCTTACGGCCTTGGCTGGGCTTAGAGAATTTTGAGCTTAGTTTTCATAATTTCAAAGGTCTAAGGCAATAAATACAAAATATTTTTGGGCTTAGCAATTCAATTCCATCTCTTTAGTCGAGGATCCAAATTCCAAAAGCGTGAGAAACTCTGTGAACTCAGAAAAATCTTGCAGGTGGACATGAATATTTACAATCTCTGTAGACTCTTAAGTGACTTATAAATTTATCGACACATTTTTTGAGAAGGAATAGAAAGTGTATGTTGGTGCAGCGTAAAGGAAAATTCATTAACACTTGCAGAATTGGGCCGTGCAGCTTATTTTTTGGAGCAGCTGTTTCTTATGCCCGACTAAAAGTCTTGAAATTTTGATATTTTATTTTTCGATCCACAAAATATTATTTTCGTGCTTTCCAGTGACAATTTTAAGAAAACAGGTAGGTTCGTTGATTTGGCTAATTACAGAAAATGAGATCTCAGAGGACTGGTACTGTCAAAACACATAATGAGCTTTTGCCAGTAATACCACTTGAATACATCTTTCCGAACTAGCCTTACAAAAAGTTTTTAAATTGTGTTAAAAAGGTAAAGTTCAAAGCATACCTTCAGCTAATTTAAACAAACACTTACATAATGTACATAGGTGGGCACTTGATACCTAATCAATTATTAAGCAATATAAATAAACGAATTTGTTCGTATGGTTTGAGGCTGTAACGTGGCTAGAACTTGAAGTTATAAAATTAGTTATACTACCATGTTTTGCTGAGCCTTAATATTGGCTTCTAGATCCGCTTAAAAATAATTTCCATGCCTAACACATCAATCCCAAATTCTTGTTATTGTCTTTTATTTTGAAAAAAATTCAAAGCGCGATAGCAGTGGATATAAAGGCACAAAAAACACGGCTGTTATTAAAGGAAAAGTGATGTCAAAATTCGTTTTCTGTTATATAACTTCATATGTACAAACTGGATTTCCAAACTCTAAGCCCCCCCCCCCCCCCCAAAAAGCCAAATCCTAGATCCGCTACTGGTGTATGGGGTGCAACAAAATGCTTATTTTCGTGGCATATACGACAGACTGATTCTAGAGAAAAACACTTATAATTCGTTAACCAAAACCGACTGGGCACTTCAATCGAAAGAAGATTAACCACATAATCATATATTTAAAAAAAAGAAAATTTTATCGATCAGTTTTTTTTTTAATTGAAACTTAAACCTTAAAATTCAAGCAATCTAATTTCGGTATAATATAGAATTTCTAGGCTAGCAAACAAATTACTCTACGTAGACTTTTTCCAATTTGTAAAGGAACATGATATTTTCTTCCTTTTTGAAACTTTTATAACAGCAGAAAATTATGAAACTTACAATAAGTACTTTCAAGGTTTTAAAACGTATTGGGTCCCAGCGGTGAGAACACACAACCATGGAAGAGCGACTAATGGAACTGTGCCAAGAACAAGATCTTTTTGTATTAAACGGGTGTAGCAAACATGATAGGATGGGTAGTCTTACTTTCATTGGAGGGCCTGGTAAATCAGTAATTGATTTTTGTGCTGTAGCCCAAAAATGGAGAGATATTATTGAATCTTTTAGCGTCAAGGAGAAAACTTTCTTGGAGCACATGCCGTTAGTAGTAGAAGTTCGCCAAAACAAGTACCTCGACGATCACTGCCCTATTGCACTTCCGCCTAAGGCAATATGGAGAGATAACGAAAAGCTACTATACCAAAATAAAATTCTAAACGAATTACGGGCACTAGAGGGATTCAATGTAGAGCATACTACAGTGTAAGAACAAATACAGTTTGTTACAGGGGTCGTAAATAAAGTGACGAAAACAACAACTACAACAAAAAACAAGAACCTACCGACAGAAATGGTTTGACAAAGAATGCCTTGCAGCAAGAGATCTTTCATTTTCCCTTCTAAAGAAAGTAAACAAAACAAAAAACATAAACGAAACAATCACTGCAGAGTATCTAATAGCAAACATCTTGTATAAGAAATTATGCAAAAGTAAAAGCATAGAGTATTATAGACGTATGGCGCAAAAGTTGGCATCGACTACCGATAGCAGAGGGTTCTGGGATAAACTTAAGCAACTAAAGGGCCCAGTTTTCATTTTCCGCATACACTTAGATGCATTTACTTTAGCAAACTATTTCAAGGTTCTACTAAACCCAACCCCAACAGCCTACAGTGTCCAGTATGCGGAACTATTTATTCTGAAAGAGCTATTAGATCAGGAAATAACAATTTATGAGCTTCAGTTTGCCCTCTGGAAACTGGAAATATACCACAAGCATCAAAGACGCAATTGTTTTTCCAATATATAAAAAAGGCGAAGCTAACATTCCCAGTAACTACAGAGGAATCTCCCTCATGAATGCTATCGCTAAACTTTTCGCCAACATCCTTTTACGACGCATAAATTCTTGGATAGGAAGATATAGTATCCTGAGCGAATTTCAGGCTGGCTTTCGTAGGGGCTACTCAACGGTAGATAATATAATATTTACTCTAACCACAATTTCAAAACACTATTTGAACAACAGTAAGAAGCTTTATTTGTTTTTTGTGGACTTTAAAGCGGCATTCGATTCTATCGATAGGAACGCATTGTTTTTTTAAACTCTCACAGAACGGATTGTCCACAAAAATGATAAAGGTATTGAAAAATATGTACAACAATACAGGGAAGAAGTTCTACCAGCTCTATCAGAATGGTTTGAAAGAGTAAGCGGAGTAAGGCAGGGCTGTGTCCTTAGCACCATTCTATTTGTAATTTTTTTAGATGATTTAGTCACTCACTTGTCCGCAGGAATACAGCTTGCAGGTCTAAACATCAAAGTACTCCTACTCCTTTTTGCAGATGACATTGTTTTGTTCTCTGAATCCCCACAAAGCTTGCAGTTAATGATCAACAAACTAAACGAATATTGTAAAATGTGGAACTTGACAGTGAATTTATAAAAATCTAAAATAATGATCGTCCGAAAAAAACAAACAAAACTAAGCGTAAGCGAAAAATGGTTTTACGATAGGCAGGTGATAGAAATAGTTTCGGAATATAAATACCTTGGGGTCCTTTTGAAGCCGAATATGCAAATGGGATGTCACTTAGAAAAAAAACTAGCTTCCGCAAAAAGCTTAATCAATGCTTCATGGCAAAAATTATTAAGAAACTCGGATATACCGTCGTGAGCCAAGTACAGAGTTTACGAATCTGTCATGCGATCGGTGATGTGCTATAGCTACAAGTTTGGGGTTACCGATCTTATGAAGAAGTTGAGACGCTCCAACGTTACTTTGTAAACAAAACTTTTTAGATTACCATCTAACACGCCCAACTATATAATTCATCTTGAAACTGGCTTACCTACACTGTTTATATACACCTTGAAATTACACTTCGATTATATTTTATAAGTTCAATGTTACAGTCCAAGCCGAATTCCTTTTGTTCTAACTAAATATATTTTTGAAAAAAATTTGGACTGGGTTGCAGATTGGAAAATCGTGGCGCGAAAATGTGGATTAGACCTGAATATGCAATGGACTTATGTTTCCGCTCTAAGAACCCAAGTCTGTAACTGAGTGGAATCCTTTGAAATTTACCAGCGTAACGATTGCACGCAGCAAGCATTGTCATCCATTAACAGGGTTATATACCCGGAACTAATCTATAATCTTGGCCAAAATAATTATTTCAGGGACGATTACAGTTTGGAAGCAGTATCCTAGGTGTGACCTACTAAATTTGAATGGTACGCCTTCCAACAAAACCACCACTCCTCTTTGTACGTTGGGCAATCTTAATGCAAGAGAAGATTGTTTTCATTTTTTGGCTATCTGCCCTGTTCTTAAAGAGCTTAGACTATGTTTTTTTGGATGTTTAACACTCACCATGGAACAATCAAAGAGTATCTTAAATAGAGATAATTGGGAAAACCTATTTAAATATTTAAAATCAGCAAAAAACTACAGGTTTGCTGTATTGAATGAATTTAAAAAAATAAAAACAAAAATATCATGTTCCTATTGATGTTTCAAGGTTTATAGTAAATTTTATAGAAATGAATCTCAAATATTCAAATATTATTCCGTTTCAACTAAACAAAAAGTCAAAAAAAAAAATTGTTTAATTTGATTTAACTAATCTAAAAGTCCAAACATATTTAATTTGATTTACCTAATCTAAAAGTCCAAACATATTTAATTTGATTTAACTAATCTAAAAGTCCAGAAAATGTAACCAAAAGTCATTGGAAATTCTGTTTCAACTAGACCTAAAGTCTAAACTAAATACTCTTGCAATTCCGTTTTAACTAAACTAAAAGCTAAAAAGTGTTTAGCAAGAATGCCCCTCAGGCAGACGACTTTTTATGTCATGCCTTATTATTTATTCATAAATTTTATATAAAATGTAACTGTACTTTTGAAAATGTGTGAATAAACATCTATCTATCTATCTATCTATCTATCCTTAAAATTCAATATCCCAAAATCGCCCAAATGGCATATACGACAAAATAATTCTCAGGCGACGAATTGTCAAAATACCGATTTGGGGAGTTTAGCCTTTCATTGAGTAAACAAAATGGGAAATTTATTTTCAATCAATTTTATAGATCATCTTTCTTCTCTCCATAAACACGTTAGTTTTTCATTGGTAGCTTTAAGCGAGTGGTTTCGATTCTGAAATGAAATCCAGATCCCCTCAGAGGCTCAGAACAGAAGCTTTCTGGACATCCAATAGAAAATTACATTCAAATATTAGCTCTGAGTTAAAGTTGGTTTGTTGAAGTAAGTCCCCTTGCACACAGGGAAACTGAGTTCCCAGAATCTTTTAGCTTGTAGGCGAGAAGGTACGAAAACAAATCTCCTATTACGCCCTTCTCGCCTACAAACTTAAAGTTTATGGCAATTTAGTTTCCCTGTGTGAAAGGGGATTAACCCTGAATTCGCCCCAATTCGTTTAAAAAAAGAAAAAAAAAGGAAAAAAAGAACTGCCCCAAATCCTGTGTTTTTAGTATATAATGCATTGTAGTACTTGAGCCTGTGATAGGGGGCGTGATTTCAATTTAGAGAGGGTATTTTGACAGCTGGCAGATATGTAGTGTTGTTTTAAAAACCCTCTCTATATTGAGAATTGAATTAAGGCTCTCCCAAACCAATGCGAAACATTCGTTGCGGCGAAAAAACCTTCGCCAGTCAAAATTATTTCATATGTTTCTCCGCCGCGTTGGTGTGGGCACTCTCATATATCACCATGTAAATAAATTTTGACATGCGAATGTTTTTTCGCCGCAACGAATGTTCCGCATTGGTTTGGGAGATGGGAGAGCCTTTACCGCATAGATTACCGCACCCCCTATGATGGTTACGTTTTTGGAATGTAAACGAGCACTCCATATTATATATACTCAAAGGTTTTTTGAAACTTAGGGTCGCCCTGAACTCGCCCCAAGTTGATCTAGGTATTTTTCTGGGGCGAGTTGAGTTTAATTATAAGCTGTCAAACTGACATGAAAGAATGCTCTATTTTAATTAAATGAAAACGTTAGAAAAAGGAAATGGAAACGTTATAATTTGTAGTTTGTGCAATTGGTGAATCCATCCATCCATCAGAAGCGGCTGCAAGGGCCCTCGGGTGTTTTTTGAGAATTTAAAATCAGCATTTTTCTTTTGCAACTCTCGGGGTTGTCAAAAAATCTTGGGTCAACTCTGGGTAAAGTTCAATGATCGAAGCTATTATGGGTAGTTAATGCTGCAAATAAATTGAACCTCTCACCTAACTCAAAAAAAGTTTCTTGTTGTAGGCGGTTAAATTCTCCCCCAAACCGACGCGAGCCGTTCACTGACTACAATTTTTGTTTTACTATATTGTTTCACTCCAATATCACCTTGAATGGGGAAAGCCTTAACTTCAACTTCTGGTTGTCAAAATCTATCAAAATCGAAGTGTCTCTGTCCATATTACCCCGCTTACATTCGCCGCAACGAATGTTCCGCATTGGTTTGGGAGAGCCTTTAAACTCGTAGCTGAAAAACTGGGTGCTATGAAAAACGGGAAGCCTAAGTGCGCACCCCGAATACACATAACACATCAAAAACAATAAAACGCCTCATGGCAAGTTCTAGTTCTGGGCTCTACAAAATGCACCCCAGTGCCATCATTGATTAAACAAACAAGCTTCAGAATAAAACAAGTTGTGCTCACCTATTCTATTTCCGCCCAAACCAAAACTGTGTAAAATAGATCACAACACAAGGAAGATCGAATTTTAATGTGGATTTCCTTTCAACAAAAAAATCGAATCTCAAAATCTGTGAAGGGGAAATTTGATTTGTATAGAAGAAAAGATCAAATTTTCTAAACAAATCAAATCTTTCATTTTATGTGGATTTCCTTTCAACGAAAAAATCAAATCTGTGAAGGGGAAATTTGATTTGTTTAGAAGAAATAAAAAAAAATATTTGATCTCCAATAGTTGAAAAGAAATCGACATAACTTGCTCGCTCATTTTTCTTTACCTGTAGAATTCTTTATATTTTACTTTGTATGCTAACGATATTTTATTTTTAATGGAACTGAAAAATTCTAAATCGAATCTCTTCAGTAAAGAGCAAATACTTGCCGGGGAACTGAATATAATATAATACATTTATTATAATTACTAATTTCTTGTTTTTGTTGAAAAAAAGATTTTTTTGTGAGTGTGTGAGTGCAATTTGACAGGAATTTTGTTGTCGCACAAAAACAAAGAAGTGGTGCGCGCTAAGCAAATATTTAAGTGTATTTTATTTTTCGCGTTGTTTTGATAATTTAAAAACAAATATATTTCGTCTGATAATTGAAAAACATCAAAAACAATTTTGCGCGTATGCAAGTACAAAATTACAATCAAAAATGCATCCTCACACAGCAGCGAGGATCTATTTTGAATATTTCACTAGGGTACGAAGAAAAATAATTTTGCAACGTGTTTTCCTCGCAAATTGTATGTTATTTTAATGGGATTTTTTGTTTCTTGAAGATACGCTGATCATTCATAGTTAAGGTTAGACCGCACTAGGCGGAACTGCACATCAGCGGAACTGCGATTCACAATAATTTGTATGAGATTTTATGAAGTTCAGTTGCCGCTTAGTGCGATATAGCTCATATAATTTCATACAAACAATGTTTTGCCGCGTCGTGAAGTGTAGTTCCGCTGCAGTTATGTGCGGTCTAACCTTTAAACTTAAAATTATTGGCGCAAAATTTTAGTTGATTTAGTAAGATGTTAAATCATTTTTAGTATACTACTAGGTTCAAAAGTGTATTTTGCTAATTTTAAACGAGTTTAGCATCATATTATCTCCTAACATTTTACTAAAGTTAAAATCACCGAATGGCTATTTTATCTTTTTAGTATCGTACTAAATCCATATGACACTTTGACGTTTAAAATTGTCAAAATCAGGGGTGTTTGTGAATTTTTTGCACGAGCTGTCACTTTTTTGGACGTGTTCAGCTGAATTTTATGAAGGAAATTAGTTTAGTATGATACTAGTTAAAAAGTATTTAAAATTAAGAAAATTTTAGTAAACTGTTAAAGAATTAATAAAATGTTAAGTAGTATCATACTAAATCCTTAATAATAGGCTGTTTAAAATTTTGCGCCATTATTATTAAACATTTGTTTTCTTTTTTAACATCGTCACAAAATTTGTAATGAGAACATTTAATTCCATCTTGATGCATGAGAAATGTCAAATCTTGATACTGTGTGTGCGATTGGACGTGAAATCTAGCTAAAAACGCAAGATTTGTTTGACAGCATTAAAATCGATTTTGTTTAGACAAAATTCGATTTGAATTCGACATGAGTTATAACTACGTTTTCATTCGAGCCGAAATGAGGTAATTTCGAAATTTGGCAAAAAAGTGTTTTCATTATCAAATTAGCTAATTTCATTTGACATCTCATTTCATTTTGAAATTGGAATGGCAGTTTTGGCCCTTTATTTTTGTTGTTTTCTCTTTCTGTTTTATGTTGTTGAGTATATTGTATTGATATTTCCATACAAAACCTTTTAAGAGCTTTTGAAACTTATTCCCACTGGATGCTTTCACCTAATTTCCAACCTAATTTCGTGCAAATGAGCTTGAAATTCCCTTATTTCAATGTGATTTTGTATGGGAAATGAGGTAATTTGGATCTCATTTGGAAATTTGCAACGAAATTACCTCATTTGCTCCAGTGAAAACGACATATTAAAATTTTTTATAAAACAGCCATTAAATTTCAAAAGCTTAGCATAAAATCAAAATTTTATCCAAACTCTTTACATTCTGGCATCACTTAAAAATTTCCAGGGAAAAGGAAGTGAAAAAATGAAAACACCCGAACGAAAGTGTGTTAACAATTCTCTTGTAAAACTTCTTTAAAAAAATAACTTAGAAATAATATAAAACCGTTTTAAATTGCTTTTATACGATTCTATATGTGTCTTTGCCTTTAAATATTATAAAATTATATCGCCTAAACTTTGTTAAAGCATTTAATTAATCAAAAATACTTGTACGGAAACGTGTTTTTGTGTCTGAAGAAAAAAATCCCTGCAAAAATTATTTTAAAATCCCTGCACATAAAAAAAAATACCGACCGAGAACCGTCTGTCTCATTCTGTCCTTATATTTCTGCTGCTAAAAGTGAGTGGTCTTTAATTTTTTTCAACAATAAAGTTGAGTTGTCAAAAAAAAAATCAACGTAGAACGAGGGTGTTGGTGTTTTTTCTGTTTTGTAGTTTACGATTTTTTCTACAATTACGACAAATTTCGTGATAGTGGGCCAAAGGAGGGAACACGGATAAATGCATTTTCAAAAACAAGTCCAAGGAATAGGAAACTGCATTTATTAATTAGAATTTGGATACTACTAAGGTAAATTCATTGGTAATCTCTTATTTGTATTTTATTGTTCAGCGCAACTTTATAGCAGCGCAAATAATAAATTATGTTCTTGTAAATTAAAATAAAAACATTGGATTGTGAGCAAAAATTGTCAATGAACATTATTATGTGTAAGGTGTAATTATAATTCTGAAAATTCTGTTTTTATTTCTATAATTATCATATCTCATTATAATTGTGACGTTTTTGACTTTTTGTGCTAAAAGGGAAAATCCCTGAATGCACAAGTAAAAGAGACAACTGCTGTTTATTTTTGAAAGGGATTTTTAGTTGAATTTTAGTGATTCGTGTAGTGGTCCAAAAAATTCCTTCAAATTATACAAGAAAATGCCAAGGTTCCACCAGAGTTTCAATTGCAAACAACCAATACAGAAATGTATAGCTTGACAGCTCTACTTGAAAGCCCTTCAACCAAGCGAGCTCGTTTTCGGTCCGCAAACATATCAAACAACGTATGGCGACTTCGCATTCGGATCCAACTGCGGACCGAAAAACTGCGTTTTGCGGCTCCATTATTAACTCAATTGCCCTTTTGTATAAATTACAGTTTTTATGTATTTTACACTACAATTTTCACGACATAAATCGAGATAAATATGGCTCGACGCACAAGAAATTTATTGAAGTGATAGTTATCTACATAGCCATCCAAAAATCATACGAAACAAGTGTGGATTAGCTAGAATTATTCAAAAATCGAAATCATATTTGAGGCAATAAATTGCATCTCTCATTGCCATTTCCTTGAGTAATGCCAATGGAGCCAATATGACAATCGCAATATTGCCCGGTAGGTGCAAGGCAATTAATAGGGGTATTCGCGATCCGATGCAACTGGCCTAGTATCATTGTAAAAGTGCAAAAGTGTAAAATCTTACAACACTACAACAACAAAATATACAAGGTGCAATCTTACAACAGTTTCGCACTTTAGCAATACCCGAAACCTATTGCAACAGAAAAATACAACATTAGGCGTTTTTCTTTTTTAGAGTTCTGAACAGAGTCTGAGCATATCGAGCATGCTCTGAACATCCTCTGAACAAAGCTTGTTCTGGTTCTGAGCGCTCAGAATTATTTTTGAAACACACCTGAACACTAAGCTGTCACTTTTTTTTCAATTTCACCTATCAAATGCTTGTGTTCAGCATTCAACTCGGTCTGCTCAGATATTTTATTCTGAGCTCATAGAGCGCGCTCTGAACAAGCTCAGAGCACGTTCAGAACGAAAAAAGAAACACAAATTTGAAGCTCTGAACGTTCAGAGGTAAAAAAGAAACACAATTTTTTGTTTGACAGTTCAGGCTCTGCTCTGAACTAAAAAAGAAAAACGCCTATTGTAAAATTTGTAAATTGTGTTTTTGACAGCTCACTCATTCTTGATTACGTTAAACAGAAACAAAGGTATGTTCATTGGATACATCCAATTTGCAAACTTGATTGTATTGATGTGACGTCGTCATCATCTTTTACTATTATTTTCCATTTAAAATTCGGACGATAATTAAGATTTGATAATATTTTCTTTTTCCGTTTTTGGCATCTTTTTATGAAGAAAATTTAAATTAAATCAAATTGAAATTTTCAGATATGTTCGAAACAAATAACAAATGTCAAACTAATTTTGACATTTGCTTTAGTGTTGCAAGAAGATAAGAAAAGTGCGTTCACGATCCACTTAAAAAAAATAAAATTTCGTACTTTTACTAGGCTCGTTGCACCAGATCGTGAATACCCCTATTGATTTGATATTTATTGAATTGATAAATTTTGACGTTTCGCCTTTTTCAAAATGTGAAATTATGAGAGCCCGTGAAACAAAATTGTGAATTAAAGTTTTATATTAATCAAAAACAAATTGACTGGGAATGCAATGTCCACCTAAGCAATAAATTAAGCGTTTTTCTTTTTTAGTTCAGAGCAGAGCCTGAACTGTCAAACAAAAAATAGTGTTTCTTTTTTACCTCTGAACGTTCAGAGCTTCAAATTTGTGTTTCTTTTTTCGTTCTGAACGTGCTCTGAGCTTGTTCAGAGCGCGCTCTATGAGCTCAGAATAAAATAACTGAGCAGACCGAGTTGTATGCTGAACACAAGCATTTGGTAGGTGAAATTGAAAAAAAAAGTGACAGCTTAGTGTTCAGGTGTGTTTCAAAAATAATTCTGGGCGCTCAGAACCAGAAGACGCTTTGTTCAGAGGATGTTCAGAGCATGCTCGATATGCTGGGACTCTGTTCAGAACTCTTTTCTGAGCTAAAAAAGATAAACGCCTATTGACATTCCAATTGCTTTTCCCATTGCCTTAAAAATTAAATCTGTGCGTGTGTTGTGTTGTGGAGTCGTTTGTCGCTGTCATTCCATATATTTTATGCGCCACACTGCAACACAACACAGGAGACAAATATGGTTCTACGCATATGAAATACATTGTACCGATAGCGACACACGACTTTACAACTCTACAACACAACACACGACACAGATGTGGATCAAGCTTAAAGCCTAGCACGCAGATCGCACTAAATTTTGGCTCCCATACAAAATTTTTTACCCAAGCTAAATTTTTGAGAGAATTTTGTATGGGAGCTAAAATTTAGCGCGATCTCCGTACTAGGCATAAGGGGATAAACAAAAATCTCCCCGGTTAACGATTTGAACAGATTTTGATCACATTCCTTCTTACACTGTCCTTAATGTGCGCGTTCAACCAATAGACTCTTAAGGAAACAAACAAAAATCCCTGCCAATTCTGTTTCTTCGTGTGAAAGGTACAAGGCAGTTAAAGGAAAACGTCAAAAAATCTCCAGCAACTGGTTTCCCTGTGTTAAAAGGGACATAGTCTGAGAACACTGGACTGACAGGGAAATTCCTTCAAACCAAATGTGAGACAACTAGAATCTTGTTTATTCGCAGGAATTTTTCTTTTCCAATTTGTCAAAAATGAGAAATGAGTTTTCTTCCCTTGCCAACGACGTGAACAAATTTTCTTTCTTTCCTTGCTCAACAAATAAAGTAGAATGAAAAACCTTCTACTTATTAGAATTAACTGAAACTGAACTAACTCAAAGAACAGGTAGTTATTGTTTAATAATGTGAAATTTTCAATATGTATTGTTTCTAATTCCTCCATGGTGTAAATTGTCTAATAAAAATCAAAAATATATTCAATGGGAGTAAACCTTTTCTTTGCCATTATCTTTTTCTTCTTTACAAATTTCTCAATCTGAAGTGCACTACATATTTAAACAAAAATAAACTTAGTTACAATAATATTGCAATCTTTAAACAACTTAATTAAATATTTTCTATAAATTTATAATATTTTCTTCTCCTTTAGATTGTTACACAAAGTTAACTTTATTGTATCAAACAATAAAACAAAAAAAATCAAATAAAAGACTCTACAACTAGTGTGAACCAAAAGGAGGAGCAGAAGAAGAAACACACAAACGAATTATGTTTTGGGACAAGGGCTACACACCGTCACAGAACATTGAGGCGCTTTTAAAGAAGGAGGTAGGTTACTACACTTTTAGGCCAACAGACTATCAGACTCATATATTTTCTTACATCGGCCAAAGTTTTACCTTTCTGCAAAAAGAAATTATAATAAGAAAAAAAAAATACTGATAATGCAAAAACGGCGCAGAAAGCAAATAGAAATTGAAAACTGTGTTGATTCAATGTGCCATTTGTTTTTGTCTCTTTGCAGAATGTCACCGTGGAAGAGTTTTTGGATGAAGATGATATTCTGCAGGAATGTAAATCTCAAAAGAATATTATTAGCTAGTGAGTATATGTTTTCAAAAAAAAAAATAACAAGCATTTATCTAATGGCTTATCTACTTAAAGAAACACTATCAATGCAAATATTTTTCAGATTCTGTCATTTTCCATTCAGCATCTATAATTTATTTTCACTTTGTGCTTTCAAACTGTCTATAGTTTTATTAGCTTTGTTGGAAGCCTACCTTTGTTTATCTTAACCAATTGTCAACAACATTTTCATTATCTTAAAATGTTATACATACTTTATTTATTTACATAGCTTAATACGTAACTCACTCTCCGCAACAAGTGAATAGTTTGGAGTCAGTGACCGTAAAAAAATAAGTTAGCAGACCATAGCATTCGGGAGCCATTAGGAAAATATATTTGATTCTTGTAGTGCTGAATATGATTATACAGTAGTTGTCTTATTGTTTAGAGAGAATAATTATAATTTCAATAATATTATTTTAAAGACACTACCACAACAAAATAAGTACAGGGGTTTGTAGTTGACGTCATGGCGCTCCGACCAAAATATGTATTTCCCCTCCCATTTAAATTGTTTCTTGTCTTTGCCTAACCTGAGCTTTTTTTCGCATATTAAGACTCCAAAAACAATAAACCAATGCAAATTTTTCGTTGGGTTTAATATGACGAGATCGTGTCGGTGTGGGTGACCTTGTTTATTGACATGGGAATTTTGACCAGCAAAAGTTTCGCCCCGCATTAAAAATTGTTATAATAGGTGAGTTCAGGAGAAGGATATTTCTGAGGGCGTCATCAATCTCATACTCTTTTTACATAACAAACTGAAAACCGCCTAAAAATACATTGAAACAGCAACAGCATCAACAACTTCGACATTGAAAGAACAACAAAACACACTCACGAGTCCGGTTTTTTATATTTTCTACATGCA
Source organism: Melangyna quadrimaculata (assembly GCA_949320155.1). Taxonomy (NCBI): domain Eukaryota; kingdom Metazoa; phylum Arthropoda; class Insecta; order Diptera; family Syrphidae; genus Melangyna; species Melangyna quadrimaculata. Next base: position 156,987,196 of record OX439484.1, read on the forward strand.
CCACGAGACCTCTTTCCGCGCACCTCTCTTATCTACAAACTGGGGTGAGTCCGTACACAAACTTGCCAATCTAAACAGGGTCATAGTATTATCATTGCATATACAAAGGTTAAACTCAAAATTTAAATCCGATTGCATAATATTTACTCTATAGCTGGAAATTAATTAAATTTATTAAAAATGTTCGCCTTTAATTTTTAATAAAGTAGTTTAACCCCGGTGTGAACTCAATTTTTAGTTTTCACCCATATTTATTAAACAAACGTTAATTGTTCCCATAATTTAAAGCGCCATTTCGATGTCACATTATTGGTCTCCATACTGTTTTATTTGAGTCCATAATAAAAGACAGAAGCAAACTTGTATTCAATTGTGCAGATTCTTTTTAGTTGCCATTATAGTCTATAGCCCACTTAGGAATCAAAATTTTTTCTAATTTAAAGAGGCCACTAAAATAGGTACAGTTATTAATGTATTGCGTTTCAATTTTCATTTATAAATCTTTGTTGGGATTTGAATATGCATACACCAAGCCAATTTAGTAGCAATACACATAACCAGAGAAAGGATTTTGATAACTTTGCCTATTTTTTTGTTTTTAAAAACAAAAATAAAATTTTTTGAACCACAATATAATATTTAATTTTTTTCGACGTGTTTCGTCCTATTAAGACATCTTCAGGAAACAAAGTGAAGCTTATACATATAAAGTGAGTGAGGGAAACTCAAGCAATAACAAAAATAGTACATCAGTAACTACAGTCAAGACAAGTCTAAGACTCGTCCAGAATTTAAATTATGTAGGACTTCTATACTTTCTATAGAACAAAGGTGGCCTGAATTGCGGAGATGTTGTGATAATCCAGAAGATGGGTCGAGATGATATACTGCTCGTATGTGCTCGCTAAATATTTTTTCCAAATTCCTCGATGTCTTTCCGACGTAGACACAATTTTCACAATTAACTTTGTAGACACCACTCTTCTTAAGATAGTTAGTTTTTGGAAAAAATTTTTTGTTGCATAGAGCATTTTTCAGCGTTGAATCATTGAAGAAAGCGGGTTTTATGTTGGCTTTTTTTAAAGGCTCAATAAGTTTTTCAGAAAATCCTGTAATGAAAGGAATTTTTCTCCAATGTATGCCATGTTTCTCTTTTTCAGTTGGGAAAATTGATTGTATTGCAGCTTTTTTTGATTTATTGCGTAGTAAATCATACACAATTTTTTAGTTATAGCCATTATTAATGGCAATTTTGATTATAGTTTTTAATTCCTTCTTGAAGTTTGATGAGCTTAAAGGTGTACGGAGAAGGCGATCAAGTAAAGCATGAAACGATGACATTTTTGTAGACCAAGGATGCGCTGAGTTTGACGGTATAATGACATCTATGCAGGTGTTTTTTTTCTATATGCATCGAATTCGAATGAATTATTAACTGCTGAAATACTAAGATCCAGGAAATTTAAGGATTTCCCACCAAATTCTAAGGTGAACTTTATATTTTGGTCAATTTTGTTGAGGACATCATTCATAAAACAAGACAAGCTGCGTTCTGTGCCAGTCCAAACACAAAAGATATCATCTACATAACGGGCCCAGAAGAACAACTACTTGAAAAAATGATTGTTGGAAGAAAAAAGTATATTTTCAAAGTTATCCATAAAGATTTCAGCCCCTAATGGTGAAAAAGAAGATCCCATCGCCAATCCAGATAATTGTCTGTAATTTTTTCCATTGAAATGAAAATAGTTTTGGTCGAAACAAGTAGAAACTAATTGATTCATTTGGAAGCATTTATGTTTGTCTTCAAAAGAAAGATCAATTGAATCAAAAATAATATCTTTGAGGCTCCCAGTTGGAACAGATGGAAATAAATTTTTGACATCGAATGAAACTAATTTGGCATTCGGAGGTAAAACTAATTTTTTTAATTTGTTGATCAACTCCAAAGAATTTTGTATTGCATATTTAGGGGCGAAATTTAATATTTGTGGTAAGATCTGACTTAATTTTTTCTCAATTTCTGTGAGGGAGCATTGCGTGATGATGAGACAGAACGCATAGGCACACATTCTTTGTGAAGTTTTGCAAACCATATAACATAGGTATTGAAGGGTTACTTTTTTTTTAAATATTTCTTCTCGTACGGATCAAATATAAAATTCGCTGAATTAAGACATTTGTAAACATGTGCATTATATTTGGCTGTCGGATCACTACTTAATTCTTCAAGCTGCATATTTTGAAGACAAACATTCATTTTCTGGACGTAGTCATCTTTATCAAGGATTGAGATAGTGTTTCCTTTATCTGCCTTACAGACAATCAAATTATTGGATTCTATTTTCTTAGTTAAAGACTTTATGGGAAATGAATAACTACTTTTCTGTTTATTTTGTTTGTTGTCAACCCTGGCTTTCGTTATTATTTTCGGACAATCCAATCTGGTTTCCATATCGTTATCAGGCAATGCAGCATCTGTGAATACAATTAGATTTGATAATTGAGCCACAGTGGGAGAAGAAACATTAGCAAAATTTAAACCCATGCACAATAAACCGGTTTCGGCGTTAGAAAAATCGGTAGATGTGTTGTTCACAACTCTCTTATGAAAAGACATCATTGATTCTTCTTTTCGCTCTTTGCTCAACTGCTGAACATACGCTCTCTTTGAAAGAATTAATTTAGGAATAAAACACGTCTTTCACCGACTTAATAAAATTTGTTATATATCCCTTTCTTCCCTGAGCATTTTTTTTCTAGGTCCTCTTTGTCCAACACGCAACAACATAGGAAAAAATAAGACGCTGTTCCTCGTGTTGTACTGGCACTTGGTATGGAACGGAATGTTTTTCATTCCTTTGCTCGACAACGTTTCTCTAAATATTCGTTCTATTGGGTGAAAAATAACACGCTCTTCTTCGACTTATTTGCTATGAAAGTTGTTAAATACATTTTATATTTTTGTTTGCTTGTTTTTTGGTTAAGCTTAGTAGTCAGCAGCACTTATTCGTGACAAGTGATACTCTTGGAGGATTTGTCAATTCCTCGCAAGAGGCAGTAGCCCTGAAAAAAAACTTTTTAGTTTTTAGGTGGACGAGGCTGGGAAGCGAACCACAGACCTCCAGCGTGCGTTCGACTGTCACGATGGAGGTCTGTGGTTCGCTTCCCAGCCTCGTCCACCTAAAAACTAAAAAGTTTTTTTTCAGGGCTACTGCCTCTTGCGAGGAATTGACAAATCCTCCAAGAGTATCACTTGTCACGAATAAGTGCTGCTCGTCTAGCCGTTCGGATTCGGCATACAAATTGTAGGTCCCTTCCATTCCCGTCGACAGGCGCACACAGGAATGGTTGCGAGTTGTTAGTCACTAGGCCCTGGTTCTTCATGAGCCGTTGTGCCACCCGATTTATTTATTTTTTTTTAGTAGTCCAGGAAAGATTTTAATAAAATATTGTTTTAGGTATAAATGCAGAATTTCATCGTCTACAGCATATCAAAAGTCTCTGGCTTTTGATATAAAGGCATTTAGAGAGGGGCAAAGGGATGGTATGGTTAAATGTAAGAATATGCCACATGATTTTAGGGTGCTTTTTAACGAAAAAACCTATTCTTTTTTAGAACAACAAGTTAAATATTAAGAAAAAATGGTAGATGTGGAATAAAAGTTTCATTGGGGTGTTGTTAGACAAGAAATAAAAGATTCCCTAAAAATATCTGTAATGTAATAGTGTTTATTTAGTTAGTTGTGAAGTTGAAGGTTTTGTGCTTTATTTTTTGTTTGATAGCTATGTAAATACTTTAGACCTAGGTTTTTAGTCTTGGTTTTTGATTTGTTTTGAATTTTTTTTAAGCATAGATTGTTGCTTAACAGATTTTCTCTTGGAGGAATCAAATGAATCAAGCAAACTATGTATCTTTTATTAGTACAAAATCATTTTAATGAAAGGCCACTCTATGCGTCCTATGAAAATAGACTGTTTGCAGAGTTGTTTTTTAACTAATTTTAATGTTCAAGATACAAAGAGGTAAGTTTTGTTTACTTTCTCAGATCAATCATTTTCCTTACGTCTTCCCATTTCAAATTATTGACGCCACGCCACTGGAGCCTATAAAAAATTGGTGATGCCGGTGTCGGCAGACGACCAAACCTCCTTTGAATTGAAAATCTTTTCCCTCTTTTCTTTGGTTCAGCCGCTGGTTTCCCGGTCGCTTTTGCTCTCATATTCAAAATTCTTGTCAGAAACATTTTCTAATTAAAAAAAAAAAAAACAATAATAAATTATGTCACTGAATTTCTTTAACTTTTCGCAACAAACATGTACATATCCCCCCCTATTGCGCTTGCTATATCAACTTCTTTAAATTCGTTCACAATTCAATTCGCATCGCAGCAACGTCGACAGCTCTTATTTTTTTAAATTTTTTTTACAAGAAAAAAATTGGTTAAATGATAACTTTTTTTTTGATAATTTTAGACAAACATTTTTAAATTTTGTTAAACGACGAATTTCATTCCGACGACAGCGTACACGTCGTCGCAAGTTAATTTAGTTTTTTTTTCGAATGATGCAATCTTTTTTAGAAAAAAAAAACTTCCTTTTATTGGATAAAAAGTTTAAATAAGGTTATTTGTAATCATTCTTAATTTTTGACGCCATCGACAATGTCAATAGCGTATCAAACAAATTTTATTTAGATTAATCGATGGAAAGGTTGCACTTCCTCGATCACGAATATGCCATTAATGCTAGGTCCCTTAGTTTAGTCTCAAATCGGGTTTAAATTTTGTAAAGTAGGTTTATGGCAACATTTATCCTAGCTGATAGAACCTTGTGTTGCCCGCTTCGCGAGGTCTAATAATCTGAACTTCCTTTTTGGGCTATCTTTTGTGTTGGTGGTATTTGCGTTTCGATTGAATTGTCGATAACAACAAAAAAAAATTACTTCTTCTTACCTAAAACTAGTTTATTAGTTATTTGTATATATCAAACGAATGAACTTTTTCAAGAATATTGATTTTAACTAATCAGAGTAAAAGTAATTCATATTTAACGAAAATAACATTTTAGGAAACATCGAAATACTTTCTTGGTTTGCCATTTCAATTCATAAACTCGCACTCAATTCAAATCCAGATCGCACCTCATATTATTCACCATTAATTTCAACTTGACGTACAAGGACGATTCAAAATAGTGTAAAATAGTGCAAAAAATTAAAGAAAAAATTTTTTTAATAAAAGCACCCATACTAGCCCAGAAAATACCAATTTAATTGATTTTAAGTTATATATTTGGTTTTCAAATGATTGTTTTGCTTTTTATGTGATTCTCTAGAGGGGAAATTGAAATTTTTTTTTTAACTCAAAAAATAACGGTACCTGTCATTCCGAAACAACAACAAGCCTCGGATATGGATGATTTTAAAGTTGACGACCCCAGCAAACGAAACAAGGACAATGAATTTCGGATCTGCACGTGGAACGTCCTGTCCTTATACAGAACACGTGCAGCCGAACAATTAGTGGAGAACCTGGAAAGGCTAAAGGCTGACGTAACAGCCATCCAGGAAGTGCGATGGGATGGAGAGGGCATACGGAGGATGAAAACGTGTGACATCTACTACGGCGGGTGCTTGAAGGAACAGGGTCAGCGGCTCTTTGGTTGTGGTTTTGTGATAAGGGGAAGACTTAGGCAAGAAGTCTTGGGCTTCCGAAGTGTAAGCGAGCGCCTGGTCACAATCCGCATCAAGGGCAAATTTAAGAACATTTCGCTGATCTGTGTTCATGCCCCCCATGAAGGGAGAGAGGACTCAACCAAAGAAGCATTCTACGATCTCCTGGAGACAACGTATGATATGTGCCCGAAGTACGACGTGGAGATCATTCTTGGTGACTTCAACGCAAGATTCGGAAAGGAGGGCATCTTTGGTTCGATAGTCGGAGGACACAGCCTACACGACGAAACTTCCGGCAACGGACACAGGCTGGCAGACTTTCCGGCGGGGCGAAATGTCATCATCTCAAGCACCTACTTCCCACACCTCAATATACACAAGGGGACTTGGCGGTCGCGTGATCAAGTAACCGTCAACCAAATCGACCACGTTGCGATAGACGCGAGACATGCTTCCAGTATCTTGGACGTCCGAACGTTCCGAGGGGCCAACATTGACTCGGATCACTACCTGGTGGTAGCTAGAATACGTATGCGGATATCCATGACGCGACAACGCAGAGCAGATGCTGTGAAAAGATTCGATGTCGAGAAGCTTAAATCGCAAGAGACTGCCCGAACTTTTGCACACCACGTAACTCTTAATCTCTCAGGAGCTCCGCCATCAACATCAAGTGCAGAGGACCAGTGGGAACACTGTCAACAAGCCATCAGAAGTGCCGCCTCTGATGTGCTGGGTTTCACTAGGCGAATACAACGAAACCCCTGGTTCGATGAAGAGTGCCGGCTAGCGCATGCAGCTAAGGACGAAGCCTGCCAGGCAATGCTGCAGACTCGAACAAGAGCTGCTGAGAGAGTGGCCCGGGAGCTCTACGGGCTGAAACGAAAAGAGGAACGCCGACTTCTCAGGAGGAAAAAGAGAGAGCACGAGAAGCGGGCGGTAGAGTCTATTGAGGGTTGTAGCGGTAGGGGAGATGTTCGAAAATTTTATCAGAGGGTGAAGCGATCCACCCAAGGATTCAAGGCTAGAACGGAAGCCTGCCGAGATGAGAGTGGGAATATGGTAGTAGACACACAGTCAGTGCTGAGGATCTGGAAAGAACACTTCTCTAGACTGCTTAATGGCGAAGACAGCCAAGATGCCGCTAATAGGCAGAACGCTCCATTCAACTTGGACGATGATGGCCAAGAGTTCCGTCCACCACCCGACCTCACCGAAGTGCGGCTGGCGATATCCAAACTTAAGTCGTACAAGGCTGCTGGTGCGGATGGCTTACAAGCCGAACTATTTAAATCAGCGGGAGATGAATTGGCTAGGAGCATACACCAGCTCATCTGCAAAATTTGGTCGGAGGAAAGTATGCCCGATGAATGGAACCTCGGTATAGTGTGCCCCATCCATAAAAAGGGAGATGTTCTGAAATGTACCAACTACAGAGGAATTAGTCTCCTAAACGTCGCTTATAAAATCTTGTCGGCCATCCTGTGTGACCGCTTAAAACCTTTTGTCAACGATTTGATCGGCCCTTATCAGTTCGGTTTTAGGCCAGGCAAGTCAACCGTCGATCAAATGTTCACACTCCGACAGATTTTAGAAAAATCCCGGGAATTCCAGATCGATACACACCACCTTTTTATCGATTTTAAAGTCGCGTATGATAGCGTGAAAAGGGACGAATTATACAGAGCCATGTCGAGTCTCGGCATCCCTGCCAAACTCGTCCGCTTGTGCAGGATGACGATGGAGAAATCTCGCTGCTCCGTCAAAATTGGTAAGAACACCACCGATTCCTTTGATGTTGAGAAAGGATTGAGGCAAGGCGACGCGTTATCATGCAACCTATTCAACATCGTTCTTGAAGCCATTGTACGCAACGCACATGTCAACACCAGCGGTACAATCTATCAAAAGTCCGTTCAATTGCTTGCATATGCGGATGACATAGACATTGTCGGCAGAACGAAGCGAGCTGTGGCAGGGGCATTTGCGAGCATTGAATCGGAGGCGGCTAGAATGGGATTGGCGGTTAATGAGGACAAGACGAAGTATATGCTGTCACCGAGAGAGGAATCTCAACATCGTCGACTCGGGCAAAATATCACGATGGACAGATATAACTTCGAAGTTGTCAAGGACTTTGTCTACCTGGGCTCCACTATTACATCGCAGAATGACATCAGTGCAGATATCAAGCGAAGAATTACTCTTGCCAACCGCTGTTTCTTCGGTCTAAGAAGGCATTTAAGTAGTAAGGCCCTCTCCCAGAGAACCAAGGAGACTTTATACAAAACCCTAATCATCCCGGTCCTGCTTTATGGGTCAGAAGCATGGACACTGAAAGATTCGGATAAAAATCTGCTAGGGTGCTTTGAGAGGAAGATTCTTCGTGTGATTTTCGGTCCGGTGTGTATCGTAGGAGTATGGAGGAGAAGATTCAACGACGAGCTATACGGACTATACAGCGACGTTGACCTGGTCAAAAAGCTGAAAATACAGCGGCTGAGATGGCTGGGGCACGTGGAGCGTATGGACAGCAACGCACCTGCCCGACGAGTCTTCGAATCCAACCCCGATGGGGTACGCAGCAGAGGAAGAACCCGTAACAGGTGGCGCAATCAAGTGAATGACGACATCAAAGCACTCGGTGTGCGCAACTGGAAGCGGCTAGCTAGGGACAGAGCTGGCTGGAGGGGCTTGTTAGTTGAGGCCGAAGCCCATCCTGGGCTGTGAGCGCCATCAAAAGTAAGTAAGTGTCATACAACCAATATACAAAAATTGATTTATTTCAAAAACGGCTCTAACGATTTTCAAAAAAAAATTACGAGCTACTAAAATTAGTAAAATAAATATTTTGATAGAAAAAAAAAATTTATAACGGTTATTAACGGTACCTGTCATACAACCGATTTTTTGGTTTGCAAATTTCTCGTTAACTACTACACAGATTTCAACCAAATTTTTTATACAAAAGGTCGTTTATAATTTTAACAATTTTGCATATAAAATTTTTCGAAATAAAAATTATGGATTTTTAAAAAAATATTGAAATTTTTTTTTTGAAAATTCAATATCTTGAAAACGGGATACTGATTTTTTTTTAATTTCGTGAAAAATTGTATTTTATTAAATACTAAAAGTTGGCATTCCAAATTTTATTTTAAAAAATGTTCAAGATTTTGTATACATACAAAATTAATTTAAAAAAAAAACCGCTCTAACGATTTTTGAATTTTTTTTTTATAAATTCACATTTATCAATCAAATCAGGTGGCATATTTTTTTTGAGCTCTTTCTTTTGTAGCTATTAAAATAACTAATTTATAATAATTCAAAGTAATCAATTATATTTTAAATGGTTTTTAAAACTTTTTTTTTTTAATGATATCATAATTTTATGGAACCAATAAATATGTACATATGTACATTGTCAATTTTAAGCTACGTGAAAGTCGTTATCTACGAGAGCAAGTTTTGTGCGATCCAGTCGTGGCCATTTTTTATATTAATATATATTTTTATAAAATAAACTATTTTATTGCAATGTATACTTTTTCATTCACAATAACTCATATACTAGTCGATCAACTTACGCAATACCGATTGAGAAATCATTCGATGGTGATGATCGTTGAAAGTGCGATCGCTGATCGACAACCGCAATAGGGCCCTTTGCAAAAATTGATTATTTTTGCGAAAAAACAGTAATTTTATGTTTATTTTAAAAATTGCAATGATGTTTTATACTTGGGCTTTTAATTCACATACTTACAATAGTTTTTTTATTTGTTAGACTTGTGTTTTTTGTAAAAAAAAAATATTCGCCAAGAAGCTCAAGTTTAACATTAAAAAAAAAACGGCTGCAGTCGATTAGTTGCCCGTCGACGTAGCCGTAGCGGTCGCCTTCTTAGCCATTGTTCATCGCCACCTACAGTGAACATTATAATTTTAATTATGTGTTAATAAATTATAATGATACCACTAATTATAGTTATTAGGGGAATTCATACAAACGCGTTAAGCACAGATTAACCTGGTAAACATATACATCATTTTATATCGGTAGAAATGAACTGTCAAAATTTGTATGGGAAAAAAATTCTGCAAAACAGATAATTTTATCTCATGAATTTGTGCGGTAAGCGTAGAAAAAACCTGATACACTGGGATAAGTCATTTGTGACGTTTAATTTGATTATTTTTCACGTTAACGCAAGCATTTTTAAGGTGGTGTTCATGTAAACATCTTTTAGAAAGTTATATTTTTCTGCAAAGTGGAAAATTATTTCGTTGCATGAATACACTTATTGCTATTCTTATTATTTAGAAAACAAAAAATACTACATAAAATCACAAAATATCATACAAACAACCATACATTTTTGTATCCTGTTCTATTTTTTTTTTTTTTACAGTTTCACACGTCCAGATGTAATTAAACGGCTTGTAGAATTGATAACGACAGAACCATCAGAAGACTTACCGCTTGCTCAACGATTTAGACATGCCAATATGGCCTGTGAGGTTTTGACTCTGTATGTTCGAAGTTAATTTATATATACTCAACAATGTTTAAACTATAAAACAATTTTCTTTTTTTTTCGTTATCTAGCGGCTTACCGTCCTTAAACGCAAAACTTCTGTCAGACAATGACATCCTACAAACACTGTATTCATATCTTGAAAACAAACCACCGCTAAATCCCTTACTTTCTTCGTTTTTTAGTAAAACCTTTAGTATGCTCTTCACAAAAAATTTCTATCAGGATTGGTTTTTGTATCAGAAAATGTGCCTACAATTAATCGAATACATTAAGTCACAGGGAAATTTCCTAGAATTGATTTTTCGGCATTTCGCCACGCCAGTCATGCCAGATCTGTTAATGCAAATGTTAAATGATGTCGAAGGAGGTGCCCTCAAGAAAAATCTATACGAAGTAAGTTTTCTCTTTTACTATAATTTATCCAAATAGATACTTAGTGGTGGTTAATTGATTTTAGTGGCTCACCGAAGAGAGACTAGTGGAGAGACTGATCGCAACCCTAGGCGATGCCAAAGAATCAGAAAAACATGCCAACGTAGCGGAATTCTTCTGTGAGTTAATCACACAAGGGCGTTCTATGCGACAAACCGAACAAGAAAATGATTCTTTCGAGCCAGCATTTGCCGGAAGTAATCCCTTGTTGCAATTAATCGAAAGCGAAGAAACTATAACCAATCTGTTGAACGTAATTTTGGAACCAAGCGTCAATGAGCACGCAATTATATCAGGAATTTTGGTTGTACTTACATTAGTTAAGCCAGTAGTGTTTGCGTAAGTAATTTTGTTTGTGACTAAACACGAAAAAAAAAATATTTTAAAATTATATTTAGCGATGATGCTGCAACAGATCGTGCAAGAATAATGCAAGAAAGGGAGAAAGATAACCATGATAACATTATTTCGACTGTGATTCTTGTGGTTGGACCACGCCTCAAAGATTTCATTGAAATTCTTCGAAACCCGCCTGTTGTAAGGCAATTTTTTTTTTTTTTTTTTTTATTAATCAAATTTATTGCATTTAATTTAAGAAACCTAATATGTTGATAAATGGAGCCAAAATTCTGCCGCCATTTGGCAGTACACGCCTGGAGATATGCCGACTTTTTACTGTATTACTTCAAACTGGAAATGAAGACATCACGAATAAGTTGGTTTTCATTTGATGGTTCATTGTTTTCTTATTCAAATACAATAATACATTTTTGTTTTCGAATTTAAGAATTTGTGAAACTGACTACTTCAATACAATACTCGCATTGTTTAAGGACTACTGTTGGAATAATTTCCTACATAGTGAAGTGGAAAAATGTCTACACATAGTATTCTCTCCGAGCCAATGTATTAACAATAGCAGTATCAATAACAACAATAACATCAGTACCCAAACAACAAAAGATGGTTCCTTTCAAAACGATGATGATCAAATAATGACGGATGAGGCTAGTAAAAGTCGAGTGAATATAGGAGATGGCGACAATAACGAGGGTGAAATTGATTTAAAAACAAAAGATCAGAAAACTCCATCCGCATTGCAAACATTTGTAAGTATTTGTGTGTGTGTTTTTTGTTTTTATGTGGAGCAATAACAAGTATTGTTATCTTTCTTTTTGTATTGCAGGTTATAGTTAACAGTAAAATAATATCAAAGCTCATCGATTGCTGGTTGCATAATAATGAAATGCAGTAAGTTGCTTTTTGTTTAAAATGTTTATTTGATAAGATAAAATGTACTAAGATTTAACTTTGCAACTTTCTAAATGATCAAAGTTAAGAGTCGCACGCGCTGTATTCCGATAAAACGAATATATAATACGGTTATGGCAAATACAAATTTCCTGGGGATGTTTACCTACACTACTGATCATTCGTTTAAATACAGATTTTTCATAAACTGTTTACGATTTCTCCATAGCGTAGTAGATTCATCTTTAAAATCTCACAAATAATATTTGGATAAGCATTATTTCGGTGTTTTTTTTTTTTTTATTTTCAGGTGATTTAAATTCGTGGCTTGCCGGGTAATTAGATAAAAAGCATTTCTGGTGACCATAACTACGGTTTTTCCATCATTTTTCTAACTTATCAAGTTGAATTTGGGGCTTTTCGGAGTTATGACCTGTCGTTCTTGAGGTGTTATAGCCATATTTTTTTTTTTCATATTCTCCCTATTTCTAAGGTAGTTGCGTACTTCGTCCAATCTTGTGGTCAATATAGCGACTGCTCTGACCATCGTCCTTATAGCCCCAAATTTCAGGCATTTCCTCTACGGATAGGAAACTAGCGTTTGGTAAAATTGTTAAATTCATTACAAAATGTCTTTAACTATATGTTATTTAATTTTTTGCATACTATTTTTTGACTGACTAGTTTATTTTGAATGTGTATTTAATCGAATGACAGAAAATCGTCGTTTTTGCGACTAAAACTGTTCAAATAGCCATAATACTAACAATTTTTGGGAAGGATTCAAAATCCTTCCTGGATCTTTATCCCCATATTTAAATTAAAAAAAAAAAACTGTAATAAGATTTGTTATAATTGTTAAAGGTTAAGCAAAAATAGTAAAAAGGTTTTTGGAAAAAATCTACGATATATCTAAACGAATTTAAATGAAATTAGGAACTTTTTCTCTAGCTGTGTTTTTTTAAACTGTAGGCCAATTCTTGAAGTCGCAGCGGATTGTATTGAAAGCGATATCTCAATTTCGACCGTCTTCGCTTCAGGTTATTCTCAAAAGCGAAAGTGAAAGAAAACGATCCTTCCAGTTTTCTCATTTTAATGTCAAGTATTTCCAGGCCACGTCCATTTTTAGCTCCACTCTCTCAATTTTTCAAAAAATTGACCGGCTACTTCTATTTTTACATCCACTTCTCAATTTTTCCAAAAAAAAAAAAAAAATGACAGTTGCTCTTGGCTGTCGAGACATTTTTAATATATTTTGCCAAGATCAATGTATATTTATTCGATTTTGTTACTATTGGGCTCGTCACACACACATTCGGTTTCATTCGGTTCGGTCTCTATTCGGTTTGTATTCGGCTGTGCCTGATATATGTGAAACGATAAAACGGCAAAAATTAAAACCTAATAGAAACCGTATAGCACCGAACGATCCCTCGACACGATTCGTTTTCATTCGGTTTCAAAACGGCACATATTCGGGTTTAGGACACACAAAGTAAACGTAACGTTCACACATATTCGGTTCGGTTTTTCTGAATTTTTTTTTTTTTGTTTAAAACATTTTATTTAATTTTAATTATTAGTGAGTACAAACCGAATATGAACCGTCTGTGTGTGATGAAGGGGTCTAGACGGAAACTGAAATCGAACCGAATACAGACCGAGCCGAATGAAACCGAATGTGTGTGAAACGAGCCTTATTCATAAAATAAAACATTTCGATGAACTAGTTAAGTTTGTTTTAAAATGATAACGTTAAGAAGGAAGAGAAGAAGATTATATTTGCAAATCCATTCATATTTTCATTTTTATTTTCCAATTCACCAACAATTCGTCACCTTGAAACATATAGCTTTCAAAGATATTAAAAATCAGCCATTGAAAGCGCTCCGCCGCGCGATCCAGAATCAGCCAATTGAGTTTAAAGTAATTGTTTATCACTTTCTAGAATGTTTGAAAAAAAAATCGTGTATAAAAATTCGCGTTCCAAATTTTGTTCTGAAAAATGTTTTCAAAATTTTAAATTAAAAAAAATACTTTTTTTTGCAAACCGCTAAAACGATTTAAAATTTTCTTTAAATTGGATTATATCAAAATGTTTAAAACCTTTTTTTTTTTTTGAGAACTCAATGTTCAAAATGATGTTATAAAGAAGCGTCCACATTATGTCGATCAACATCCTTAATTTACATTGTCGATCAACATGCTAGTGTGTACGTATTGAGTTTATACTGTCATTGTATCATGTGCCTAACAATGTAGGCACAAAAATCCATTTTCATGCAATGTCTATACAAATTCAATTGCTTTGTTGCTGTGGTATAGGGCATTTCGGAAGCTCAATAGGTACGCCCATGGAAACACTCATGTACTCAATTTTCCACGTCCATTTCATTTTAAATAACAATACAAATAAGACCACAAACGAAAAGAAAACAGTTTCTTAGTACAAAAATCACACAAAACAAATACCTACATTATCCGCAAACCAATGCACATATACATATATGTAGATATAAATGACAGTTGCGTTGATCAATATTGTTGATTTCTATCCATTTGATTTGGATTACGTTAGTGTCAACAATACTGATCGACTCTGTTGATCTTCACGTCCTCATCAACTCATCATCAGCTGCATTAGAACCAAAAATAACGGCCTACCATACAAATGTCAAAAAACCGGTTTGAAAAATCTTATTTTGGTCGAAAACAGTTTATACTAATTTAATTACAAAAATTTGATGGAATTTAATCTAATTAACACGATCTACTTTAGAGTAAAAAAAAGTTTATTTTGCCATGTTACTAACAGTACCTACTTCCAATAGAACCAATTTTTGGATGATCGACCTTCTGATTATTGGATAAACTGCTTTGACTTATGTTTGTATACAGAAGTTTTAAGAATCCAAAAATAAAATATTTTTTATCTTTAAAAAAGGATTCCTTTTTTGAAGTGAAACTTCTTTATTTAGGGTGCATTATGAAACTTGGTACAAAAATGAGGAGAAATAAAATCAGCAAAGTTAGATGTTCAGAAAACTGAACTGATTTTATAATGGTGCATTCACAATTAACTGGTTGGTTTACATAACACTGCGCAAATGTTTCAAGTTTACATAGCGGCTGCAAGGAAGGTAGTTAACTTTTTTTTTTAGATCACATTAATGCGTTGCAATAAGTGTACGTGCACACGGTAATAACTATGCAACCAAAGGTGGTATTATTTCATACAAATATGGAAAACTTATGATATAAATAAAGCAAACTTTTCACTATATCCATTTGTTCCAAATAGCTGTTCGGGACATTTTTCCAAGATTAAATAACGCAAATCGTATTTACATCAGCAAGCTGTCTTGCACCCTTTGTAAACCTGTATTGAGTTGAAATGTGCTTCAACCAACTCAACTCTACTTCATGAACGTAGTCTAGTCTAAATTTGTGACAAAAAACCAGAGTCTAGTTGCTTTGATAGATGTACTGACGAACATCTATTTAAGCACTTTGTATTTAGATATGCGTAGTAAAATTAAAAATATTCAATTTTATTAGTTTTTGTTGTGAAATAAATTATATTCATTCCATTCCTCTTTATGTTATCTCAATATCATTCAAACTCAACTCCAAATTAGACGTTGAACTCAAATGACTCGAGCCTTATCCAACTCGAACTTCCGATACTTCTTATTAATGGCGTATTTAAAGGAAATTAAAAGAAAACGTCTATAAATCCTTCACCTATTTTGTTTGTATTTATATTTATGTACCTCGTACATTGCTCACAATTGTTTGTATATTGGTTGACAATTTGACTTTAAACAGATTTCTCAAAGATAGTCGATAATGTATACCCCGCTTAAGAAATGTATTAATTTTATATTGTCTCATTGTGAATAACGAACAAAAATCTGTTGTGAATATAACCTATTTCGTTTGACATTTAAAATAATTATTTGCCATCAGTCCGCCAGACTATTTGGCTCAAAGCCAGTTATGGTTAATAAGTGGGCAGGGATTGTGGTAATCAAATAGTTTAGGCCTGCGAAAATTTTTTAAATTTGTCAAAAGAATTTTTGTTTGTCGTTTTACAGAAAATTTTATGGATATCAATATGTTTAATAGCCGCATTACCAAGTTTAACAATAGAACAATTCACAATAGTTCTTAAAATTCACAGTTAATCAAATATAGGTCTGTTTAATGAATCTGTTCGGAACAGAAAAGATCAGAAAAGTACAAGATTCATATGTTCCGTGAGTAAAAACCTTGCACTAAACTGTTCTAACTTCTGTCATTTTGTGTTCAATGAAGTTTTCAGAACAGGTAAGTGTTGATATTTGGTAGCCATAGAAGAGCTGTTAGTTTTTATATGTTAAAGCCATCTTTCAGCAAATATTTTTTGCAACGGTGAAGAGGTTTCACTTCATACGCGTGTACCCACTGCTACACTCACTCTTTTTTTTTTGAAGATTTGCCCCCGTATTTATAAAGAAAAAATAGTTATTTCAGCTCCCGTCTTTAGGAAAACTCGAACATAGAATAAGAATTTTCCGGACTCAAACTGAGGGCAATTGCTTACTGCTCCATTTGAATCCGGAATATATTTATTCCATGGTGCAGTTTTCCTAAACACGTAAGATGAAATAACTTAATATTTTTACTTTACATATACGGGAGTTGATATTTCAAAAATGGAACATGGTTTTTTTTAATCTAATTTTTATTACTTTAGTTTGGTGTTCCAAGTAAAATTAAAATATTTTTTTTTAACAGTTATATAACCATATTTTAATTTAGTTTGCAGAGGTTCATACAAATTGTTCAAGAATAAAATGAAATTTTGTTTTTGCCTCAAACTATTAGAACTAAGTAATTTAGAAATTTAAAGAAAAATTAATTCCATGTGCTTACATTCAACTCGTACTCATATAATGTACATACAACTGAACAATAAAATATCAAAGCGAAGCTACATTATCAGTTTGAAACCTACTTTTTTATTTTTATTCAACTTAACTTATCTCCTTGAGCTCTTTACTGATCCAAAGTTATAATATATTAGTACGGGAGGCGACCGTAGGTTCACCTAACTTGTCGCGGCTTCGGAAAAGAATGATGCCAACTCAAAGCTTCAGTCTTAATATTAACAAAATCGCTGGTCGGACAAGGTCGGGTAGAAAACGCAATTTTTTAGTTGCATTTTTCGCTTAGGATACCTAAACCATGATGGATTTTTATAATTGCGGTATGGAATGAAAGCTTAGACTGCCCTCTTTGCAAAACCAGTGGTCGGACAGACTTCTGTTGATTGTTGCGGCGAGTTCGACCACTTTTGTGAAAATTGCTATTTTCTTAACTTTTGAATTTAAAATGCATTTAAGTGGTAAAGGCTATTTTCTAGGCTATATGAAATAGTTTTACATAGTTTTCCACGTGTTGAACGCAAAGGATACAAAAAGAGCTGTTTTTACAAAAGTTGTCGGACTCGCCGCAACAGCCAACAAAAGTCTGTCCGACCACTGGTTTTGCAAAGAGGGCAGTCTAAGCTTCATTTCATACCCCATTTATAAAAATCCATCATGGTTTAGGTATCCTAAGCAAAAAATCCAACCAAAAAATTGCGTTTTCTATCCGTTGCCACCTGAAAAACCTTGTCCGACCAGCGGTTTTGTTATGATGAGTTGGCATCATTCTTTTCCGAAGCCGCGATGAGATAGGTAAACCTACGGTCGCCTCTCGCACTATATGTACATGTTAATATTAATAAATAATTAAATTAATTTTGTTTATATAGAAAAGCTGAAAATGGACGTCGTTTAGGCTATATGGGTCATTTAATAAAAATATTTAAACATATTACCGCATGTATATCAGAATCAGATCATATCGGTGCCTTAATTGAAAGTAATTTAAGTGATACTGAACTAGAACAGTGGCAGTTACTAGTCAAACCGGACGATGGTGAATTCACCATGGCATTAGCTGTACAAAATCGTATGTTAGCTAATTGCAATGCTCAAGAGTCGGTTGATTATAGTCAACATTTGCCTAAGGAGTTTCTCACTGACGATTTCACCACAGAGGTATATAATGACTTCACAGCAACACTGTAAGTTTCAAATAAGCATTTTACAACAACTGATGTTATGTTTTAAATCTTAATCAACATTTACAGAAACAATTTATACATCAATCTGGATGAAGATCCAATGACTGAAATATTTGAGGTAAGATATTGTCCATCCAAATTCAATTTCATTTCAAAAATCGTTCTCCATCTCATTTGTTTTTTTTTTTCTGTATTCTCATACAATTCTAAAAGATTCTCCGTCTCTATAGACGGAGGACGTGTACTTTGATGCGTTTATTGATCATCTTTTGAATGCTTCCGAAAAAAAGAATCAATCATCGTTGCACTCCTTCAGTCATTGGGATGCCGGTTCATCATCCGCCGGAGGAGGGAGAGGAGGTGGAATTGATCCATTTATTGATTTGTCACTAATTGGTCAGGAGGAATCGACAGATTGTAATGAACAGAGCTCAGCGCCAGTTGGCGGTTGGGCTGATTTTCCAACGGATAATTTTGCTGATTTCGATGCTCACTTCAGTGCGTTTAGCAATGACATGGGTGAGAGTATTAGCGAGTTAAATGAAAAGAAAAACCTAACGTTCCCCGATGAGGATGCCCCTGCCGTCAATTTATCGTTTATTCCTACGTCACCATCGCTCACAAAGTCAGAATTCGACAATAATGCCAATTTCGAGAAGACAACATCGATTGATCCATTTGAAGAGGACGATACAGAGGCTAATTTTGGGAGTATGACAACTGAGCAGACCAATTCAAATGAATTGGAAGACGATGCTTGGACGAGGACTAAAGACAATGAGTCTGTCACTAATGCGACTGTATTGTCCAACGGCCCAACAGTTATTCAAGATACAAAAGACATTGAAGAAATGTAAGTAAAATATCTTAAATATTTGTTTAAATTAATTGTGGATGCCAAATCAATTTGCTAAGCAGAATCAGCTTCTTAAGCTGTTCTTTTTTTTTAAAGTCATTTAAAAAAATGATGATTTTTTTTTTTTATAATTTTGTCGACACATGCAAAAAAAAAAAGATTAATCGATTTTTCTTAATATCGATCCCACTCCTAAAAGCTTCGTAATATGGTGTGGCTGGCTTCAAGTATTGAATGGAGAATTAACAGCCCTTATTACTATCCAAAGCGGTTTTGCTGAATGAAGAAAAAAACCTTAATTGTTTAAATGGCGGAAAAATTGTCGTAACCAAGCATCGCAAGAAGATGTGGTTTGCAGTATTGAATAGAAAATTAACAGATTTTTCCGTCCGTTAAAATATTTTACAGTCTTGACAACTTATTTTTTTTAAAGATTTTAGGGAAAAATCATGGGCTAACGGCGCGGCGTTAAGCCTAGCTCATACATATTTACCTCCTCGTAAAGTGAACAATCGTCTGTGGATAAAGTGAACATTTGTGGAGAAAGCGAGCATTTGTAAACGTTTGAAACCACAATGCATTAAATGTCCAGCATAAAACTGTAAAATCTTCATCAACATATTGTTGTACATTTTGATAGGGAATTAGTTCACCGCTCATGAAAGAAAACTCTCCTCTTTGTTCTCCACGCGAATTTACGAGCATAAATATTTATCTTTAACCTAAACGCGTACGTTCTACTTTTTCCTCAGCATAAACTGTCACATAAGTTCTTATGCTGAACTAAAATACTAAAAAAGTTCGTTTCAGCAAATTAACCTTAATATAGGAAAGCTGATTTTTCATACAGCCAAAAATGCTATTAGAAAAGTTTTTCGGGACGCTATACCACTTGCAAAATCCCCCATTTGGCTAATCGTTCTATAGGGCTACATACACAAACGGTTTCTTGTTCTTGCATATTTGTGCTAAATAACCTTACATATACGATGTTTAAATGTACAACAAGTTTTAAGTTTCATAATTAATTGTGGACTTAAAAAAATATGCATTTAGTAGGCGAACTACTCAAGTAAAAAGAAAAATAAAAAAGTTAAAGTTAAAGTTAAAAAATTAAAAAGTCATCTCAAAAATAAGCCTACGTAGAAAAAATTTGTGTCAAAATGAAAAATAAATATATTTCCAAAACTGTTGTCTAAACATTTTTCCGCCAAACCCAATAGTTTTGAATATATAGGACAAAGTTATTATATCAAATCCAATGTATTCTTGTATTTTTAGTTCCAACCAACTTAAAAACTCCTCCATCACCGAAAGCACCTTACTTTCATCTACTACAACAGCAAACCCCGCATTACTGTCAACATTCAACGAATACAAAAACGACGAACAATTAAAAAAGGCTTCATCAGAAAACAACATCACCCTAGAGAAGAACCCACCACCATCATCCACCAACGAATCATTGTGCCAGGAGAATGACAGCTCCACCAACATCATCATCTTAGATCAGGATAGTAACACGAACAGCTCACCTGCTGCTACAGCCGCCGAAGAAATCACGCCAGCTTTATAATTTTAAAATAACAAAACCCCCTCCAAATAAAAAAAAGAATATGAGAGAAAAATAATAAACAGTAATAAGAATAATAGTAGTTCATACATACATACATAATTATTATAATTATTATCAGTTATAGGTTTTTTTTAAATAGCAAGTATACATCTTTAAACATACAACAAAAAAAAAACGTTAATTATATTTTTGTTTTACAACACTTTTTCTTTCTAATCGCTCGCCAGTTATTGTTCTCTATTTTTTCTATTTGTTTGTGTGCTTTTTTGTTTTCATTTAATTTACTTAATAAAAAACAGAAAATAAATAATAGTTAACAAACTAAATTAAAAAAAAAAGCAAATCCTATAGTAATAAACTAAATCAAACCTCAAACCACAATCCCGCCCATTAAAACGATTTCAGAAAAAAAAAAAAAAAAAAAAGAAGTAAATTGCTTAGCAGCCCAGAAGAATATCTTCTAAATAATAAACAAAAACAACTCATTTATTTTATTTTTGAAATTACTTTATTTTTCATTAGAGCTAGATAGCATGCAGCTTCTATTTTATATTGTTTTTAGTTTTTTTTTTCTATTTTATATAGCAATATACACACTAAAATGGCACAAGTTTTTTTAAGTATCTTATCTATCTCTGAAATATCTGTGATATTAAATGAAGTTGCAGGGTATTAAGAAGAAAATATAAAACAAAAACGTAAAAAAAAATAAAACAAAGATAGATTTTAAATTTGCTTAATGGCACACATACACACACACAACATACATACACTTGAACAATATTTTCAATTAAAAAAAAAAAAAAACAATAAAACAAATGAAAATTATTACGAATTAAAAGAAAAAAAAATGCGGCAGCAGAAAGACCACAGAAAAGCAATATTATTAAAACTGAAAATAACATAAAATGTATCCCCCAGCAATTAATAATACAAACGAAAGAAGAAGATTTAAAGCAAAGTTAAGGTAAACAAAAAAAAAAAAAAAATAAAATAGCTATACAATTGAACAAAAAAAAATTAACTCAAAATAATTTAAGGTTTCTCCTCGGGTGAAAAGCAAACAAAAAAAAACATAAATGCAAGCATTACAGTGTAAATATAACAAAAAGATATATTTATAAAAAAAAAAACAAAACTAAGTTAATTCTTTGGTAGATAAACAAAAATAAAAGAATAATACACAAATGACGACGAATTTTTTGTGAAATGCAAATCCAAAAATGCATCTCTGTTATATAGAACTTACTCTTTTTTTTATTTTTGTTTGAGAACCTTTTTATCCAACAAAATCATTCCATATTCCATTGCAAGTAGAAACATTTATGTATGTATATCGCTTTCATTAAATCATGAACATTTTATCAATATAACGATCATTATCATTACAGGTTGTAAGATGTCAGAATAAAAATGGTTTCGCTTGGAAGCATTTCGCTCAAGGTCATCATCAGTTCCTAACAACAAAATGTTTAAAAAACAATCTTCTTTTCATTTTAAGCATTTTTGTTCGACCTACACACATGTTATATTTAAGGATGATACTGGATGAGTAACTGTTGCTGAACATTGAATACTCATACCCATACCATTATGTTCATAAGGTTTTCATCATTCTGTGAGTTAAATTTAAAATTTTATACAATTTTCTAAATTAATTTTATTCTGCTTCAAAACACCTCTACGCTTAAAAATGTTTGTTCATTCTGTTTATACTGATACCAGCAAATGGCTAAATGGAGTAAAAAGTTGAAATCCAAATTTTTAAAATTCTGAGGTAAATACGTGCAAATAACTAGTAAAAGTGACCTAACTACAGAAATAATTGTGTTTCGCCCAAGGTATAACAGTGGGCTCTTCAGTCAGTCTGTTTCATTCACTCCACTTAAAACAAAAGTAATTTCAATATTTTAATATTTAAATTTCTTCATCTTCTTATAATAACTAGTAAAGCTCATAAAGTAACTTTGATATTTTGAAGTTAAGCTTTTCATTATTTTCATCTAGATGCAAAAATTATTTATTCATACAAAAGTGGTATGAAAACGAGCTGCAGTCAAAATTGATTGGATTCGTTGTTATCGATCTTACTGTTACCAACTTTTAAAATACAATTAATTTAGGTATTTGTTTAATGTTAAATATCGGACTCTTACCAATTGGGAACCCTATAAATATGAGTGATATACAATCATGTATACCATCATGTAATTACGACTGTGAACCAGGCAACAACAAACCAACCAGTAGTTAGTGCTAAGGGACGGTTTCAAAAAGTAATCTTTGCCAGAAACAATTTTGCAAAAGTAAATAAGTTTAAACGCGAATACTAAATTAGTATAATATGTAAATTATATTCTTTTTTTTTTATTCAACTTTAAATTTGCATCAAGAGTATAGAAAAAAAAAACAAAATTTTTCAGATTTTTATTTTACCCCCTTCGTCCGCTTTTTTTCACTTAAAATTAATAATTATTTGATACATAGTGGGTCTTATTTTTGCACTAGAAGAATATAATATTGAGGTAAATTGAATGAATCATACACGTAAATCGAAAGTTTCGATCGAATCGTATAAGAGTATGTAGTTTATTTTTGTTTTAACCAAATTTTTGTTTCACTAAAGTTATAGCTAGTTCACGATTTGCAACCCGATTACAAGACTTTTTTTTTGTGTTGAGTTTCTGTCTTATTTGGTTTTCCATCCAATTTGGAGATCCGTATTTTTTGGCTGTTATTTTGACAAGTGCTTGTTCTCATTAGTTTATTTCAGTATAGAAGCATAATTGTTATGCAAATATAAAAATTAAAATATAATAAAAATATAATAATTGCATAATTGCTAAATGAAAGCAGTTTTTAATGAGTTGATGGATAACAAAGTACCCCGCATCCTTAATTACAACCTTTTAATCGTACTAGTATCGCCCACTGGCCTAAATTAGACATCCAAAAACTCACAGTCACAGACTCTAGAGTAAAACAATGGGGCATACCCAGAGTCGCAGATAGACCCAGCTTTAACTAAACTACAGTTTAAGACAATTTTGGCTCAATGAATACAGACCGATTTTAATTACAAATTGTTGGTTTTATATTTTTATAAGATAACTAACTTAGTATACTACACAAATAGCTTCAAATATTTTGTAATGATAAACTTAAACTTTTTTAATATGCACAGAGATCGGCAGTGCAAAAACAGATATGTTTGTCACAGTGTGTAAGTACGTGTCTCAAGTATATTCTGCACATCTCCGCAACAATGGCTTTCCAACAATATAAAATTTATCGAAATCAGTTGAATACTTTCTGGGAAAATGTTACTACAAAAATTTATCTATGGTTTTTAATTACATATATAGATATTCATAATTTAAAAACTCAAATTGCATCAAATGAAAAAAGAACTGGAATGAATAAAAACTGTTGGCAGATTCTTTTTGTATTTGTCGGAAGATACAATTTACAGATTCACAGACACGAAAATACACCATTCCATTTGCCACGAAAATAAAATCAAATTCTTAATTTACCAATGGGTATTGATCAAAATCCGCGTTTTGACGTTTTTTATTAATGGAAACCACACGTATCTGGATTCGAAAGCCAACAGTCTACCCTGGCCAAGTGCAAAGCTCCATCCCAGCAGTTTTTATGTAGATGATAATGCAGAAACCTTAAAACACGGACGATAAAATATCAAAAGCATTTGTTGAGTTAACCCAAAGCTGACTCGGGCTTAACTTTTACCTCACACTAAAAAAACAGGCCTTAAGATGTTATTTTTTTTTTAATTTTAAGCCAATTTTTTAGAAATAAGTAATTTTCGAGGACAATAATTCTTTTCTCCACCTTTTTTCGTATCCTATACGAACCACTATCTACTGATAAATTTTAAAAGAAGGGGGTGAAAAGTGAAATCAAAATCTGAAAAAAATAGGTAAATTGTTTTTAAACATTTTGATGGCTGTCCAAGAATAGAGATTTTTGACACGTTTATTCTTAGTCGAGACTCGAGGAAGAGCTGTTTGTTTGTATGAAAAAATAAGGTATTAGTGTTATTCACCATACAAAATAAAGACCGAGTTGGTACACATTATAACAACTAGCTATTCTTTATCATCAATTTTAACAATTAAATATTAAAACCAAAGTTGAAATTTATGTCGTTTTCGATTGGATATCGGAACAGTACAACTCCTTTTTGATTACAATCGAATTATTTTCTATTGTTCCGAGACTAATTTGTGAAATATTTATGTGTGTGTGCGTAAATTGCCTAATATTTATGTATAGTTTGAACGTTCAGTCGAGTAAAATGAATGTATTTGTGTGTTCCGGGTCTACTCCTTTATTAATTCCGGAACCAGAAAAACACTCCGAAAACATTACTCGGAACAGCCAATCGAATTATTTTGGAGTAAGCGGAGTCAAAAAGAAATAACTCCGAACCTCCAACCGAAAACGACATTAGTTTCAACAAGTTAACGACGATAGTTTCTGTGTTTTTGGGTACAATTGTGCGAACAATCTTGTCCCACAAAAGGATTATGCCTCCTGCAAACTGATATTGAGCGTTCATTGAGATTATTTTTGTGGTACACGCCTATTGATAAGTTTCAGATTTTCAACCCAAAGACATAGTTTTACCTATGCCCTTCAAATTCATAAACCAACTTTATAAAATTACGCGAATACATTGACAAAATAAATTAATTTGATTGAAATCTGAATTTACCAATGGAAAAAAACAATAAGTCTGAATATTTCATTTTCTTGAAAAAAAAAAAAACATAAGCAACTGATATACATACATATATGCCAACCAGATAAAATTTTGCAATCTATGAAGTTCAAAGAAAAAACACAACAAGATCTACTGGACAAGAAAAAGCAGCAAATTCAATTTGGTAAGTTTCAAGCTTCTATGTTATTGAATGCAGATTTATTTAGATTTTATTCGCTTTTCTTTATATAGTATATAATATGTGCGTACATGTACATACATAGCATTTCTTTGTTTTAAAAGTATTTATATTTTGAAATGCAGTAGGATCAGCTTAAGCTAATAAAATGAAATACAAAACTTAATTTAAAGGCTAGTATTTAAAAAAAAAAAAACTTAGTTCTTATTGTGTAATAGCTTATATGCACTTCCTCTCACTTATTGGTGCCTTTGGTATTCCTAACATGGAGGCATAAGCGTAAGTGTTAGAGGCAAATCCCATTGCAGATTTGGTGAGAACGCGAACATTGATATGTGGCCTTTGAATGTTTCTTTGTAGGTTCTGTTTTTAAAATTGTTTTATTTATGACGCTTTATTTGCACATTAAATTCAATTTGAAAATCGAGTATATGAAATTATTTGAGATAAAGAGGAATAAAATTAAAAATAATCACACATTATCTTGTCCCAGACGCATTAACCCGATCCTGGCGGTGGAAAGCGCTATTGATGTTTTCGAGTTCCTGTGTACGATTCTTGATCGGGGATGATTAGATTTGCCCCAACAACAATTTTGAAATTGGTTATTTGGATGGCTACATTTAAAGCTGTTCTTGATAAACACAAACGATAGTAGTGAGCCAGACGAGCGATCAGGTTATTTAAGTCTATTATATGAAGTTCATAGACATCCTTCCGTCTAACAGTATAATTCTCTTGTATCAATGTTAATGCCACTACATGAACATTATGCATTATGCTTATGACTACATTATGCATTTTTACTATGGTCGCTCAACCCTAGTGGTTTTCAGGATTATAGACAAAATTCCTACCATAGATTGGAGTCCCCAAAAGAATTGTTATACCTTATTTATCCTTTACTGTTCCTTTAATAATACAAAATCTTTTTTCTTGAAAAAAAAACAGAGTTTATAAGTGAAGCCTTTATCATCTTCCCAACCAAAACCATTGCAAATCCATTATCAAGCAACACATAAACCTCACCATCTCTATTTATAATATATACTTAAACTATGGTCCAATTAGAATCTTTAATTTTTTTTTAGTTTATTGCACTTTTAGCTCCAGAGTATGTGAAATAAATAAGGGTCTGATCATTATTGTAACATACATATATTAAATTAATATTAAGCGTGATACACGCACAATACAAAAACCATCCGACACGCCCTTTTCTCAAATTATTATATTAAATAATACAAACAACAACAAAAAAAATATAAACAATTTAATTATTGTAAAACAAAAATCGAAAAAGGAACACCAAAGTCTTCCCTCTTAAGTGTTAAATGAAAAATAAAAGATTAAATGTAAAAATACTAATAATACATATTATTCTGTTTCTCTTGGTATCCTTTTTCACATTTCAAAATATATATACATAGCGTTTCTTCTCTAAAAAAATATTACCACACATGCGCTAATCCATCACTAACTATAAGATGAAACAGTTTTAAATTAATTTAATATTTAAACAATATTAAATAAACAAAATAAAAGAAAAACAAAAAACATGTGCTTAGAATGGTACAAACTATATGACGAACAAATCAATGCTAAAACAAAAATTAATTAATTAAAAATTAGTAAATAATGAGAAAAGAAATAAATGACTTGTTTTGTATTTACTGTGTCTTGTTATTGTTAAGTATATACTATACTTCTACTACTATACATAATCAACTAGTAAAAAAAAATAAAAACTTTTTACTATACTATCTTATACATATGTATTTTATGAAAATAAAGAAAAAGCTAAAAAAAATATGATTTCTATACCACATACACACACGTCCAAAAATCAAAAGAAAACAAAAATATATTTGAAAAGATTGATTAAAGCAAAGCGCGTCCCGCTTCCAAAAATCCTTTCCGATCCTTAGATATTTTTACCCAAAATTAAAAAAAAAACTTTCCTTTACCTACTTTTAAAGTCTTATTTTTTTTTAAGAATATTAAAAGCAAAAATATAATGCTAACGAAAATAGAATTGATATCTATGTATTTAATATACAGCATATATTATTTATACCTTCTAGATTAGGATAATCCTATCGATGTCTATTTTAGTGAAAAGAATAAGATCAGTACACACCCACACGTAATTATAGAGATTGAATAATGAATACATAAGACATATTTTGTAGCTTTAAGACGATGAGCCTTTTCTGAAAAGAATAAAAAAAACAAATAAAAACCATAAAATTATAAAAAAAAAACATACCTACAATTTGTAAATAAACAGCTATTATTAAATTGATTACCTATATACATGTATATGAGAATTAAAAACGCTTGTAGTGATTTACAAAAAATAATAAAATAAATATGTATGCATGCATTATGACATTATTATGATGTACATACATATATAAGAAAATTGGTACACATAAAAATCTTATATAAATTCCTGACAGTTGTGAATATTTAAATCAATTGTTTTTTGTTTGCAAAAGTTTGTTGAAAAATTGATTGGTTAATGGTTATATAGAATTTCTGGCCTTAACATATACATACTGTGTTCTGATTTTAATTCAACAAAGACTTCGAATATTAGTAATAGAATATTAGACTTATACATATTTATTTTCTTAATTCAACTCAACTTTATAAAGGATTTTTCAATAGGGGCGGGTGGATGTTGAAATGGAACTAAGCAGAGCTGTGTTGTGCGGTAGCCAGAGAATTGTATTTGGGGCGTATAATAATTAAAAAAAAAATGTTTAAACTATTTTGTCCGTAATCGTTATAAAAAAAGAGTCCAAATATCCGTAGTTTTTCAGCTAAATTGTTGACATCAAACTCGTTATTAAAAGCTGCCGCATTTAATATTCAACCTTCAAAATATCTTTTCAAATCTTATTGTTTTGAAAGCGATTCACAAGTAACTCATATCACAATTCAATTCGGGACAAAATTTACTTTTTTAAATGCAAAATAACGATCAACCGTTTGCAAATTGCTTACTACATCAAATTAAGGCCCTGAGAAAAAGTCGCAAGTTACGGCAACTTATAGTTGTTCGAAATTTGCAACCAACACGGTCAGTGTCATAAATGTTGGAAAATATTTTAGCTTTAACCGATTTGAATAAAATTTAGCACAGATTTTTATTAGTAACATGATCACAGACAAAAGATAATCAAACATTTTAAAAACTAACCTTAGATTTTGTGTAAGGAAAAAC
The DNA here is from genome assembly GCA_949320155.1 of Melangyna quadrimaculata. Taxonomy (NCBI): domain Eukaryota; kingdom Metazoa; phylum Arthropoda; class Insecta; order Diptera; family Syrphidae; genus Melangyna; species Melangyna quadrimaculata. The sequence goes on from OX439484.1 coordinate 157,015,804, forward strand.
TAAGATACGAAATGAACTTCTGAAAAAAAATTCGGAGAATCAGACCCCTATGAATGACCATCTCCCCGTCCAGCCTACAGCCTCGGAAAGTCCCAAATATTCCATTATGTATGGAATATGACAGTTAATTTCTATTTTTACTCTTATTATTTAAGCCCTTGTGACACTACATTTTGTATTCATTTTTAAATCATTAAATCATGCTTAAATGTCAGCCTAGGGAAAAAGAGAAGGAAAGTTTTTTAAGAATGAAAAGGAACTTACTTAATATTATTTAAAAATAAAAATTTATCTATTCTCATTTTTGATAAATTAAAAATGAGGAAAAATTTAGTATCATACGGGCTTTAGCATGTTTCTCAATCAGTGCAACTTTTATTGTCAAAATGTTTTCGCTAATTTAAACTTTTTTTAGGTGTTTTTGACTGATGAATACGCCGCCCGCCCACTGCAGTTCAAACTATTACGTAAATCGCACGATTAGTTTAACAGCTTAAGGCTGAAGCTAGGTCCCATTGTAGGTGTCTGGCAAGTATTAAATAAAGTTAATCCCCCATCCCATAAAAATAACTCAGCTTTGAACATTTGTATGCAACTAACAATGGTTACCTCCTGATTATCGCCAGATTTAAGATTCTTAGTAACTATCTTCTGAGCTTAAATTGTATATCACAGACAAATCTTCTTTTTGGAAAAAGAAACGTATGTCTGGCGGCCCTGGACTCTTAACTCTAAAACAATATGGCATAAACCACTATATTTATTGATGGTTTTACTTCCAAAACAAATTCCGCCCTTGGGGCATAGTAAGGTTTATATGCGCAAATTTATTGTCATCATGTGTAATAGTTTCTCACACTAAGGCCGCTCCCTGACTTGTCGGTACGGTATCGGTAAGCGGGTTTTCTTACCGTACCGAAAGCATACCGATACCACTTCTGTCTCTTCACTTGTCGATATACTTTCGGTATTTAATCTAAAAACTCAGAATCCGGAAAAAAATGTCCTCAGAAGAAGATGCAATTGCATGTTATATTTATACGCATTTGCGTATAAAAAGAAAAAAATACTGGCGACATCCATACCGTACCGCTACCGTACCGACAAGTCAGGGAGCGGCCTAACTGTGATATTTTCTCACTTGGAAAGTGACGTTTTATCCCTTTCTAAAGTGAAGTCGTCAACCTCGTTCCGATCCGATAGTCGCCAGTAAAACACAGTTGCTAGTAAAAGTAAAACTTCTACGTTCCCTCCGTTCTTCACCCTTCTTACTGGAATAAGGCTGAATGGCCAAATATCTTAACAAAATCCACATTAAAGGCAAATGATGCTAATGCATTGCAACACTTCCCATTCATTGCAATGAATCATATTTTTTTTAACTTATGCATTCATTGCAATGAATCATATTTTTTTTTTTCTTATGCAGGTGGATTTTTTTTCTTATGCAGGTGGAATTCCTAATTGTAATGATACTTTTAATATGCATTGCACCACTAGTTCCCTATAATTCAAGGTTTTTTCTTTATAATGCATTGAGAAACATTTTTAAATTGTAATTTATAAAAAGAATCAAGATATGCGATATGCTTTTTTTGACGATAAGAAATCCAGTTATAGATTGTGGTCAAGAGTCTACAGCAAATTTTGGTAATATGTATAGCAAAAAATATGAATATAAGGGCTGGTAGGTGCATTTGACGTTATATCTAAAGAGTATGGACATTTTTTTTTCTCAGCCTTTGGCGAGGGTGGGTTGTTGAAATTAGTCCTCCAATCAGTATGATATCGGAGAAATTTCCTTTGGAACGCCTACCTCGCTAGGCCCTAGTATAATTATCAAATCGAATAAATTTTGCGTGTCGGTAGATCACAATGAAAACTAGCGAGGCATCCGTCGGAAGAGAAAATTATTTCGCACGAATCGGAGGATTTTTACTCCGATAGACTTATCGGAAGAATACCTCTGAGCGAAAACCCTTGCTTTTTCGTTCTAATGGATTCTTTTCTATGTCCACATATTGTTAAATTATAAAAATGTTTGGTCTGGTCATACGATGTCAAAAATCTCTAGTACACAAATAAATTAGTACATTGATTTTAGAAAAAATTGTTTTTCTTTTGGCTAGATTTATGTTGCTGTTCAGCAATCGTACAGCTCGTTGCTATAATATATCCCCTTCTCTACTTACCATTTATCCTGATAGAACCAAAAAAAATACCCAATAATTTTGCTCTTGAAACCACCTGAAGCGCTCCGCCCAACTCCTTTCCAACAGTTCACCTATGAAATACAGCTGAACTGGCGCACTTTCTATACTTACATAATTGAATTATTAAGCAAACTAATAATTCTATAGAAGCCTTTTTGAATTTAAATTTTAAAAGAACAAAAATATTGAATGTTATGCTAGCCTTAACCATGATAATTCGTCAAAATATTTTTATAATTATCAGTTTATCACAAACTCTTCACATTCGCCTTACCATTTAAAATCATGTTTTGTTCTCAATTGCAAAAATGTTTACTTGTTAAATTTTATTTAAAACCTTAAACAAAAAATAAAAAAAAAACTCGGCTCGTGAGAAACAAAAATGTAACAAAAAATATCTGTGTTCCCGTTTCCAATTTTTTTCGAAATGAAAATCAACACAAATGCATGATGATTGATTGTAATTATTATTGTTAAATTTAACTCTTAAGACATATTTAAATGAAATATTTGAATGAATGAAATAATTATTATTATTGAATAACAAACAAACAAAAAACAAAAAAAAAAAATTCATTATAGATTTGATCCTTTCGGATCTGCGCAGGACTTAATATTATTATTAGTGTAAAAACAAACAAAAAAAACCTTTTTTGTAATGGATTTATTGTAATTATTTTGGATTGTTCTTGAAAAATGCTTTAAATAAATTTATTTTGAATACCAAAATGTGTGTTAGTATTTGATTATAACCAATTTTATATTGATTAACTGTACATTCATTTTTAGTTTTAGTTTAATTTAAATATTTTTCGACTTTTCAAAACGAACATTGCTGTCCTATTTAATGCAAGGGTGAAAAGGGAGAATTTAAACAGAAGCATTGACACGTATTGAATTGTTGTTCTGAATTACCAATGGAACAAAGAATTCTTCAGTTTGAAAAATTCAAAATCTGTCCTAGATGTATGAATAAATTATACATGAATCTTATACTTTATATCACGCTTATAATTTAAAAGAAACACACTAAAAAGTTTGCTTTTAAAAATATATTCTTATATAATTTACTACAAAAAATGACTCGTTTGTATAAAAAAAAAGTTTGTATGTGAGTGCATAAATGTATACATAAATAGAAATGGAATAAACAAAAAAGAAAAAACTGTAACAATCCCCACATTTTTTTTTTTTTTTGTAACAAAACTTAAAACAGAATTAAGTTAAAAACAAAATTAGATCTAACACTACATATCCTGCATTGCTAAAATAATATTCTCTAGCGCCGTCCTAGCATCGGATAGAGGAAATCTTTCCAGAACATGCATAGCTGCAGTGGTGTGCTTGTGCTGCAATTCTTTTGTTCTCTCTAATCCAGGTCCTTCAAGAATTATTTTGTGAAGCTTTTGGTAGGAAATATTCTCTATTGAAACCATGCCTTTTTCAATTTCATCATACAATGATGGATCATGTTTAAGGTGGAATAAAACTGGAGCACTGATCAAACTAAATGTAGAGTCTTGATAGTACAAACAAAAAACGGTGATAAAAATGTGTGTTTGAGTGAAATAATTGGTTTGAGTTTTACTCACCCGATGGTAATGTGTTGCTATGGAAAGGTTCAGCATCAAGACATGCCTGCCAGGCTAAAGATAAATGTTTACCAAATAAATAGCCAAGTTTTTGCATTTCCTCATTTTGCCCGGCTAACTTTAAGGATCCTTGGCAACTTTTGCCCAATAAACTGCCAGCATTTAGGATATGACGAACTTCCCATTCTTTTTCAGGATCTCCAAATGTAGATTGCACATCGATGGGTATAAGCGCATCGGTTTCGGTGAAATCACTAACGAATGGCTTTGTTTGTACTGCATTGCGTGGATATGTCGTACCCGGTTTGGATGGAAGTGGATTATTTTGTTCATCACGATCTCCGATGAATTCAGACTCACTAAAATCTCGAACAGCCGACGAGATGAGTTCACAAATGTCTTGATTGCGCAGATTCGCTAATTCAGCACAAGAATGCGCTAGCAGATAATCACCAGTAAGAAGGCCAATTTTATTGCCAAATGTCATGTCTTCATAGTTAGCTTCGTCTTTTCCGGCTCCAGTGGTGCGTTGCAGGTTAACCAAACTCTAAAATTAAAATATTAATAACATACATAATACAAAATCATTTATATTTTCCCTTTGCTATATTAATAAGCTTAGTATAGACGGTTAGCAATAGAGCGAGTTATTCAGCCCTATCACGAATTCTATCGTATTCGGAAACCTTAACGAATTCCTCTAAGAACAATCACCGAATACCTATTTTTCTAATGGAAATTTATAAAGGTTTTTCCGATACGATGCGATGGAGTCTGTGGTCGTTTTCTCTGAGATTCGATTGCGTTGGAATTCGTGATGCCCTATTATAAAATTTGTATTTTGTAGTTCGTAAGAGAGATTGCTATCAAACGTTTGACAATTGTTTTTTTTTTACCAGTAACGGTACCTGCCAACAATTTAATTTATCCACTGATAACTTTCAAAAAAAAGTCTCGTAAGAGGTTACGGTTGACGTTGTTGAATAGAGAACTGACAGGCCTTTGCATTGTTGTTCAAAATTTTACTGATTTTAGCAATTTTTTTTAAACGATTTTTTTTTTATTGAAAAAAAAGCATGGACTACCCCCTGTCACTAAAAAACGATTTTTTCACGAAGATCTCTGGAACCCATTGAAATGTACATAAATAGAATGGTATTGTCAAATGCTATCAGCACATCCAAAGCAAACCTTTTTACAAGGCTTAGTTTCTGGTATATTTGCATTCAAAGTTGTTTGTTTGAGTTTTGAAACCTTGGATATCCTTGGATGCCTACAGTTTGTCCGACTGGGCCTAAGAACAACCCAAATTATTTTTTTTTTTTAATACAGATGGCAATAAAAAGTTTAGCCCGTAGCGTAATGGGTAGTGTTTTGGACTGTCACGCTGGAGTTCTGGGTTTACTTCTCAGCCTCGTTCACCTAAAAACTAAAGTTTTTTTTTCAGGGATACTGCAAGGCATTGACAACACCTCCAAGAGTATCACTTGTTATGTTATTATCAAGCGCTTCTGGTCTAGCCGTTCGAAATCGGCATTAAATTGTAGGTCCCTTCCATTCCTGTGGATACGCGCCTACAGGAATGGTTGCGAGTTGTTAGTCACAAGACCCTGGGGACCTATTCTGAAAAGCGCGGCGGATCGTATTGAAAGCGATATTTCAATTTCGACCGTCTTCGCTTTAGGTTATTCTCAAAAGCGAAAGTGGAAAAAAGCGATCCTTCCAGTTTTCTTATTTTATTGTCAAATATTTCCAGCCCACTTCCATTTTTACTTCCACTCTCTTAATTTTTCCAAAATAAATTCTATTTTTACTTCCACTTCTCAATTTTTCCAAACAAAAATGACAGTTGTTCTTGGCCACGATAAACAGAAATAAGGTGTGCTCATTAGATACACCCAATTCGCTATCTAGCTTGTGCTGTTACGTCATCTTCTAGTTAGACAAACGAGATTGTTTATTGGAAGTTTTCAATTGGTTTTTGTTATTTTATTTGTTTTACGGTTTAAAAAGTAAATTTTAAAATTTAAAAATGGTTCTGTGTGCTGTTTTGGGCTGTAATAATACACCGGACAGAAAAAAACTGTGAACAAAAATTAAAATACATATCACTATTTCTTGAAAGACGCTTAAATGTGCAAATTGTGGATTAGTGCTTGTGGGAATAAAAACGATTATACTTTAAAACAGTCGTGATTGCTCAGGACATTTAGTTGAGAGTGACTATACAGTTAAAAATATGCTTTTAGAGTAGAGCTTTAAAGAAAGAATCAGTACCATGACCCTTATACATCCTGCAGCTTTAGTTGGTACATACAAAGTTGGAAGGTGGACTTAGAAACCAAGTGATACATTCTTTGAAAATTTTACTTTAATAGCCATATTAATAAAAACAGCGCTTAACTCACCTGTAACTTTCGAGCTCACGTGTCAGCGTGTATTAAGAGACAAATGGTGAATTAAAACGTATATTTACTTATCTTATTTAGCCCTTCGCTAAACCACCTTCCTTGTTGGTTTCGCTAGCTAATAAAGTGGCAGAAATCTAACTCCTAGTCCATCACCAGTTAATAATTATAACTTGCCGCTAGCTCCGTTTATTAATATGGGGATTAGAAAACATTTTTATTAAAAACAATAAGGAACATTATACAGAAGGAAAGTTCCTGGAAAACCATTTAAAAAATGCTGAAGCTATTTAGACTAAGTGCAAAAGGACTATATTTCTTAAGTGTAGACTGTATTTTGGAATTAACCATTTAAACAAATTATTTGTAGGTGAAATTAACTTTAAAAATAGAAAAATTATAAAATAATCCAATGAGAACCAGATGACGATGACGTCACACCACATCTGTCAAACCGCAATGAGCATACCTTATATCTGTTTATCGTGTTCTTGGCCGTCGAAGAATTTTTTGATGTGAAACATCTTTTTTAATATTTTGTGCCGAAAGAATAATTTTTTGTATTTATTCGATTTTGTTGCTATTAGTCATAAAATAAAACATTTAAATGAACCAAATAAGTGTGATTTAAAATGATAATGTTAAAAAGGAAGATAAGAAGATATAGGGTAAATGCACTAGTATCCGGACAGTGCTAGTGTCCGGACACTTGGTCATTTATTTGAAAAAAATAGGCATATTATACAATGACGGTAAATAAGTATCAAAATACAATCTTTTATGTATTTAACAAATGTATGCAAAGTTTCATGTACATTAACGCAGCACTGTAAGAGTTATGCGTCTTTTCAGTTTTGCAGGTATAAGAGAAACATTAAAACGTCATTTTGAGTCTAAAAAAAATAGTGGAAGCGTTTAAAACATTTAAGTATTTTATGCAGTATAAATTAATTTATTCTAATAAAAAGTGACTAATTTGCTTTAAAAAATAATAGATTTTATTTTTTAAAGCATAAATGTTAATAAAACTTAAGTTTTTGTCAAAATATTTGGTGTCCGGGTACTGAAACAAATTTTTTTCTTCATTTTCAGTTTCCGGACAGAGTGTCCGGATACTGAAAATAAGATAAAAATATTAAATGTATGTTTTATTGACCTTAAATGAAAGGTACGAATATTCTACATGATTTTATAAAAGAGAATTGTATTTTTCTCACGGATTTTCAGTATTCGGACAGGGTTTTCTGAGTGAGGAATCGGCTGTCCGGATACTAAAAAATAAAGTCCAGTATCCGGACAAGTGTATTTTGTATGAAATTTAAGGATTTTGTACATTGTAACTTTAATCACATTTCGAGGAAATGATCCTTTAGGTCCTTACGAAATTTAAGGCCCTTAATGATATTGGAAGATACAAATAAAGCACAATGAAAACGGGTGCTAAATATGACCCTTGAGTCGGCCAACTTGCTATGATTGTTTAAAAGAAAACATTAATTGGACAAAACCTAACGAAACTTTTATTTTATAACAAGGAATGTAGCGGCGGATTTAGAGGAGGTTATTAGGACTTAAACTGCCCACCCCACAGCTTATACCTAAAGTGTTTTAATCATAAAATGCAAAACATTACAATATGTAGAGTTCAAACCAGATCTCTTGAATTCAAATTTGTATAGTGTATTTGTTTAAAAATATGGTGGTTTTGAAAACTCCAGCGATTTAATTAGGTTCAGTCTATACGTGCTGTAGTGGGTCTAGTTCAAACTTAAAGTATTCTTAAACATAAGACAAACAGAAAGAATTATAATTCCTAATTTCTATACACCAGATCCGACAAGAATTAGACTAAAATACGGGTTTTAAAAAAAATACAAGTGCAAAAATAACCGATTTAACAAAACCTTAGCTAGGCTCTGAAAAGTCTTGGAGCTTAAAGGCTTAACTACATAGGGCTATTTTTGTACAAAAGTACAAAAGTGAGAAATAAATATCTATTCTAAAGACCACTGCCTGCAAAAAAACAATGAAAAATTGTGCATGGTGGTTTAATATATGTGTCAGAACAACTTTCGTATGTTTTTTTGCAAGCATATTTCCCTAATGAGCATTTTAATTTCTCACTTTTGTACAAAAGTAGATCTATGTAGTTATGGCTTAACTCTAAAACTGTCAAGCCTCAAAATGTAGAGTAGATATAAATAACATTTAAAGCTTTATAATGCACGTGTACATGGGATGTTCCTACGTATATACCTACAATCGAATTTTTCGTGTATTAACACGTATAGGGTCTTAGTTGTACACGTGTTTTTAGTAATACAGGTGTATTTAGTATTACATTATCATAAACATAGTATTATGTTATTTAAAACGATTGTTGAACTAAATTACAGCTAGCAGCTATTGTCCGCAAGCAGCAAAGAATTATCTAAACAAAACTAGCCGTATTTGCCACCAAGGTTCTAATATCCGTTTGGGAGGTTCAAATAGGAAAAAAATAAACACCGTTTTTTTAATTACACGTGTTCTCTGATTATAAATATATTCTGATTACACGTGTATTTTGATTACAGGTGTATTTACAAGTTATACATGTTAATAATTTTGTATGACTCGTGACACGAAAACAAGAGTAATTAAACACACGTTTGAAAGGAGATATTCATTACAACTGTACCTTTATAATATACGCACGTATGTAATTAATGTATCAATGAGCGAAAAAGTTAATTAGAAGAAGTTGAAGAAATTTAAATATTAAAATATTGAAATTACTTCTGTTTTAAGTGGAGTGAATGAATAAAATTCAATTAAAAAGTACAAGTGACCTCAACTCCAGAAATAATTGTGTTTCGCCCAAGGTATAACAGTGGGCTCTTCAGTTAATTAAAATAACTATATTTTATAAAAAATTACGATTTTTCATTAATTCTATTCAATAATGCACTAAAATTTCATACAAAACAATTGCGTCCGGATACTAAAATAAAAGCGTCCGGAAACTAAATTTTGCTGTCCGGATACTAGTGAAAATCGAACTTTTTTGAATTTTTATGATTTTAATTTTTACAATGTTATATTTGCAAATTATGTTGACACTTTATTATTAAGACACATCTACACTCTTTGAAACAATAAAACTATCCACGGTAGCATTTTTGTTTTCAATTCCCCACCAATCCGTTACCTAGGAACCTATCGCTTTCGTACAAAAAATCGAAAGCGAAAGCGCTTTTGGGAATAAGAAAATGCAAATCCGCTATTAAAAGCGATCCGCCGCGCTTTCCAGAATAGGCCCCCTGGTTCTTCACGAGCTGTTGTAGTTTACTGCACATCAAAATGTTCCGAAAAAAATTTGTTTCTTGATTAAAAAGAAAAATGAAAATTTAATATTTCAAAAACGAGTTAGTGAATTTTCTTTAAATTAAACCTTAAATTCATAGATGTAAAAATTTTCTATATATATAAAAATGAATTGTTGTTCGTTTGTTCTCTTATATCTCAAGTTTGGCAGCTCCGAATTTGATCATTTTTTTTTTTTTTTTGTTGGAAAGGTATTGTTCTGTAGCAGGTTTGTATGTAAATAAAATGACTTTGTGACCGCTAACAATTTGTATGCCAAAAAAAAATCAAAGTAAAAAAAAACAACAAAACGAAGAAAAATCAAACAACATTTGTTTATAGAATCAAAACGGAAATTCAGATTTTATTATTGTCATTCAAAGTAAAAAATCAAACAAAACAACAAATCGAAACAAAAAATTCAGTGTTTATAAATCATGAAAGCTGTTTATGATGAGAAAGGTGGATTTTATTTTTTGGATGCACCGGATGTACCGGAAAGACATTTTTAATTTCACTGATTTTAGCATGTATGTTTGTATTCGGTCACAAAACAAAATAGCATTGTCGCTCGCTTCATCATGAATTGCTGCTACCTTATTGGAAGGTGGTCGAACTGCAAATTCTGCACTGTAGGCTGAATCTGGAAAGCGCGGCGGATCGCTTTCATTGGCGGATTTTTATTTTCTTATTCTCAAAAGCTCTTTTGCTTTCCAATATTTGTTTGAAATCGGTCATAAACTTTTCGATCACCTAGAAACCCATCATTTTGAAACAAAAACTGGAAAGCAGAAGCCTTTTTAAGACTAAAAAGCGATCCTCCGCGCTTTTCAGAATCGACCTACTGAAGTTACCATATTGAACATTCATATTAATGAAACACCCACATGTAACATTCCAAAGAACTTGTGAACAGCACAGGTATTACAACAATGTAAGATTATTGTGTGGGATAAATGCACGATGGCTCATAAGAAATCATTGGAAACTTTGAATAGAACATTGAAAGATCTTCAAAACAATCAAAATTTATTTGGTTGTGTCTTTATATTATTGGCCGGTGATTTACGGCAAACATTGCCCGGAGTTCCACAATCAACTCCAGCGGATGAAATTAATGTATGCTTGAAATCACCTTATTCGTGGAGATCTGTCAAAACATTCAGATTGACAATAAACAGCTATGCGTGTCCAATTGCAAAACGATTCATCGACCGTTTAGTTTTCAAAGCAGTCGTTGAATATTGGAGTTTGCAAAAAGGCCCATTGATGATGAATTAATAACATTGTCGGAAAATTTTTGTGAGACTACCCAAACTAAAAAAGAATTGATTAAAAAAGTTTTTCCAAATATTGGACAGCGATACAAAGATAATGCTTGGTTGAGCGAACGAGCAATATTGCCAGGAAAATATAAAGATGTTAACGATGTTAATTGGGATATTCAAAATGGAATAATTGGTTAATTAGTATCATATAAGTTAAACGATACTATTATAGACGAAGATGACGTAGTGAACCATCCAACAGAATTTCTTAATTCACTATAGATTTATCAGGAATGCCACCCCATAATTTTCGATTAAAAGTCAGTGTGCCAATCCATGCTTCGCAATATAATTCAACAAAAACTTTGCAACAGAACTAGACTTGCTGTTAAGCGCTTAATGAATAATGTAGTCGAAGTCACAATTTTAAAAGGAAAGCATAAGGGAGAAGATTTTTTACTCCCCGAATTCCGATAATTCCATCTGATTTACCATTCAATTTCAAACGGATTCAACTTCTAATTCGCCTTGGTGTTACAATTCCAGTCTTTAGAAGTTTGTGGCAGAGATTTAGAATACCCAGTATTTTCACATGGGCAGTTATATGTTGCATGCTCCAGAGAAGGCAAACCATCAGCGTTATCTATATATTCCACAAATAGAAAGACAAAAAATGTTGTATACCAAAGAGCGTTACAAAAGATAAACATTTTGAAGAGAACTTTGACTTTTTATTAACGACCAGCGAAGCGGTCGCAAGCACCCTAGTATTGTATAAAGGCTGCCCCGAACCAAAGCGAAAGCGGCACATTCGCCGACGCGGTGTCAGTTTTTGTTGTTATTTAGCATAGTTTATTTGACATTTTTGTTGTGAATGATTGGCCTGCATAGCCAATTTTCCACGTTGGTTTGGGAGAGCCTTAAACACAAAAAATGTTACTATTTATGTAATTTTTGAAAAAAAAACTGATGTAATTGTTGAAAGGAAACAACAACAATTCTTAACAAGTAGAAAAATCATCTACCGGACGATATTGTTTGTGTTTAGAAATGGAAAGTTATCTTTGCAGTGCTACCAAAAACCAAACTTTTAAATTTATGACTTCTAACAAATTTTTATTCATAAAACTTTTTATTTGGTGGAGTTTTATTACAAATCCCAAACAAATTTGCCAAATTTGTATTTTTTTACTGTATGTAAGTGATAAAGGTGTAAGCATACACAAATAAAAAACCTTGGCTCTTGATTTTTTCCTTCCTTATCTAAACAATAGAACTCAATTCAACAATTCCCTGCTTTCTTCTTCCTTACAAAAAATTAAATATTTTATTCTAAACACGTTCAAGAGATCAAGTTGATGTCATTAATAAACATACAGTCGTCGTCAATCGGTCGGTAACTACACAGAATGATATGTTAATTATTTGTTTAAATATTTAATCTTCACAAATAAGATACAGCTAACAACAATGAAAATAAAGGCATGTCTAATATTTTTTCCGATTTTTTTTTCTAGCTGAGGTGTGGAAACTTAAATTTCTGAATAATTTATGCAAATAATGTTGGAACTTACATTATGGACCAAATGAGAAATACGAATCATCTCGGTAATTTCCGCCAATGCCCTTTGCGAATGAAGTACTCCTGCACTTTTGTCTTGTTCCATATCAGGAACAGACGGTGCATGACCTGCTGCCTTAGATATTAGTAAAACAATCAATCCCCAAGCTTGCATTGTATTTTTCCCATTGTAGAGTAAATGTCTGAACGTAAAAAAATAAATTTTAGAATAAAACAAAACCGGATCGATAGAAGAATCTTGGAAAATTACTTGGCAGTCTTCAACAACGGATGATTGCTCCCCACCAACTTCCGTAGATGCAAGGCCACATTGGCGATTTCATCGCTAAGCAGCCACCGAAGGCTGAGGAACGATGTTGGATAGCCAACAATGCGTTCGGCTTCACTGACTGCACGATTCCAATCGTGCTTCGGGACCTGCTTAGTGGCTAACTTCTCATGGCACCTTTGAGAGACACACAGCGAACGCGTTTGGGTGAAAGTCACAGGAAGTTGAACCGCTATTGAAGAAAAGCGATACCTCACTTGTTGCATAAGATGCTTACTTAACATAGTTTTAAAGGAAGGTATTTTACAGAAATAGGCACTTTTTTTTATATATATGAGGGATGAACTATGGAATGGGTATCTCTTAAGGATAACGATAACGATATTTTCAAACGCACTGCACTATTAAAAAAATAAATAAATAAAGCTTTAGCCCGACCGTCTTCGTTGAAATCGAAAAGTGAAACTCTTGTGTTGAGCAAACGGCGCAATCACACCGAAACCAACGACGAACAACGACCTACTTTCTTTTGTTTTGTTCGTCGTTTTTTCTTCTTCTCTGCTGCCAATTTATTTCTTGGTATTTCTTCGCTCTCGGATGGTGCTTTCGTAAACAACATCGGAATGCAGCTCAATAGCCAGCGAATGAACTCTAGCTGCACGGTGCAAGAGTCGTTCGCAGGTGAGGTAACTTAAGGTGAGTCTATTGACAAGGTGCGCCCAGCCATCTATGTTTTTACTATTTGAGGTTGAAGATTTAAGTGTAGTCAAACTATTCTGCAGTTTGTGCTAAGTAAAGGCGAAGTGGTTAAGTTAAGTTGAGATTGCCACTGCTAACTTTACAAGAAACCTGTACGGAAAACCTGAAATGTTTTGGATTTTGTTCGTTCCTCGATTTTGCTTTGACAGCGACGTTTGGTGTGGGAAATTTTTGACGTTAGTAACATGACATGTGTTTTGTCTATTGGGTAATTTTTAAAACAGGCATGTCTAGGAGGGAGGTTTTAGTTAATCAGCCATTGTGAGTTTCACCCGGAAAACATTTCGCCAGAAAATGTTTTGCTCCACCGGATTTTTAAAAGCTGCAAGTTTCACCCTCCATTTAAAAACAAGTGTGGCCTCGTTCGCCACCAAAAATTAAATGGAAATCTTGCTTTAAATGACATGATGTATTTCACACGTGTCAATAGTGCCATTAAGGGGAATTTTTGCGAACAGGGAATATTTTTCGCCCGAAACTACAATAATGGAAGAGTGAAATGTAATTTTTGCGGGCGGATTTTCTTACGGGCGGAACTCACAATAGGGCTGAATAATTTTTTTTTAATTTGTTTCGGAATTAAATAATTTCATAAGGTCCATTCACATACTTGTTCGAAACTACTCAAAACTAGATACCTAATTTACATTGGACGTCCGGAAGCGTCCGGAAGCGCCCGGAAGTCTTCTAAAACCATTCGATTGGCACAAAAAGTACGCTGCTGACGATTCTGAGAAAAGAAATTCGATTCTTGATTTCAAATCAGAATCCACTCAAGAAGCACTAATACATTCAAACTCAAACGTCACAACAAACTGCAATGTACTTCATTTTTTTTTTAACTTTCCATTTTAATTTAATTTGCATTCTAAATCATAGTTTTTGGTAAATTTTAATAAACAAATTAAGAAAATATCAAACACAAAATATTATTTGGAAGTTCGGAGTTGATACACTCGTGTTTTACATTTCACTTTTTGTGTGGTAGCAAATAATTTTTTATTTGACGATTCACCTATACAGATACCAAACCTCAGAATTAGTAGATGCATCTTGAACTGTTCCATTGGATTTCAGAATGAGTGAAACCAATGGAAAACGGCATAACACAACGCAGTAGGAGCAGCAATCTGAGGCGCATGAGATAGTCATATTTTAATATTTACGTGCTGCTATTTTGACGTTTCACATTTTCAACGAAAAAAATAAACAATTCGCTGAGCTTTAAGAAAATCAAATTTCCAGTTATAAACAAAATTAATTTTTTCAATAGAAAGCTACTTGCACTCTTTATGGTGGGATGTGGGGTAGGGGTGGCTTCTAGGCACGCTGGAAGTTTGACGCTGTTTCCTCGTAGAATTGGATTGCCTCGTCGTCATTTGTATTTATTTGTTTATGAGGCAAAGTACAATAAGGAAAAATTCTTTTAATAGTACATGATCAGATGATATTAGTTACAGTTAAAAAAGGAAATATAATTATTATAAAATGAAAAATAAAATAAGCAACAATATGAATAAATTTATAACTAAAATAAATTCATTGTAATTTTGAAATAATTTGAAATTTATCAAACAAAAATTGTATGTGTACATTTTTGTAATATAATCAAAAATTAAACTGAAAAAAAAAATTATTAATTTTTATTCTCTTATCGTGATTGAGATTTTAAATGTCGGAATACTTTATTTTTGTACAAGTCAAATGAGTCAGACCATAAAGATAATCGAAGCGTATTTGGTAAGACCTCTTTCACACAGGGAAACTGAGTTGCCAGCGATGTTTAGTTTGTTGGCGAGAAGGGCGTAAAAGGAAGACAACAAATCTTCCCTCTCACCCTTCTCGACAACAAACTATAGCTAGTTTCTGGCAACTCGGTTTCCTTGTGTAAAAGTGGTCTAAGGAGTTAAATATTTGCAATACATAAAAAAGAACTGGTGTCTCGTATTCAAGTAAGTCAACTTTGGCAAGATTAATGTTAATGTTCTCGAAGAATTGGCGAATCTAAGAATTTCAAAAAGGTATAGGGTATGTATAGGGCATTTATATTTTATAGTACAGTCAACGAAGGAATTTTGCTTGCAAAAAATAAGGCCCTCTGGATTATTTTTTCATAAAGTAGGGGTTACCCACAGGTATAACATACCCAAAGTCCCCAGCCCAGAGCCGTAAGCTTAACTGAGGAGGGGGGGTTAAAGGTACCCCACTTTAAATTTTCGTGAATATTTGCACAACCTAGCATGTTAGATGAAAAGTCTATACAACTTAATTATAGACAATTAAACTGTCTATAAAATGATATATTCATATTTTTTCTAGTGTCAATAATAAAGGAGATGCGGGGGGTAGAAAAGTCAACAAATCTGAAAAACCTGTTATTGTCTTAGATATTGACAGCCGAATCTATAAAGAGATCTTAAATGCTTCTTAACTTTAAGCTTCCTCTAAATACCACTTAAATGTGAAATTGATATCTATAATCAATTTTCATATTTAAGCAACGTAACTTAAACCCCTCCTAACTTAAACGCCATCCACCGCGTTTAAAGGCTACGCAAAGCCAACTTAAATATATTTTGACACATGAGAATTGTTTTTTTTTTTAAGAAATATTTATGTGTGCACTGTGATTGTAATGGCAGAGTTTTAATTGTTTTGATTGTTTTTTTTATTTAGAAAATAATATAAGAAATGATGTTTGGTTCCATTAAATAAATTGAGTAGCTGAAAATTATTTTATTTGTTTATGTCACATATTTTCTCACCAATAAAGGAAAGAAATTTCTGAAAAAAAAAATTAAAAAAAAAAACAAACCAAAATGGAATGGTTTCATTTCTTCTGTCTTCTGTGTTTGACGATGCATACACACATACAAACAGTTGCTTCCCTTTCTGTCTTAATCTTTGTGCGCTATTTTGTGTATGCTTTTTTTGCAATCTGACAGAAATAGCCTGAGAGTGAAAAATGTACTAGAAATTTGTAGCAGTTTTGTCAATTTTCTTGCGTAACGTGACCTTACGGCTGTTTAGT
Organism: Melangyna quadrimaculata; assembly: GCA_949320155.1. Lineage (NCBI taxonomy): Eukaryota > Metazoa > Arthropoda > Insecta > Diptera > Syrphidae > Melangyna > Melangyna quadrimaculata. The sequence continues at coordinate 157,032,270 of OX439484.1, forward strand.
TAAGTATGAAATGAATATTGATTATAGATACAAATTTAAGTAACGTCATTCAAAGGCAACTTTATTATTTAAGCAGGCTTAACTAAATAACTGGGGCACGTGGAGCGTATGGACAGCAACGCACCTGCCCAACGAGTCTTCGAATCCAACCCCGATGGGGTACGCAGCAGAGGAAGAACCCGTAACAGGTGGCGCAATCAAGTGAATGACGACATCAAAGCACTTGGTGTGCGCAACTGGAAGCGGCTAGCTAGGGACAGAGCTGGCTGGAGGGGCTTGTTAGTTGAGGCCGAAGCCCATTCTGGGCTGTGAGCGCCATCAAAAGTAAAGTAAGTAAGTAACTAAATAACCTCTAAAAGGCATTTTTAGACAATTTTATAGATACGGCTGTGAATGTTTTCAGACCAATTTACCTGAAAAAAAAAAAAAAACAAAAAAGATAAACACACATTCATTCACTGTTATTTCATCATGTCGTGAGGCTAAAAAAGGGGTGTTTTTGAAAAAATTGAAAGTTGCCACGACAATTTTTTTGATGTTTTTTTTTTTGTATAATTCTTGAGGTTGAGGTCAAAGAATGAATAAATTATTTGAACCTGCGAGCAAGCCACCCACGGTACGGTGTGAGTGGTAGAATTGACCCTTAGGTACATCATACTAAAAGTCCCCAGCCCAGGGCCACAAGCTTTAGGCAGGAGAGGGGGGTAAATGTCCCTTTTGTAGCTTTTCTTCAATATTTGGAAAACTAAGCTTAATAGAGGCAAAGTCAATACGACAAAGTGAAAGAAAATTAAATTCCCTACAAATAAAAGATATGTTCATAGTATTGTAATATTTTACTAAGGGTTCGCAAATAAAACTTACTTCCTTTATTCAAACTGAAACAACAATTATTTTATTTCAAATACTTTTACTTCTAATACTTTTATTATAACCATGCACAAGTATGCAACTCTTTATTCACACTGACATTTATTCATTCACTTTCAAAATCAAACTGCACTTTTCGGACTGGTGGCCCTGTATTTATATCCGAAATAAAGGGTTCTAGAATTTTTCTAGGATTCTGGATTCTGCTAGATGATTCTTTTTGGTTTCGTTCAATTATTCCAGTAGCCTGGACACCAACCGTGATGGATTTAATTATTTATTTCACTCAAATATGGCGCGCAAAGTTGTACTAATGTGTCATTGTTTACATAACTGGGCATATTCACCACATTGCCCTCCTCTTAGGATTGATCGTCCCGATTTAATCCATTATTCCCACCGTTATAACGATGTAAACGGTCGCAGTGTACTACTTTAAGCTTACCCCTTACTTCTCTCTGAATGCGGTAAACCACATCATTGATTCGCTTCACAACGGTATAATGGCCTTCCCAGTTTTGTTGTAGTTTTGGTGACAGTCCCTTTTGTCGGTGAGGATTGTAAAACCACACCACGCACGGGCGTCGTACCATGTTTTCATCCTATCACTAGCGGTTTTTATGTTTTTCTTTGTCCGTTGATGAATGTCAATGAGTCTTTCTTTGAGGTTATCCTCATATTCATCTAACCTTTCCGGTTCCATGGTATGGCATCCAAATTTGACTTCACTGGGCAGCCGTATTGTTGTGCCAAACAGGATCTCCGATGGGGTATGTCCTGTTGAACTATGAACCGCACTTCGATAGGCCATCAAGAACAATGGAATATAGCGGTCCCAGTCTCGTTGGTAGTCACCTACAACCTTGAACAGATGTTCTTTAAGAGTCCTGTTGAATCGTTCTACCATCCCATCAAATTGTAGTTGAACCGGTGTTGTCCTCGTCTTTTTCATGCCAAGGAAAGAGCAAACCTCCTGAAAGATGTGAGATTCGAAGTTCCTTCCTTGGTCAGAATGCAGTTCCAAAGGTACGCCGAACCTGCTCACCCAATTGAAGATAATCTGATCAACAACTGTTTTAGCTTCTTGATTTGGGAGGGCAAATGCCTCAGGCCACTTGCTGAAGTAATCCATGACTACAAGGATGTATCGGTTTCCGCTGTTGGTCTCCGGAAACGGACCTGCGACATCTACTGCTTTTCTTTCGAAAGGTGTGCCCACATTGTACTGTTGCATTTTACTTTGAAGCTTTCTACCTGGTCCCTTGGTAGCAGCACAAGTATCACATTTTCGGCACCACTTTTCGACATCATCTCTTGCATGTAGCCAGTAGAACCGTTGTCGTATCTTCTCCAGCGTTTTATTGATTCCCAAATGACCTCTGCAGATTCCCATTTGCGCCTTAGTACGCCTTCTTGCACATGAAGTGAGTCCCACTGTGCCCAATATGCTTTGAGAGCTGGACTTCTATCGCAGATGTCACCCCATTCTGGTTTTTCTCCGTGTTCCTTCCATGAAAGAATGGGTTCTATATCCGAGTATTCTTGTTGGGCAGTCCTAAGATTATCATTGCTCCAACCGTAAATGGGATCGGCTCTTATTCGTTGGATAGCAACCGCTTCCTTTTCTTCTTGACGCGCGCAATGCTTACAGTCCTGTTTACACGGTCGTCGAGACAATGCATCTGCGTTTGACTGCAGCTTTCCTCTTCGATGTTGAATTTCGTAGTCGTATCCAGTCTCTCGATCCATCTTGCTACTTGACCTTCTGGATTTTTGAAGTTCAGAAGCCAATTAAGCGCACCATGATCTGTTCGAAGGAGGAACTTCTGTCCATAGATGTACTTATGGAAGTGCTTTGTTGCCAAAATCAAAGCTAGAAGTTCCCTTCTGGTCACGCAATAATTGCGCTCTGGCCTCGAGAGCACCTTACTGTAGTAGGCGACGACTTTTTCTTCTCCTTCATGGACTTGCGACAGCACAGCTCCAATTCCGACGTTACTGGCATCGGCATCGATGATGAAAGGTTTTCCAGGAGTCGGATAGGTCAGCACGGAAGCATTACACAAACGTAGCTTGAGTTCCTGAAAAATTTTCTCGCACTCACCTGACCATTTGAACGGCTTCCCCTTTTCAGTAGGTTGATGCAAGCTCTTAGCGATTCCAGCAAAGTCCTTCACAAAGCGCCGATAATATGTGGCTAGACCAAGAAAGCTGGCCTATGGTGTTGGCCAATTTTTCACAGTGTCAACTTTCTCAGGATCAGTCTTTACTCCTTGGGATGAGATGATATGTCCCAGGTATTTAACTTCGGTCTTGAAAAGCGCACATTTATCTGGATTTAATTTTAAGTGTGCTTCTCGAAGCCTCTGAAATACAGCCTTAAGGTTTTCACAATGCTCGTCAAAAGTTTTTCGATAAACGATGACATCGTCCAAATATACAAGGCATGATTTCCAAGTAAGGCCTTGAAGAACACACTCCATCAGACGCTCAAATGTTGCCGGAGCGTTGCACAGTCCGAATGGCATCACTTTAAACTGCGACAGACCATTTCCGGTTGAGAAAGCTGTCTTCTCTCGATCTCCTGGATGGATTTCTACCTGCCAGTAGCCACTCTTCAAATCTAAGGTCGAGAACCATTGAGCTCCTTCCACTGCATCCAATGTATCGCTGATTCTGGGCAGAGGGTAGCTGTCTTTCTTTGTTACATCGTTCAGCCTACGGTAGTCCACACAAAATCGGGTGCTTCCATCTTTCTTTTTGACAAGAACAACTGGTGACGCCCAAGGGCTTTTGGAATTTTCGATTAGACCATCTTTCTTCATTGTCGATATTATTTCTTCAACTTCGGCTTGTTTGGCTAATGGAAGACGTCTTGCTGGTTGTCGAATCGGTCTCGCATCACCTGTGTCGATTCGGTAATGTACCAGTTGTGTTCGACCATACTGCCCACTCGGTGAAGAAAATATATCAGTGTACTCATGAAGAAGACTTCCAGCATCACTAAGCTGATGTTGACTTAGATTGGATGGCTTGAGAATTTTGGCTTTCATGGAGCTGAATTTTCCGGGGTCCATTGGTTCTTCTGCGTTAAATTCTGTGATTTTAGTTATTGCGGTCACAGATTCGCATTTTCCAATTACTTCTCCTTTCCTGAGCTTGACCTCGTACGGTTTGATGTTCAGAATCCGTACGGGTACCATGTTGTTCTTTGGTTCCACAAGAGTCTTCCCTAAGATGATGTTTTGGGAAGATTGCTCAGCCTCTGGTTCCACCATGAGGTATCGATGGCTACCTATATCGCCCTCTATTTTCGTCCAAACAAACACTTCTGAAGAGGCAGGCAAGCATATATGTCTTCTTTGATGACAGTTCTTAGAGTTGATGAGTTTTCGTTGCCATAAACCATAGGAATCTCTACATTTTGGTACTTCAACACTTGCTTACCGATATCCAGAATCACCCCGTGCTCTTTCATGAAGTCGATTCCAATTATGCACTCATCACATATGTCTGCTACCAAAAATAGATGCGAAAACTCTAATTCTGCCAAACGGATTTTAAGACGAACTTCTCCATATACTCTTGCTGCCTCACCTGTCGCAGTTTTAAGACGATAGCTATTGGTGTTATGTAGCCACGACATCTTGACCAAGTCTCTCCGCACAATGGAGGCTGTGGCACCGGTGTCAATTGTAGCCACGTGTTTCTTTCCATTTAATGTTGCGTCCACTGTCAGACTCTTATTGTTTCGTTTAGCCTGCGAGACTTGGATTGTGGTTCTGGGACCATCAATACCAGGGCGAGCAGAAGCGATGATGTTATTGCTTACCTGTTCGCGGGTTTTATTCCTGTTTCCACAATGTTGACAGGCGACTCTTCTTGGTGGCAATCTGCACTGGCGCTGAAGATGTCTGGTTTTGTTGCAATTCCAGCATCGAACAGGTCCTTCTCGCTGACTTCTATGGAATTCAGTTCTCTGGCAAGAACATTCCTCAACTTCAAGTTCTCTTACCCGATGAACTCCTAAGGAAGCCTGTTCTGATGCTTCCATAGTCAGAGCGAACGCTAATGCTTCAGAAAGCGTGCGTTTTCCAGCAGTTCGAATTGCTCGCTGGAGGTTGATGTCGGAAACTGCACGGACAAAAGTCTCCGTTGTTAGCTGGTTGGTAATTTCATCTCCTGCAGTCGGGTATGCTAGGTGTGCCAACCGTTCGATGTCTGCTTGGAGTTGTTGCAGACTTTCAGCTCTTTTCTGGACTCTGGTGTTGAGCTGGACGAGGAAGACTTCTTGCATATGGCTATCGCCGAAGCGTTTGTCAATAGCCTGAACAAGAGCACCGAAGTTGCCGTTCTGGTCTGCTGGTATGGTTTGCAAAAGTTCAGCAGCAGAACCTCTAAGGACAAGCGTCAGGGCAATAAACTTGTCTTCGTTATCCCAGCCATTTGTTGTTGCGGCTGCCTCAAACTGCTTCTTGTAGATTGACCAAGAAGACTGTCCATCAAAGGTTGGTGGATACATTTCTTTCTTCTTAGGAAAATCACAACTGCCCTCTCTTACCTTCATTTTCCTAACCTTATTTAATTCATTGGCAAAGTTTTGCATTTTGTCTTCAAATTACTCGAACTGTTTTTCGACGTTTTCAACACGTTCATCAAGAACCATGAATTTATTTTCAAATGAATTTAGCTTACTTTCGATTAGATTTTTCTGGTCGTCTAGAAGGTTCCTTTGCTCGTTGCGTTGTTCTTCTAGAAGATTCTTTTGTTCACTATGTTCTTCAAATCGTACAAGCAGATTCTTTTGTTCATTTTTCTGCTCAATTCGTTGTTCCTCTAGAAGATTCTTTTGCTCTTTTCGTTGGTCTTCAAACTGGATGAGCAGCTGAGCCATCATACTAGAAATGTCTAAGCTTGTACCCTACTTGCTCTTCCGGCATTTCAATTTCAAATAGAAACGTGTCTGGATTTTCATCGTGTTGCCTTAAATCTTCCTGCAGATGGATAATGAGGTCGGTTTTTGTTCCAGCAGTAGGAAGGCCTCGTCTGTTTAGTTCTGCTTTAAGTTCAACACAATTCAATGCATTCACAATTTTACCCATTTTTTTCTATTTTGTTCTTGTATTTTTGTGTGTCACTTTTCACAAACACCTTTCTTATTTGTTCACTAATCTACACACTTTATCAATTTTTCACCATCAATTATCTGAATTCACAGATTAAATAAGTTTTATTCCACTTTTTCTGACACCAATGTAGTATTTTACTAAGGGTTCGCAAATAAAACTTATTTCCTTTATTCAAACTGAAACAACAATTACTTCACAAAATAAATCGCTTTTATTTCAACTACTTTTATTATAACCAAGCACAAGTATGCAACTCTTTATTCACACTGACATTTATTCATTCACATTCAAAATCAAACTGCCGCTTTCGGACTGGTGGCCCTGTATTTATATCCGAAATACAGGGTTCTAGAATTTTCTAGGGTCAGCTGGATGGTGCTTTCCAAAAAGGTTTCGTTAATTATTCCAGTCCGAACGAGGCTGGACACCAACCGTGATGGATTTAATTATTTATTTCATTCATAGATGGCGCGCAAAGTTGTGCTAATGTGGCGTTGTTTACATAACTGGGCATATTCACCACAATATGTATGCATAGTTATAAACATAGAGAAAATACTACCTAGAGAACCGACTTAAGGGGTCCATGCTCTTTCACCCTACAAGCTGAATTGAGAGGATTTATGCCCTATTCAGTAAGGATGTGTGCAGTTGCAATGCATTTTAAATGGGACAAAACGAGCTTTGTATGTATGCATTAGGGCATTTGCTCAAACGTGGTCGTGTGCTCAATTGGTGAATCAGGTATTCAAAAAAGGGAATCCGTTAATTTCAAAAATTGAAAAATTAAATTTTTTGTCAATTAAATTGATGTTTCTAAATGTTTATGAACAACAACTTTATTTAATATAGCCTTTTATTGCTTCTGGCATACAAATCCGGTATTATTTATGACTATTTACGTTGAAAACAAAGAAAATGTAATCAAAAAGTAGAACCAAACCCTTGAAATTTAATGCGTACGTACCTTTAATTTTCACTTCCCCCACTACAGCTGCTGAGCAAAACTGAGAACCGAGTGGTGGTTTTTCTGACATTTGTTTTTGTTGCAATGTCTTCGACAACAAAACAAATTTTTATAAATTTTTTAAATTTCGTCGGTATTTTTATTTATTGTCGATAAAACTAGCCGGAAAAACTTAAATGTTGCTTATTTTTTTCGCGAAAATATTCCCACCAAAAGATTCAGCAATAAAATGTCCCGGAACACGTATTTTGGTCTAGTTTTTGGATCCCCGACTTTCGAATCGATCTTTTTTTTCCGTGCGCTTTTTTTGGATTAAATAACAAATCCTTGGACATTTGGTCGGTCGATTGGCTTCTATATGTGTTCCAAGAAACAGAGGCTAACAATTCTAACCGGTAGAGGGGCCTCATCAAATTTCTTGAATCGTTCATCATCGCAGGCAATGTCGTTTGGTCATCAATCTGGGTACATATTCTTGCGTCGGTTAACAGTCCGCAACGACAGTTCAATGGATATTCCCGCTATACTGAGTTTGCTGATCCAGTTGCTCATCTGCCTATGGTTCCGATAACCGATACAAATTTCCCGCTATCGTCAATTGTTTTGCCCCATTTGGTCACCGGCACAAGTTGGTTCAGTGATTGGTCTGAGGAACTGCTACGCTATCAGTACAGGCGATCCGAGCCCATAGATCAGGATATTTTAGCAACAATGAAAATGCAGGGACATATTGGCTATTCTCCAAATCCCCGCCTTGATAGACGAAATCAAATACCATACGTGATGTAAACGAATGGCGTTGGGTCAAATAATGGAAATGGAATCCAGAATTCAAATAAGACTACCGAAAATGGAGTAAAAATTATACCAAGACGATATAGAAAAGTGGATATGAAGTACACAAAGCTTGGAACTCAAGACTTCGAATTCGAGCAATACAATCAAACATGTTTTGCTGGCCTGGAAGTCACACTGCCTAATTCGTATTGCAATTCAATGCTTCAGATTCTATATTTCATTGAGCCATCAAGGAAGCGCCTGTTAATTCATTCATGTGCTAAGGAGTTTTGCTTGTCTTGTGCATTGGGTTATCTTTTTCACATGCTTGATAAATCAAGGGGTGAGTAAAAAAATAGGAGTAACTTTGTTTAAAATAACTTATCTTGTTTCTTTTTTAGCTGCATCACCATGTCAAGCCAGTAACTTTCTTCGTTCATTTCGTACTGTACCCGAAGCTTCGGCATTGGGTTTGATTCTATCTGACCGATCCTCGAATGTCAATCTTGTAAGCTTAATCCAGGTGGGCAAATAATTATTTCAGTATTTTATTTTATTTTAATTTTCAATTTCTTTTTTTTAGAATTGGAATCGATTCATATTGCACCAAATGCATGCAGAAAATCTCGATTAACATAAAAACAGTCATTTAAATAGTTTGATGTATACAGAAAATTATGGTTTGCTTAACGTTAGAGTATCATTTTTGTTTATTGGAAAAAATTATTTTCCTGTACAGAAGATTATAAAGCATTTCAGCAGCATGATACACGAATTTCTGAGATGCTTTATAGACCAATCGCATGAAGAACTTAAGAAAACCGATCCAACCCCACTGAAAACTAATTCAAAAAATCAAGAACCTTACCAGAAAGATGATGAAATGTCCAATTACTCTTCGCTTCTCAATCAGAAGAAGAATATGAAACGTGCGACAGCGAAGTTTCAGAACAATCAAGTCTGAAGACTTGCATAGAAAACAACCTTCCTATTTAAATATTAATTAATTTTAAACTAAATGTTTTCATTTAAAACTTTTGCAACTTTCGAATAAATGTTTCGAGACTCAAGCTGTTTTTTTGTCAAAAATTACTTTCTAAATTCAAAAAAAAAAAGTCAAATAGCTCGTTTTCTTATTATTTAAATTTATTCGTTGATAAATTAAATTTGTTAAATTAAATTGAAATTGTTGCTGTTTTATATTGTTCGTCCGCAAGCGTCCTCAAATAAATGTTGTGCTTTTATCCGGAGATTTCCTTGTGCTAGAAGATTATTCTTATTTTCTTAATGCAAAAAAAAAAATACTTACACCCTTATTCATACAGAAAAAATAGTTATTTTAGCTCCCGTGTTTAGGAAAACTACACCATGGAATCTCAATGTTCCGGCCTCAAATGGAGCAGTTAGCAATTGCCTTTAGTTTGAGCCCAGAAAATTTGTATTCCATCGTGTAGTTTTCCTAAACACGGGAGCTAAAATAACTATTTTTTCTTTATGAATACGGGTGTTAATATATATTGTTACTTAAAATAAATAAATAAATTGGGTGGCACAACGGCTCATGAAGAACCAGGGCCTAGTGACTAACAACTCGCAACCATTCCTGTGCGCGCCTGTCGACAGGAATGGAGGGAACCTACAATTTTATGCCGAATCCGAACGGCTAGACGAGAAGCGCTTATTCGTGACAAGTGATACTCTTGGAGGATTTGTCTATTCCTCGCAAGAGGCAGTAGCCCTGTAAGACACTTTTTTAGTTTTTAGGTGTACGAGGCTGGGAAGCGAACCCACCCCTCCAGTGTCACAGTCGAACGCACTTACCATTACGCTACGGGCTACTACATATTGTTACTTATGTTATCTGAATAAACTGTTTCCATTCCCATCAAGCATCTTCCTTGCGCTATACTCAACCAACTGGAATATGTGAACCATTTGAAATATAAATAAAAAAAAAATAACTTCTAACCATCTCTCTACAAATTCTCTAAATGAGATACCATTTCACTTTCAGACTTTCCACCAAATAAAAATTTATCCCAAGGTGTTGCCAGTGAATTATTGATTATCTCTTCATTTATGCAATGTTCAGTGGCTTGCGCTTGTCAAAAAGATTCCTGGTGGAGAATCCCTTTGCCCGTCATTTCACCATCCTTTTTCTTTGTTTTCAACTTTTTTGTTTTTAACGTTTTTTTTTCTCTTTTTAACTTGGGTTACATTTTATTTAATGACTAAATTGGCAAACGCATTTTCTAGACTTTTACTACATTTATATATTTCAGAAATTTCATTGTAAAAACTTTTGGGACTTTGAGTAATATTATCGCGGTGCATTGCTGTTTTTTTAGGGAAGTTAAATTCGTTTGAATGATCCATTCTTATGATAAGAGTAAAGGAGTGTTTATTGCGAAACAACAATAAACAACAGAGAGTTAAAGATCAAATACATATAGGTCAAGATCTATTTATTCACTGGTCTGGCATTTTATCAAAAAAATATTGTTTACATATTTTTTTTTTAAATACACACCAGTTTAGCTTTCATCAAAGCCTTTCCGGATGACAAATCGATATCGAATGAAATTTCTGAAATTCGAATGTATTAAGCAACGAAAATAGAGTTGTCAAGTACGAAATTGCCGATTTTCGAACAAATGTATCTAGATAAATAAAATTCGGATTTCAATATCCGATTTTCAAATTACACAGTACATATTTTCCGAATTCGAACGATTTGACTTTAGAATCGAATTACAGAGTAAGGCCCCTGTATTAAAATTGATTATAATGATTAATACGAGTACTTAAATTAAGACTGAGAACCATTTCAATCAACTAAATCAAGATAGTGGTTTGGAAATAATAGCATTTTATAAGAACGCTTTTAACATTTTGAAGAAAAAAACATAGTGCTAGTTATAAAACGCTATTATTTCCAAACCACACTCTTGATTTAGTTGATTGAAATGGTACTCAGTCTTAATTTAAGTACTCGTATTGATCATTATAATCAATTGAAATATGAAATTTTTTTTGAAATGTTTCTCTATATTTAAGTTGATTGTATTTTTTACTACCACGACCTAATTTAAGACTCATACTCAGAATTCAATCAAAACAAAATCTCGGCCGAGAATACATTGTTTTCTTTGTTTTTTTTTTTAAAATGATCTACTAAAACTTTGAGAATCAAATAAAAGCAGAAGGAATTAAGATTGATAGATCCGAGGAAGCCTTCATGTAAAAAAGGCAAGTTCAAATTATACTTCCATTCTAAAGGTTTTAAAATCGTATTTAATAGAAATCTAAGAAATAATTTCATAAATTTACAATTATTAAGTTATAAAATAATAAACTTATGAATATAAATTACTTGTAACAAAAATAAAAATATATACCCATAAAATACTTAGATTTGAATAAAATAGTTTAGATTAGTTAGAAGGCAAAACATAGAAATTTCACCCTTCTATAAGAGTTGCATTGGGGAACTTCACAATGACCAGGATCAGCCCGCGGAATTGTCTGCAATAAAACAAAAATGTAGTTACAGCCACATATTGAAAAATTGTATTATTCAATAAATAAATAATGGTAACAAAAGGAAAAAAAAGTATAAACCGAAAAGCTTTTGGACTGTATCTTTTTAACAGGTTGTCGAATAAAGGCTATTGATATCTTTTTGTAATCAGTGCTTGATGCTTTCAAAACTAGCATTAACAGTTTTTACATAAAATGCTTATTGAAAAAAATCACTCTTGAAATACACTTATTTGGAATGTGGTATACGTATTCCAAGAGTTATTTTTGTTAATACTTCTTCTTTGGAAAAATTGTTGATGCTTCTTTTGAGAGTAGGAAGTGCTGATTCAAGAAAGGTATCAACCACCTTTATTGGAGAACCCGTTCCAAAGATATACCTTAAAAGCTTTTCGCTGTCCACTTGGAAAAGTAAAATCTTAAAATGGATTGGGGTGTATCTTTGGAACTGGTTAACCAAAAAAGGTGGTTGATACTTTTTTGTAATCAGCGTTTGATACTTTCAAAACCAGCATCAACAATTTTTACATAAAATGCTTATTGAAAAAAATCACTCTTGAAATACAAATATTTGGTATGTGGTATACGTATTCCAAGAGTTATTTTTGTTAATACTTCTTCTTTGGAAAAATTGTTGATGCTTCTTTTGAGAGTAGGAAGTGCTGATTCAAGAAAGGTATCAACCACCTTTATTGGAGAACCCGTTCCAAAGATATACCTTAAAAGCTTTTCGCTGTCCACTTGGAAAAGTAAAATCTTAAAATGGATTGGGGTGTATCTTTGGAACTGGTTAACCAAAAAAGGTGGTTGATACTTTTTTGTAATCAGCGTTTGATACTTTCAAAACCAGCATCAACAATTTTTACATAAAATGCTTATTGAAAAAAATCACTCTTGAAATACAAATATTTGGTATGTGGTATACGTATTCCAAGAGTTATTTTTGTTAATACTTCTTCTTTGGAAAAATTGTTGATGCTTCTTTTGAGAGTAGGAAGTGCTGATTCAAGAAAGGTATCAACCACCTTTATTGGAGAACCCGTTCCAAAGATATACCTTAAAAGCTTTTCGCTGTCCACTTGGAAAAGTAAAATCTTAAAATGGATTGGGGTGTATCTTTGGAACTGGTTAACCAAAAAAGGTGGTTGATACTTTTTTGTAATCAGCGTTTGATACTTTCAAAACCAGCATCAACAATTTTTACATAAAAAGCTTATTGAAAAAATCACTCTTGAAATACAAATATTTGGTTTGTGGTATACGTATTCCAAGAGTTATTTTTGTTAATACTTCTTAATCTTAATCACCACAAATACTTCAAATATTTAATTTGATTTCATAAAATAATTTTCAAACTTTGACAGACAAATAATTTCAGAATATAAATTCACTCAAAGTATTTCGAAACTGATTCGAAGTAATTTCCGGGGGAGATTGACGAAAGGAGTATTCGAATCCAGGGAAAAATGAAAATCGGGAGTAGAACAATCTCTCCCGGAATTGCCGATAAGGCTGAATACCTCCATACCAAGAAAAGTTAAGAAAAAAGTAGAACCTATAAACTAAAAAAATCAAAACTGTAACTGTACTATCAAAACTGTTTCAAATTAAGTCTACTAAGTGTCACCAAAAGCATTTTTAATTGGAAAAATTATTTCCCAATGAAGTAGATAGTTTTGGAATTACGAAGTGGTTTATCTGACAATTCCATTAAATTTCTACCAATTTTAAGATATATTCTATTTGTTATTTCAAGAAAAAGAACTTTTTAACTTACGAATCTCTATTCACACTACTGATTATGTTTGCTGTGCCAACTGTATGAATGATGTACGTGCAGCACTCAATAATTGCAGGAATCTCTAGAATAAGATCACCCTTGTCTTTCTTTTAGTCTAATGGAATTCGTACCAACATCAGACGATCACTGTGATTCGTTAGCACAAAATCAATTTTGGCCAATGGCAGTCGATGCTTTTGTTTGTTGCGTCAAGAAGGTAGATAGCTTTGTTGATGAGGAGGATGAATCGACCTCTTGGCTTATAGCCATGTCGATCGTATTTGACGCAAGGTGAGGAATATTTAAGTTCTTCAGAACCTAATGCTGTTGTCACAAAATTACTAACTTGCGCCGAGTGTTCCTTGGAAATGTGGTCTTTTTCGAACCATTTGGCAATACTTTGCGGGTAATTTTTCTTTTTATCTAGGTAGGTATATGGAAAACACACTTTATTTAGAAGGGAAATAAATTAATTTAACAAAAAACTGACCTTTAAACACCTTTTCAGCTGTGACTTTTGAGTTCAAATTGCTTCTTCTCATTACTCAGCTGCTGACTATAATTTCTTGTTAAGTGAAGCCGATGCACCATATGTAGGTATGTAGAGGCTTCCTGACAATGTTTTGGCTGCGGAAGGCCAACTCATGTCCAGCACTTTTGTTGGTAACTCCTTTGATAATCTTATAAGCCACTATCTCTTTGCATTGGCAATGAACTTTTCATTCACACCATTTGGTGGATCTTCTCTGGTGATGAAGCCTTTAATGAATGCTCGAATCTTAACAGCAGCCTCTGGTCTTCTTTTGGCAGCTTGAATCGCCAAAAACCGTCGGCAATATGATTGCAGTATAATTGTGTTCTCACGAAGTTTAAGATACAGCTTGCGTTGTTTTCGTCCCTTCGAGTGTGACTGAATAATAGCTGCGACATCGCATTTCTTCGCTTGGAATGCTTCTTCAGAATCGAAGATAGTCTTAGAGAACCAAATGAAAATCTTTTTTCACATTGTACCGCAGCTAGAAATAAACACAACAAACTTTTTAATGACATTAAAAATATTCTTTTATACAAGTAAATAAACTTTTATTGATATTAAAATAAAAACTTTACATGATTTTAGATTTCACATAATTTATTTTACTTAGAACTGTCAGATTTTTGACAAAACGAAAACAACAAAAAAAACATACCTGTCAGTTTGAGCAAATTTCGCCATTTTGTTTTTTAATCCACCACTCACATGGATTCACGGATAGGAAAAAAAGAGTAGATTAAGAGAGTTTTCTCTTACTCACCTCAAATAAATTTTGCGGGTGTTTAAGGCAAGGGGGGTACGAGTCGGGCCTCTAGGTAGTATACTTACTCTATGGTTATAAATACGTGTTGCATCTTCAAGGAAAGATATGTTCGTTGCTTTGATTAATTTGAAATAGTTTTATTATTGATATTGGAACTGTTGACGCTTTTGTGTGGCAAAATTTTCTTTTAATTAAATTTTCTAAATATTGCTTTTAATTTTGTTTTAAATTTGTTTAATATTTTTAATTATTTAATAATTTGAATCAAAATGACCAAGTGAAATAAATATAATGTTTGAACCGAGCCATATATATATATATATATAATAGATTTTTAACTTAAAAGGATAAAGGATGAGGATTGACGAGGATGGTAGGGATGGAGTAAGGGAGTGAAAGTAAAGGGGTTACTTAAGCGAGATAAGTAACCAAGGCAGGGTGGGTAGAGGCGATGTCTCGCAGCGTCATGTCAACTAGACGCATAAACCTGGAATGATTTTGTACGCGCGGTTCTGACAGGGGTCAAGAACACACACCCTCCGACGAGCGTGAGGCCAGTGAAGTGTAATTTTTCAAAACTTTGAGATATTATATTATATATTTTTTCTTAGAAATCGTTGATCATATTAATTCTTAAGGTTAGACCGCACACAACTGCAGCGGAACTACACTTCACAACGCGGCAAAATATTATTTGTATGAAATTGTATGAGCTATATCGCACTAAGCGGCAACTGAACTTCATACAATTTCATACAAATTATTTTGAATCGCAGTTCCGCTGCCGTGCAGTTCCGCCTAGTGCGGTCTAACCTTTAATCAGAAACCGAAAACAAAATCATTTTATGTCTTCTAGTTTTTAAATTAATTTTTTTTGCTTGAGTTCTTTTTTCGCGGTCTTACTTTGATAGTAAAAATAGAATATGGATTAATTCTTACACAAATTGACTCTGAATTATCATACTTTCCCAACACCCAGCCTTACGGCGTATAAACAGTAAGGGTATGTTTGGGAGGGCATGCTGCCACCCTGCAACCCCGCTGCTTGGGCTCACTATAGGATTTGGGGTATGTGCGAGGTACGGTGTATGCCAAATTTCGTTAGCATTTAAGGAACTTTGAATGTATTCTCTGTTTCCAAGCTACATGTGATAAATGTAAATGTATGAAAAGTAGTAAGTACTTCTAGTAATTTTCAATTTTCTCAAAAAATTAGAGGACATAAAAGCTTTCGGTTTTTTTGTGCTCGATAAGGAATCGATATGAGCACTGACCACAAAAATAAAATTTACTTTTCCATTTCAAAATTTCGAGCAAAATTGATCCAATCATTCCTTTTTGCGTTTTTTATCAAAACTTTGAGTTTTAATGCAAATTTTTTGAAAACTATTGACACAAATAATTTAATTTAAATGTAGGATTAACGATCAGACTTCTGGCTTTTAAAACCTTTACTGTTTTGTACTTTAAGTATTGTCGTTGCTTTTTAATATTTGGTTTTCCATTAAGTCGTTTTTATCGAAAATTGCCCCTACCTCCTTAACGGGGCGAGATAGATCCCCCCTCCCATAGTAAAAAATGCTTGTATTTGACCGTTCTACAAAAATCCGTTATCAATTTTCGGCGCCCAAGTTATCGTACTCTCCCCAAAATATGTATATATAAAATAGTTTTTGTTTCATTCGGGATTTATGTCCCATTTTCGACGAAAAAATTCAGGACTAAGTAGGATGGGTTATAAGTCCGGAATTCGATTCGGGACTTATGACCCAGTAAAGTGGGACATAAGCCGAAAAAAAATTCGGGAAATAAGTCCCCGGGACATAAGTCCCGATTTTTGTTTGTGATTTATGTCCCAGTAAAGTGGGACATAAGTCCCGAATTCTTATGTCTCAGTAGGGTGGGACATTAGTCCTGAATTCGATTCGGGACTTATGACCCAGTAAAGTGGGACATAAGTCCCGAAAAAAAATTCGGCACTTATGTCCCAGCGCCGAATTTCAGATAGGTTTTTTTTGGCGGATTGGTGTATCGCATTTTGTTGTTTTCATTAAAATAAATAAAAATGTGAGTTTAACAAATTTTATTTTTATTAAAACAAACTAAAAAAATAAACAATATTTTTTTTAAATAAACGTGTGGGAGTACAAACAGCAACACACGAATCAGCAACAATTTTCAGCGCTCATTGAATTTATAAGAGAAATGAAGGGATATCCAAAGGAGCACTCAACGCGCTTGAATACAAATCCCACACATCGCTACTTTGAGAATGTATCACTGCGGTGAAATGATTTTTTTTTTTTGTAAAATATTTTTTTTTTTTTTTTAAGCAAAAACCACTAGTTTACGAGAAACTCGCCGTTAAAGAAGATAGCGGGGAGTTCAATCAGCTGAACTAAAAATACAAAACGTTCAAACAGCTAAAGGTTGCATTCAGAAAAAAGATTAAATATCAAGGAAGAGACTCGGAGACAAAGCGGATCCCTGTGGCATAGTATTTGTATTCATTTCGTACGATCACTTATGGAACTCTTTCAAACTTCACTCTATACAGTGCATAACTGTATTATACTACTTAACGTAAAAGTGCCGACACTACACCCGTTCTGGTAAATAAAACACAAAAACTGATTAGCAACAAAACAACTAGGTAATCCCCATCGATAGATAGTTTTAATTATCAATTTTATTAAAATGACTGATAACGAAGGGCCCGACGTATAGTCATGCAATCGACATCATCAATTTTAAGACTATTTGCCTTTATATTGATCTCCTCCTCCTGCATTATTTGAACATGAAGCAAGTACCGCAGTGATGCCTTATTTTCGGCAATTTTCTTCTTCAACTTGCTAATATTATCCTTCAAGACTCTCATTTCACTATTCAAAGCATTCTGAACAGCATCACATGTGAATTCTAGTCCCGGTCTCTGTGATCGATTACTCAAACGTACCATGCACAAGTGCAATGACTCTTCCCTGTCAGCTAACTCAGATTCCAATTGGCTCAGATTTCGGTTGACGTCGCTAATATGATTCACAACATCGCTATGTTTTTGTTCAAGCATTTTCTTCACATGACGCATTTCATCGATTCTCATATCAAAAGCTTCATTGGTACGATCCGTTTGATTTTGCATATCTTCAATGACTTGTTTCAAAAGAATATCAACATAGGCACGTAACTGCTTTGCTGAGTTTAGTTCCTTCGCATTGTCTTGAATATTCTGATAAGTCTTGTGCTCCCATTCTGACAGAGAGTAGACACTACACAGAGGAAGAGAATGTATAGATTTATATAACCGTTTTTGAAAACAAAAATAATACATCGCTACTTACCAATTTGGTATGGCCAACCCCTTTTGATTTCTGACATTTTGCTGAGTTTGTCTCAAAGTTAAATTTGCCTCATCGATAAGTAGTGATTTGTCTTTATGACCTAGATCTTCGTCCAACAAATACATTGCAGTACGAAGCTTTCGTAGTTGTTCATGAGACTCTTTAAGTGTCTTTTCCAACAAGGCCTGACAGCCCCTTGTGACCTTGAGTTCTTGTCTTAACTGACGATCCACTTCATCATCAACGAGGTCCACACCAATACGTCCTTCTCGAAAAATGCAACATTTCTGGCAAATTTCCAATGATTTATGTTTCAAGAAGTCGATAGCATGTAAGATTCGTTTACAATATGTACTCAAAGCTTCGTCCTCTAGCAAAGCAGTTTTTTTTTGCTTATTCAACTCATCGACCAGAAATCGAATCTCACTTGTTCTCTCCTTCATGTGATGCTCCACTTCACGCTGCCAATTTTGGGTTGTATCTTTTGTTTCATCCACAACTCTTTTCGATTCTCTAATGTTAAATAATAACTATCTTATATAATTATACTAGATAATTGCTTCAGAAAAAACTTACGCGACAATCCTTTCGGCAAGCTTCTGATGATCATCGGTAATACGGAACTTGATTTTGTTATTAAAATCCCAGTCCTCATCCGTGTACTTGGGAGGCATTCTTGTAGCATGGCCAACATTTTGACCAACAATATTCATTGCTCCAACCCTGCGAGATTTAGACTCATGGAACATTTCTGAAAAGCTTCTTGAACCGAAATGATGCAATCTCGAATTCGAAATGTGAAGACAAATATTTTAATTTCAAATATTGTAATTCGAGTGAATTTGTCTACTTATTTTATCGATTGTTTGTAATGGTTGCCTAGTGTTCCTGAGTTTTTGCCGTTACTAGGACATTTCAACAGTAACAGGAAACATTGAACTCCTCGTAAGAATGCCTATTAAGGAGTAATTCTTTATTCTAATGCATAAAATATGCCCTTCAAAAGGCATAGATAACTATGAATGTAAATTGTTTTTGTCATTGATTTTACAAATTTAATATGCGAAACCAAGCTAGCAACTGTACTAGCGGTAACCCCAATTCAAAACATGCAACCTCTTTGTTAATTAATTTTAATTCATAATATTGGCAATAATGTGTACCTACATATATGTATATTTCTGTATGAAGGTATGGCAATAATCTATAAAAAGATACCCATTTATTTTATATTTTTTATTCCAATAAATTATTGTGTGAAACAGGAACAAAACCAATTATAGGTATAATGGATATCGACTTTTGAAGGTTTCGAGTAGGTATATCGAAGGGATAAAATGGGATCTGTGATTCAAACTTGGCCTAAACGTACATAATGCGTTTTAATAATATTGCTCAAGAGCTAAATTTTTTGTGTTACATAAATGAATAAATAAGAAACTAGTCATCAGTTAAAATATACGGGGTTAATATCGAATTTTTATTTTGTGTCTACTTTATCAATTCAATTAATTTATTTACAATTTTAAGACCGAGTATATTCTTGAACCAATACATATGCATACACTTTATATACACTCCGTTCCATTCGTTAAAAAACAATTTTTTTTCAATAAACTTCTTACGATTTCTCCATAACCTCTTATAACTCTGAAAAATCTTGTTTTAGAATTTATTGAGTGTAAAATAAGGATATACAGAAGAAGAAGGATACAAGAAAGAATTTTGAGTCCTTGTAAAACCGCCTGCATAGCGACTGTTATGACCACCGTCAGAGAAGTCGGTATAAAGTTAAAGCTAAGCTATCAAAAATGTTATCCATTGTGTCTAGCATTGCAGATATCGGATAGTTACTTTGCTTTTGAATAGGGCTGATTATTTCAACAACCACACAGGTCATTTAAGAAATTTAAGGTAATTTGGTGCTTACCTTAAATCCGTCAACTGTTTTCCTCCATTAGCTCTGGGACCTAATTACATAACATACAACGATAAAGATCAAACGATAATGCTTTTTCAAAAGCTGTTCCTATTATACAGGGTGCCCTTTAATTCGTCAATAGTATTTTAGGGCATGATTCTTGGGTGTATTCTAAGAAAAAAATTGTTTTACAGTAAGGGCCTATCTCCAATTTTGATATCATATATTGGGATTTAAGAAAAGTCTTATTTTGGTGTAATTGCGGTGTAATTACGTTAATTGCGCTGTTAGTAATAATGAAAGAAACTTCGTTTAGGTCTTTATTTTTAGAAGAAATACCAGCCTTTGTAATTGCATTTAAATAAATTTTATATCTTTTCTGAGTCTTAAGATACTTTGGGGAAATTTTCTCCAAAAAATGCGTAATCAACATAATGTTTTAATAATTTTTTTGAATGTAAAAATAAAAGTCAGTAACAAGTTTGCCGAATAACCCATAGATTTTATGATAATTTGGAAAATCAGCGTCATTCTAACGGGATGATCTTTGGTACACTAATTGTCCACATCCTAAGTTTACTTTTAAGAAGTGTTGCCACGGTGGCAACACTGGCAGACCGGAGATATAAGGGTTGCCTTTTAACCATGTTTTAACACGAAATTTCACATAAATTAGCCTATACATCGAGAACCGGACATCGGTTGATTTCGTGGAATGTCTCGTTGGATTAAGAATACTCGAATCCATAGAAATATGTTCGTTTTTTGGCCCCTCCCCGACCCTTATACGTGGGGGGGAGCAAAATACCCTAGGCGGATAAGGGTTTTTATTTGTCGGAAAATAATGGTTATAAAATGAATATTCATAAAATTTTAAGATGAGCGTCGACGTAGAATTTCATACTCTACAGCATATCCGAAGTCCATTTTTGTCCATGTATTAGTTTCCCTTTCACTCAAAAAAACACCCTTTCTCCAGATATTTTTTTGTACTCTTTTGATTCTTATTTCTTACGACAAATGATGTGCGCCAAGTTTTATCATCATACCATTGAAATTTAATAATATTATGCTCGTTTCACTAAAAACTTAGTCATCATTTAATAAAAAGGTTATTACTTTTTCTAGGCAAATTATATTGAAATTATTTTGATTGCAAAAGATTGGGCATTCAAAAAAAAACCCTAACGTCATGTGCCATTTGCTTAAATTATACCTAAACAAAAATATAGTGGTTTGAACTAGTTTTCTTTTTACTGCCTACTACATGCATTTCACCCTATCAACTATTAAATCCTTTTTGTTATCTATGTATGTATATACATATATAAAAATGAATTGTTGTTCTATTTTAAGTTTGATGGTAGCTCCGAATTCGATGAATTTTTTTTTTTTGTTGGAAAGGTATTTTTCTGCAGCAGGTTTGTATGTAAAAGAAAATGACTGTGACCGCTTACCATTTTTATGACAAAAAAAAAAATCAAAGTAAAAAAAAAAAATATGTCAAAAAAACGAAGAAAAATCAAACAACATTTGATTATAGAATCAAAACGGATATTCAGATTTTATTATTGTCATTCATAGTAAAAAATCCAACAAAACAACAATTCTTTATAGAATCGAAATGAAAATTCAGTGTTTATAAATCATGAAAGCTGTTTATGATGAGAAAGGTGGATTTTATTTTTTGGATGCACCTCGAGGTACCGGAAAGACATATTTATTTTCACTGATTTTAGAATGTATTCGGTAAAAGCATTGGCGCTCGCTTTATCGGGAATTGCTGCTACCTTATTGCTACGGTGGTCGAACTGCACATTCTGCACTGTAGGCGGATTCTGGGAAGCGCGGCGGATCGCTTTCATTGGCGGATTTTTATTTTCTTATTCTCAAAAGCTCTTTTGCTTTCCATTTTTTGTTTGAAATCGATCATAAACATTTCGATCACCTAGAAAACTATAATTTTAAAACAAAAACTGGAAAGCGGAAGCCTTTTTAAGACTAAGAAAATACAAATCCGCCAATATAAGCGATCCGCCGCGCTTTTCAGAATCAGCCTACTGAAGTTACCACATTGAACATTCATATTAATGAAACACCCATCACATGTAACATTCCAAAGAATTTGGAAACAGCACAGGTATTACAAAAATGTAAGAATATTGTGTGGGATGAATGCACGATAGCTCATAAGAAGTCATTGCAAGCTTTGAATATCTTTAAAACAATCAACATTTATTTGGTGGTTTCTTTATATTATTGGCCGTTGATTTTCAACAAACATTGTGCATAGTTCCACAATCAACTCCAGCGGATGAAATTAGTGCATGTTTGAAATCACCTAATTTGTGGAGATATGTCAAAACAATCAGATTGAAAATAAATATGAGTGTCCAATTGCAAAACGATTCATCGGCCGTTGTTTTCAAAGCAGTTGTTGAATATTGGTGATGGCAAAATGCCCGTAGATGATGGTTTAATAACATTAAAATTTTTGTGAGATTACCCAAACTAAAGAAGAATTAAATTAAAGATTAAAAAAGTTTTTCCAAATATTGGACAGCGATATAAAGATCATGTTTGGTTGAGCGAACGAGCAATATTAGCAGGAACAAATAAAGATGTTACGATGTTAATTGGTATATTCAAAATGGAATAAATTGTTGAATAAGTATCATATAAGTCAATCGATTCTATTATAGACGAAGATGACGTAGGGAACTATCCAACAGAATTTCTATATTCACTAGATTAACCAGGAATGCCACCCCATAATTGACGATTAAAAGTCAGTGTGCCAATCATCATGATTCGGAATAAAAATCAAAAAAAAACTTTGCAACGGAACTAGACTTGCTGTTAAGCGCTTAATGAATAATGTAATCGAAGCCACAACTTTAAAAGGAAAGTATAAGGTAGAAGACGTTTTTATTCTTCGAATTCCGCTTATTTCATCTGATTTACCATTCAATTTCAAACGGATTCAATTTCCAATTCGCCTTGCTTTTACAATGACAGTCTTTAGAAGTGTGTGGCATAGACTTAGAATACCCAGTATTTTCACATGGGCAGTTATATGTTGCATGCTCGAGAGTAGGCAAACAAAAAGAAAGATAAAAATGTTGTATACCAAAGAGCGTTACAATAGATAAAAATTTTGAAGAGAACTTTTTGATTTTTAATTAACGACTAGCGAAGCGGTCGCGGGCACTAGAACATGGATAAAAATGGACTTCGGATATGCTGTAGAATATGAAATTCTACGTCGACACTCATCTTAAAATTTTATGATTATTCATTTTATTACCATTATTTTTTGGCAAATAAAAACCCTTATTCGCCGAGGGTATTTTGCTCCCCTATCCCTATGGCTTTAAATATTCTTAATCCAACGAGACATTCCAAGATATCAACCGATTTCTGGTTGCCGATTTATAGGCTAATTTATGTGAAATTTCGTTTTAAAACATGGTCATAAGGCAACCCTTATATTTCCGGTCTGCCAGTGTTGCCACCGTGGCAACACTTCTTAAAAGTAAATTTATAATGTGGACTATTAGTGTACCAAAGCTCATCCCGTCAGAATGCAGTGCAAGGTTGGCTCCCTTCACGCCCTAACTATATCTTTTATTTTCGACGAGTTGCGATTAGCGATAAAATATTCGATCGAATCCAGTGGAACGTTCGAATAGCTAATCATAATGAGAGGCATATAATTGTTGTGACATAGTCATTGTTTTTTATTCTTTCACTTTTTGCAATATACACATAAATAAATATGGTTTTCGGAGTTCAAATTTTCACCAAAAAAAAAAACAAATTGTTTTAATTTCAAGTCGATATTTTAGAAATTAACGGATCGAAGTGAATCCGACAAGTATAGAAATAGGATATAATGACCAACGCAACGATTGATTGTACCTAAAAGAATTTTTTTTTACTAGGCTGTCCCGGCAAACGTTGTTATGCTCTTTGCGTTAAGTGGTTTGTTGAGTATAATTTATTTACTCTCCTTCGTAGAAACACCAATTAAAAATTTTATAGAAACCTTTTTTACAAAAAAAACTGAAGGCTATTCTCTATTCTATACAATTTAAGTCAATAAGACTTAAATTTTAACTTTATTCTACTTTCGAATACATTCGAAAGTTGTTTTCAATGCTTATTTAAAGCGGTAGTATGCAATAAATTAGGGAGAAACATTAGCACTTCCGACTTTTTGACACACAATCTCCAATAACCGATGTTTTATTTAAGTTTTAAGGTACTTGCTATAGAATAAAATATATAAAATCGATTTACATGGTTGGGCCCCAGGACTACCCCAGGAAGTGGGGCAGACCGTAGTGAAAGCGTTATTTCTCAATGTTGACCGGCTTTTATTTGGATTATTCCCAAAAACCGGAAATTTTTTTTTTTTTTTTTTTGTTTTCATTTGAATGTCCTACAAATGTATTAATATTCTTACTTCCAGAATCATTTTCGAAAATAGGAAACTACAAAACGTGGATCCTGATTGTGGATTCTTAGCGTTTTAGTTTAAGAAGTTATATATTAAGCCTAATAAATGATGCTTCATCACAAATACTTCATCCATAAGACACTAGATACTTCTATTAACTCAACTCAACAACTACTACAAGAATCAACTTGAGACATAGCAACAACTTAGTTGTATTTATTCTAACTTATTGCCATTTTCCATCAGCGAAGTACAAAAAAAAAGAAAAAGTTTATAGATAAAACCCAAAAAATCTAGATGATGGTAGTTTGTTTTAAGATGTCCAACCTCACCTTAGATATTTTAGGAACCTTCGCTTATGATTAAGGGCACTATTCTAAGCCTGCCCACCATATTTCAAAATGTTTGCGAGTTTATACTGAAATTTACTTTAATTTAGTCATCTTATTGAAAACAGTAACCATAAACCACATGTAACTCTTTTTTATTCAGATTTCGGAAGTTGAAACCCAGGGGGCCTATTCTGGAAAGCGCGGCGGATCGTATTGAAAGCGATATTTCAATTTCGACCGTCTTCGCTTTAGGTTATTCTCAAAAGCGAAGTGGAAGAAAGCGATCCTTCCAGTTTTCTTATTTTAATGTCAAATATTTCCAGCCCACTTCCATTTTTACTTCAACTCTCTCAATTTTTCCAAAATAAATTCCATTTTTACTTCCACTTATCGATTTTTCCAAACAAAAATGACAGTTGTTCTTGGCCGTCGAAGAATTTTTTGATGTAAAACTTCTTTATTAATATTTTGTGCCAAAAGAATAATTTTTTGTATATTTATTCGATTTTGTTGCTATTAGTCATAAAATAAAACATTTAAATGAACCAAATAAGTGTGATTTAAAATGATAAGGTTAAGAAGGAAGATATATTTGCAAATTCATTTTTTTTTGCATTTTTGTTTTCAATTCGCCACCAATCCGTCACCTAGAAACCTATCGCTTTCATACAAAAAATGGAAAGCGAAAGCGCTTTGGGGAATAAGAAAATGCAAATCCGCCATTAAAAGCGCTCCGCCGCGCTTTCCAGAATAGGCCCCCAGAGGTGGAATCGGCTAAGCTCATAATATTGATAATCTAATTTTTTGTCATTGTCATATTTGCCTATGTGATATATAACAGTTATCTTCAATACGGCAATCAACAAAATTGATAATCAACTATCAGCTTAGCCGATTCCACTCCAGTCTATTTGACAAATGGCCTCTCTAGAACAATAAGTTCCCCAAACCAACATGGCTTCCAAGATGGCAGATTTCTTGGTAACGTAGTTTAGGGCACTGTTAATAATTTTGTTCGGGTTAGGGGTATTTTTTGTCTAATTTTACTGGACAGACTAAAAAAACTAATGAAGTATCGTAATTAACATGTGGAGTTTATTTGGAAGGCTCAGATGGAAATTAAACAGTTAAAAATTTCTGGTAAAAAGTTTCGTACGAATCTAAGTTTAAAAACGGGACTTACATAAATTAAATCTGTCAATTTATTAGTTAGGTCAATATACATATGTACATACACTGAAGTTTAAACTAGTAACATTTCTTGTTTCATTTTGTTTGTATAGTTTTAGTTTTGTAGCATTTTAACTTTACACTTAAGTATGTGTTTTTTGTTTCAGAAAAATAAATTATTCCTGCTACCTTCCTATACTTAATCAAAGAAAAAAAATATATTTAGTACAAAATAAATCAAAATTTTATTTTATGAATTGATATTTTCAATACACACTTTTGTTTTTATCTTTTTTTTTATTACATCATATTGCTTTATATTTTCTCATAACATTTTTAAGGATTTTTTTTTTGTTTTTTTTTTTTAAATAAAAATTATTTTCTCTTTTTTATGAGTTTTTTTTTTTTTATTTTCAATTGTTTGTTATTTTTGTTTGTCTTCTTAAGTTATGTAAATTAATCAGGTTTATTATTATGTTGTTTTTATTGTTTCATTATAATAATGTATATTTTACTGAATAAACTAGGTTATAGTACTTTCGTTTTAAGCTTGTTTTATAATTTATTAAACAAAAATTAATATTAATAAAAGAAAAACAAGAATTAACTAGAGCTCTCTTTACATCCACTATTTATGTTTGAACACTTTCCGTTGCTATGGTTTATTGGATATTTGATTTTTTTCCTTCAAATTTGTCTTTAATAAATAAAGAAACTTAATTTGAACTTCTTAATGTAAAAAACAAGGCATTTCATGTTATGCTTTTTTGTTTTATTTTCTTACTGTTTAAATTTATTTTAATTTTGTTTGTTGTGTAGCATAATATTTATTTTGTTGAATTTCTTTGTTTCATTTTGCTTAGTTTATTGTTTTTATAGTTTAAAAATATAATAATTGCATCGAGGTAAATGTTATTTGTTTTTTCTGTTTAATACACAATAATATTTAATTTTTTTTTTAATTTTTATATAGCACCTTTAGATTATTTGTAATTTGTATTTTCTTTTTATTAAATTTTCAGTTATAGTAACGCAGTTAGCGTAATATTATTTTCAACAGTTTTTTTTTCTTCACAAAAATAAAAACAATATTCAGAAACTATTTCAAATTATATATATTTTGTTTATAAAATTACATTTAGAAAAATAAATTTTCTTTTAAAAACTTTTTATTGCTTAGTTAGTTTTTTTTTTTTTTTGTTGTTGTTCTTTAAACAGAAAATAATAAATAAGTTTAGAACAAAATTGTTTGAACAGGAACAAAGCCACGCGTAAAATGCCTTATTTTTTGCTTAGTTCTTTTATTTTATAGTTTTTTTTTTTTTATTTTTGATAAAATATTTGTATATTTTATCTAAAAGGTTAGAAATGATTTAAGATGGCTGCCAACAAAAACAACAAGTCGCCGCACAAAGTCTTACAAAATAATCAATAACAAAAACACAAAACAAAAGTGGCAAACTTTTATTTTGTTTTTATCTTACAATTAATTTTTGAATATAAATTAATAAAATACAAAAAAAAATCATGTGTATTTTGATAATTTATGTAGATATTTGTTAAAAAAAGACCACATTTTATTAATATAATATACATGCATATTTATTTTTAATATTTATATATGTACATATATCGAGTACAGTGTTTAAATATGTCTGTATATATGTATACATATATATTGCATTTTAATTAAATATTAAATACGTAGTGAATATTTTAAAATTCACCACTAGAAGGATTCCCCTCAGTTTTTTTTTAGGAGTATACTTTTACAAAACAGAGGGATAAACTAAAAAAAAAAATAATCAGCCCTATTGTGAGTTCCGCGTGAAAGAAAATACGCCCGGAAAAATTACATTTCACTCTTCCCTTATTGTGAGTTTCGGGCGAAAAGTTTCGGGAGATTTCCATTTAATTTTTGGTGGCGAACGAGGATACACTTGTTGTAAAATGAAGGGTGAAACTCACAATAGCTTTTAAAAATCCGGACGAACAAAACATTTTCGGGTGAAACTTACAATAGGTCTGAATATAATAGATTTTAACGAGCTGTTATGGAAATTGGTTCCAGAGTAGTAGTATTTTCCCTCATAACTTGTTATTTTTTTTTTTTTTTTTGAAAAACAGAAAATTTAACAGACAAAAATTTTCGTTAATTTAAGTAGTTTCTTTGTTCGTGCATTTTGTTTAAATTCGATCGTACGATCGATCGATCTAAATGCATCCATATAATCTCATATGGACAATAAATCACCAAAAATGAAATTATTTCGTTGAAAATTTCAAAATTACATCTGCGTCTATAGAAATTCCCTTTTCAAAATTACATTGTGTCAAATATGTATATAAAAACTAAAGGAATATACCTTAAATACAACATTTAAGAGCTCTTATAAGAAAATGTTTAAATTATTTAATTGAATACAATACAAATTAACATTCATTTGCCAAAGAAAATTGGGAAGTTTAAAAAAAGGGGTAAACAAAAGAGGAATAGACTACTCATTGCACCGACTCTTAATACCACTTGTTGGGAGTCAGTCTAAAATTAACACTTTGTCTGCATTTCAGCTGTAATGATATAGCGCCTATTTGGTTAATTGAAATTTTCATCAAATTGTGAAAATTTGATAAATCTTGTTATAAATTTCACGTACCAAATATACCTAAAATTATAAATCGAATAGTTCAATTTGTCACAATTTATATTTACCCCGTTTTCATGAAGTATCGAAAGATCGAATACTAATAGGTTCGGAGTTTAGAATTAAGTTTTTCGTCACCGGAATTGAGAGCCCCATTTGGAGTTGAGTTGAAAAATGGTGTTGAGACTACAGTTAAAAGAATGGCTAAAATATATTTATCTCACACAAAAACAATTAAAATTTATAGAACTTTAGTATAAACTACACAAAGCTATCAAAACTGCAAAAACAAGGCCGTCAACACATCTATCAAACCAAACTCTTCGCCCCAGTTTTTTTTATCAAGCATTTCGACTCGGTTGAAGCTCATTCCAACTCAATATATGTTTACAAAGTGGGCAAGCGAGCATGGAAACGGGGTAATTGTACGATTTTTTCCAATCCCGATCTTTTGTCCGTTGGTAAAGCGAGTAAAAATTAAGGTTTTGAGCAAATCGTTTCTGCCACAAAACTTGATGTTGTCAGTGTTTTTTATTTTTGTCTTTTTAGTAGCAGTGTTCCGCCTTGTTGATGTTGTGAATAAATCTTAATGAAAAATGGAAAAAACAACCGACAGGACAACGACAAAAAAACTCATTTTAACACTTTTTTCTATTTGTACATTTAACACGGTTTCTGGAAAATTTTAGAGTTTGTAGCAGCTTAAACGCTTTCCCAAAGACAACGAGAAAAATTCGGGACGATAACGAAACTTTCGTTGTTTACATCGGATTTATGGTCAGTTTGTTGGGTTCAACGTCGCGACGAAGTATCACGACGAAGTATCGCGACAAACCAACGCGAAACATTTGCTCTGCAGGGCGAATAATTCACAATGATAACAAAAATAACAGATAAACATTGCTAAATAACAACAAAAACTGCGGTCGGCGAATGTTTCGCGTTTTGGAGTGTCCATTGTTTATCGCCATTAATTAATTTTGACAGCCTAATGTTTCGTTAACGTTCTGAATGTTTGTCGTGTTTTTTTGGGATAGCAAAATTGATAAACTTTTCTCACAGAACTGCTACTGCCTGGACCATTAAATGTGCAGAAAATAACCCTTGAGTTATTCGTGTTCGCATGGATGTTGTTATATTGCTTGCGTTTGTTGCTTTTTTTTTTTACAATTGGTAAAACTTCTTAAATATTTTTCACTTTTACCATACATAAATCAAAAAATTTCGTTGATCTTGCACGCTGTCCACTATTTGTGATGTGATGACATAATGTCATTGACATTAAAGTTTGATTCTACACATTCGTTTTTCATGTTCCTTTCTGTAGAGATTTGTTTTTCTTCAATTAATGTATCCTATTTATTTTTTTTTTCCTTCCATAGCGTGTGGGCGATACGAGGTTTGAAAAATGTTATTTTGAACGAAAAATTAATTAAGCCATGAAGTTACATTCGACGTTCGAGCTGAAGTGCTTCTTGAGTTGATTTTGACTTGAAATCGAAAATCAAATTTGTGGCAATGGAATAGTTGATTCCGGAAATTAGTTAGATTTACGAAATGTAAGAATAGATTTATTTTCTTTATTCAGAATTAAGTTTCAAAGGTTTGGTTATCACACTGCACTGCTTCTGTTGGATGCACTGTTGACATAGCGTCAGATTTATTTTCCACCCATCCAGTCTTTTAAAAATCAAAAATCTGTACCTGCAAAATTGTAATATTTGCAAAAATTAAATATTTTGTTTTTCTTAAAAAATAATTTGTCAACAATTTTTCGTAGCTTGTCTTCGCTGTATGCTATCATTTTTGTATACATATAGGTATTGTTATTTAAATAAAAAATATTTAGTAATACATAGTCTAATTTTGTCTGCATTGCAGATTTTTTTTTTTTACTAATTATCGCAGATTTCTAAAAAAAATGTATGGCAGCACTTTGTTTGCTTGTTTATATTAATTAATACCAATACCGATGTTTTTAAGACGTAAGTAATATACGTTTTAAATATTCAAGAATTAAAAAAAAAAATTAGCTTATTTGTTTATACGATACTTTGACATTTAAGTTCAACATAAGCATTTATTTTACAGTTAATGCAAATGAAGTGGCACATATAGACAACAAAGTTGAATTTAAGTTTTGAAATTTCGAATCAGCAAATGGGTCTTATTCGTTTTTAGTTACATATGTACTAATAAATCATAGATTACTTTTTAAATTGTGAACGTTTGTTTTCATTATTTTTATTTTCTATTGCTAATTTTTTTTTGGTGGCAAACGGAATGCCGTTTTGGATTGATTTTTTCGTCTGGCATTGTAAACCCCATTTGGAAAATAACATCTAAAAATTGATTTGTTGTTAAAACATGGATTTACTTTAGATTAAAAAAAAAAAAAAACAGAAAAAAGCAATTTATTGTTCAAAATCAGCTTTTTGACAGATACAACATAATTTTATTTGTTTGATCAATGGAAAACCCCATACAAAAACTGGTCCATTATATAGACCTCGACGTACATTATGTACGTAGCAAGTGGGAGACAGTTGTATTAAACAAGTCGATTCTCTATGAGAACAGTTTTTTCGTAGTTATCTTTGTTGAAAAGAGGCAACCTGACTATCAATACGTTACGGCAGAAGCTCAAATCTTGCAAAAAGACCCTTTAAGATTCACCTCACCACGCATTAAGTGTTATATATTATATCCAGCTTAAGCAACCCAACAATATTCAAATATGTCCTTAAGGGGTTTAGTGTGCTATATATCTACATACATACATACGTATTTAATTTTCAAATCAATTCGAATTGATCAGTTATAAAATACAAAGAGAGTACTTTCAATCTTCCAATGATTCCAATTGAGTTGCGTCGAATTTCTTAATCGTCAGTTGCGAATAACATTTATTCGCAATAAGGCAAACAAAAAACATGAATAAAAATTGCACTTTGCCGCGATGTCATAATTGTTACTACAAAGAACAATAGTTTACTTTTATCTGAACATTGATCGATATTTCTGCGTACGACCTGGACTTATTGTTTTTTTATTTGTTTTATTTGATATTTCTACCATTATGCGTCAAAATGTCAAATTTTCCACATACATATTTGCCTTAGTTGAAGAAGGCAAACTCTATTTAAAATATTAAAAATGGTATTTGGTGGTGGAAACTAAGTTCAATACGAACGGCTCATATATGTGTGTAAGTGGTTTTTGTTTAGCTTTGAACAGAGCACTGAGTAAAGATTTATATTTGAATAATGCAAGTCAAGGTTAAGTTTTCATGATCGCCACCGAAAATTCTCTGTGTGGAAAAATAAACCCAAGTGAAGCGCTCTGATTCGCTGTATGTAAATATAAAAACATGTTTTTTTTTGTATTGAGAGCTCAGCCTTACTTCGTTGAAGCACTTAAATTGACCGAAAAGAGCGACACTAAAGATTAAAAAAAAAAACAACTTATTCATTCAAAAGTTAAAGTGCGGAGGGTATTTCTGCAGATCTCAAAAATATAAATATAGACGACTACATATTTTATAAACGACTACATATATTTTTAAACTGAGAAAACAAATTTACTATGCATGAACTTAATTAAATTTCTTTTATTTTTCACACAAAATTATTTTGAAACGTAGAACACAAGGTGGTTTGAAAATATTGTGCGAATATCCGGTGGAGGTATTCATAGTAGCTGTTAACCAAATTATCAATTGTTGTTGTTGATAAATTATGAATTGTTAAAGCTTTTTTTTTTTAAATAATCTTGTTTGATTTTTTTTTTTGTTTGTTGAAAATTTTTCTTGATGATTTTATCAAAGAATTTGCAACTAGCAGACAAAAATATACAAAATAATAATGGATATAATTATTATTATTATGTTTACACTTAACCATAATTTCAACTTAAAATTCTTAAAACATTTACATTGCAAAAGCTTTATTTTTTTCTTGTTATAAACACAATTATATG
This sequence comes from Melangyna quadrimaculata, assembly GCA_949320155.1. Taxonomy (NCBI): domain Eukaryota; kingdom Metazoa; phylum Arthropoda; class Insecta; order Diptera; family Syrphidae; genus Melangyna; species Melangyna quadrimaculata. Next base: position 157,064,483 of record OX439484.1, read on the forward strand.
ATAGGCTTAAGTAGTATTTTAAAGAAAAAATTATCTATATATACTTGAAAAAAAAAAATAAAATAAAAAAATAAAAATATTTGTATATTATATAGTATATTGTGTGGTATATAGTGTGTATATTTTACATGCCTTTTTGTCTATATTCGTTTTACTTTTCTTTCTTAAACTTTTGTTTTGTTTTTTTTTTTTTTTTCATTTTGCTAGTTGTTGGGTTTATTATTGATGATAGATTGCAATATTGCAAACTATACAACAGGACCCTGTACGTCCATCATTTCGTCCTGCGGCGATGGTCGGGGGGCAAATGTCTGTAGATGTGGTGGTGTTGCACGCGAGCACATGCCCCGTTGTGGCGGAAACGCTAGACGATATGAACCATCATGAGTTTGTCGCGGAGTGCGTCGAGGTGATCTGGCTGGCATTCTATTGGCTCGTTGCATATCTTCTAGGACTGATGGTGCTACATAAGTAAAACCCTAAAATAAAAACAAAAGTTAGTAAATTTTGTATAGACTTTTTTGTTTGGGAAATTAAAATTTAAATTTGTTGGTCCCGTAAAATCGTCTATGAAATGGTTGGCGCTCAATCATAATTCAACCCTACATAAATTTCACACTGGGAATATGTGGCGGTGACTTTGAAATTGGACTAAGTCAGTTTAAAAAAACAAAAACGAAACGGCACCCCTTCTATTAGAAAGAAATTCCAATCAATGGACATTATATGGTATTTGGGTTTGTTAATGTTTTTTTTTGTTGCTGTTTCTTTCATTTAAATGATGAAACTCTCCGTGAATATTTTTCCGCTGTGTTTTCATAAGCATTTCGTTTTCCTGTTAGAGACTAGTTTCGAATCAGCAATGTACTAGCATTGCACATTACACTAGGCTTTAAGGAAACGTTTTTTTGTTTTCAATTTTATAAAGAAAGCATCAATTGAAGGTTAAAAGTAGCAGTCGTAGTTTTTCAAATGCTCTACAATTCTAATATGGCCATTATTTTTTTAAGGTCTTTCTTACGACAAGAAAGGCTAAAGCCAAAACTCCATTTGAGCCACTCTGGAGTTAATGCTAGGAGAAATGACACAAATGTTGATATGAATTGTCCGATTTATTTTAAAGGTAAGAACATAACTCATAGCTCATACATATTTAAGTTGTTTAACTCAAAACTTTTGACTTTTGATTCTCATCGACATCACATTTTTTGACATACATAATTCGAACGTAGCTCAGAAGCGAACTTGTACCGCTTAATTATTTTAGTTGCCATAAGGCTGAAGTTGAATTTGAATATTTCACCAATACTGCTTACCTAAGAAGTTCTTACCCATGCAAGGAAAACTACAGACACATTTGGCAAATGCAAAAAGTGGATCTATTATGCAAAACACATTGGGCGAGTTCGTAATTGCAGAAATCTGCGACATGTCTGCCGCATGTCTGCTTAGCTTCTGCGTATCGATTTTATTTTTCTTCTGCCCGCAGAAAGTAGGCAGGCGGCAGTTTTTGAAAAAAAAAAAAATGTATTCGTAAACATCGCAGTGCAGAAAATTATTTGTAAAAAATCGCGATTATTAAACAAAAAAAAATGATTTTAGGGCTTTTGGGTGAAATTTGGAAAAAAATATGCTATGATAGACAAATATCTATGATAAAGGTATGTACTTCAAAGCCATATACCAAAGCCAAATACAAGTTTCTTTTTAAAAAAGCAACACAATTGTTGTTGGCATAACATTGGTCCCTTACGGTTCCCAACAAAAAAAAAAAAAGTTCAAAGGCGTCAAATCGCAGCTCCGAGGCGGCCAACTGACATCGCAAGGACGGCTGATAACACGATTTTGAAATTTGGTGCGATCGATTGTAGTATGGGCTGTGTGACATGGCACACGATCCTGCATGAACCAGAGGTTGTCCAAATCCATGTCTTTAATTTTAGTAAAAAAAAAAAAAGTTGGTTAACATGGCTCTGTTACGACCATTGTTCACCGAAACGTTGTTCCCAGCCTCATTTTCAAAGAAAAATGGTCCAATGCTGACCCACCCTCTACCTATGTAAATTCTTTCCTCATTTAATTTCAATTTTTTTCCTGCACAAACTGCCCGACACCGACTTGATTTCTGCGTACTTTTGATGTTTACGAACGTAATTTGTTTTGCAGGCCTCCTGAAGTCAGATTTCAATTTTTGTTTACGAACACAAACTTTGCAGATCTAAGTTAGTCAGACGATTACGAATTCGCCCATTGTTTTGTAACAATTCTAAGAAACTAATATGTAATTATTAAGACTTTCGAATTTCTCGTAGGCAAAACTTATATTCATATACATTTTAAGACTATGCATATCTCTAATTTTGCAATATTCTTCAAACAAAATCTGGAAACCAAAACATAAAGTTAAAAAAATGCTTTTTTTGGACACAAATATTTGTTTCAATTAGTTTTATTTTTATCAATAAATTATTTCAAGTAATTGTTTATTGACTTGTATCCTTTTTATATTCCAAATCGTATCTTAACAAATAAAATTATCAAAAAGAAATTTGTTTACTCTGCTAAGCCACAGAATTACTATCAACATTGTGTACGATTATTTTGCTGCCCTTTGAATTTCGCATTTAAAGTTGAGAAATTGAATTTCAGAAGATTGATTTATTGCAATTTCACTAGCAACTAAAAGTATATTTATTAGAGAAAACAAAAAATAGGCCACTTAAATCTAGGGCATTTATATTCCTCCAACTTGTTTCAAAAAGATGTTCTCATTGGAAATTGTGCAAAGAAATATTGCTCTTGATCTTCCTTCTTTTAAAACCAGTTAGGTAGGTAATGGTTATTCCATTTTGTGATTTAGACAACAAAAAGCCAATCCTTTTAATAGAGCAACAATAATTTTCCCTGTTTCTTACTGTCCTATGGTAAAGTTTTTATAACTTTTTTCTCCTTCGTCATTTTCCCCTTTTGTATTTGCGTCTTCTTAAGACATTATATTGCACCTAAGCGCTAAATCTATATTTGAACAAAGATTTCCTCTCTTCTGCAGCAGAATCTAGTATACCTAATATTTGTTTGGTCAATGGTCCTGATAGTCTGGTAGGTAGTGTTGATCTCTGATAAATAGTTTTATAATCATCGGTTTTTATTTTCATGAGCAAATCTCAACTTCTATATTTCATTTCTTCTAAGTCTTATTTATACTACGCTTACATTAGATCAGCAATGCAACTTTTCTTTAAAATTGGTTTTATCTCTTTGATAATTTTGATTGACAGTTCATTGTTGTTTTCTTTCTCTGTTTTTTTTTGTAATTTTTGCATCGTGTTTTGACATTTTCATACTAAAGCTTTTAAAACGGATTCTGATTGGGTGCGTTCGTAAAATCTACACCCAATTTCCAAACAATTTTGTTAAACATAAAGATTTATAGACAACGAGGTAATTTTGGAACTGATTTGGAAATTCAAAAAAAAAAAAAAAAACAAATTGCAGGGTTTTGACTACTTTTTTCTTTTATGAAGGAGGGGAAATATGACAGTAAGCTTTACGACTTCAACTTGATAGTTCAGTTAAATGAGGTTAAAAGTTATGCGAAGCCTGAAAAAATCAATTCAATAGTTGATGAAAATTTGCTTATGTGGACACTAAACGGTCAAATATTGATTTAAATTATTTAGTTGGGTTGCATGTTGTTTTGAGGAGAATAAAGTGAATTTTTGGGTTGTTTATAATCATTTTTTAAACGGATCGCTATAAAGGTGGTGCGTTCTTTTTCTTTCCAAAGTTAATCATAGTTGATTATAGTTAACTTTCATCGTATAATAAAATATAAAAAATAGTTACTTTGAGTAGCTTTATGACGCCATCATGTCGTTTCTAAATTCAAAGTTGGAGTTTTAAAAAGTGACTGAGTAACTTTTTACAACACATCTCTTTAATGTGAGTTCAAATGGTTAATCTGTCAAACACATATGAAATTATGTAATTTTTTTTTTTTATTTTGGTGTTAGTTTCTGTTTGTGTTTGCTTTTCGTCTTTTGATTTGGAATTGTTTTCAATTTTGTAATTATTTATTATCAATTTTATTGTTTTTTATTATTGATATTGATATTTGGAATTGTTTTCTGAACAATTAACGGCCAATTTCTTGACAAAGATCTTAAATCAATCAAGAACTCGATCTAGAAATTCTCGGTTTATTTTTTGAACTCAGTTTTTAAATTATTTAGAAGTCCTGCATTTCTTCACTTCAAATAGGGGGGTTCACACTCATCGACAAGTTCATCAACTCGTGTCGAAACGTCACATAATTTGTAATGGAACACAAGTTGAACGACTTTCGGAAGTTTTTCAAATTTTATGATATTTTGCTCGGTCGAAAGACCGCTGTATTAAACGACCACTAGTTGAACGACTGATATGTCTGAAAATATGGACTTTAGTGTTTTTTCTTAATTTTTATGTGAGATTTATGGAGATTGGGTTAAAATAGAAGTAAACCTACAAAAGAGGAAAAAAATTAATTTCCTTCGCTGAAAATGGTGTACAAAAGTTAAATCTACGCCGTATTTGCTTACTGAAAATTTATTTACAAATGAAGTTGATAAGGCGGTAGTTGAATGTGAACGCTAGTAAAACGACTCAGGTTGATCGACTTGTCGATGAATGTGAACTCCCTAATCATTTCTCTAAAACTCGGTCTAATATGAGATTATTGGGTTTTAGAACTATGTATAGTTCTCGGTTTAGTGAAACTAAATTCTAACGTGTTTTTAAAAATTTCGTAACACCCGGTAGATTGTTTTGACACAAATTTCCGACATTCTATTGACAAATTTAAAAATATCTTTCAGTTTTGCTTTGGCGGTAACATTATTTCGACATATATTTTTGAAGTTAATTTGGCATTTAGTTGTATATGTGTACATTATACACCATTATACATAGTTTTGTTTGGAATGTCATTTTGGTGTTATTTTTTTTACATTCGGTACTTTAAAATTGGATTTGTGTGATTGTGTGATTTTCCGTGTCGGTACCTACCTATTGATTTTTATGAAGTTTGTTCAAAAATGATATACCGACGACGGAGAGCACATACAGTGGTGTCAAAAACATTCCGGATTTTTTTGGTCAACTGCATTGAGTGTTGGTTTGTGAGATAAAAATGAACAAATCAAATATTTGTAATTTTTCGCCAGTTTTATTAAACAATTGTATCATTTTAAAGAAAAAACATGGTATATTATCCATTAAAACAAAAAATAATAGTCAAAAATTAAAGTTGATTCAGAATTTTAATGTGACAAACTAACCGGATTTTATCTTATACAATTAATTATTATTTTGTATTTAATATTTTGTCCAGTAACCCCTATTTTTTCTCACAGCTCGACATCGACGAGGCATTGACTGAATTAAATTTTCGAAAATAGAAGCAGGAATATTCTCAAATTCATTTTTCAAGGCTGCAAAAAGAAAAGTTGTTGACGTGTGCTTTTTTTTCCCAACCCGCCTTTCTAAAATGGCCCACAAGTTTTCAATTGGGTTTAGATCGGGTGATTGAGACGGCCATTCTAAAACACGAATATTTTTAGTCGCAAACCACTCTTTTAGCAGCTTTGAAGAATGTTTGGGGTCATTATCCTGCTGAAAAACCCAACGCAAAGGCATTTCTTCCTCTGCATATGGAAGCATTACTGACTCCAAAATGTCCTTATATTGAAAACGGTCCATAATTCCTGTGATTTGGTGTATTGGACCGCAGCCTGCGCCTGAAAACAGCCCCAAACCATCACCGAAGCTCCACCGTGCTTAACTGTAGGGAGTACATTTACATTTTGAGCGCCTTACTGTCCTTGCACCATAGGAGTAAAACAAGTTGAATTTGCTTTCATCACTGAAAAGCACGCTCCTCCATTTGCTTAAAGACCAGTTAAGATGATTTTTTGCAAATTCAACCCTGATTTAAATGTTTTGATTGGGAATTTGAAGTCTTTTCCAAACACCTTTCATGGCCTACCTTTTTCTACGATGTTAAGCAGTAAGAAGAGGTTTCTTCGCTGGTCGAAATGCAAAAAGACCGAAATCTCTTAAACGCTTCCTTACCGTACTTGGCCCTATAGGTAGATTTAGTTCATCTCAAATTATCTTTGAAGTTGCAAAAGGGTCTTTAAGCACAAAATTCTTTATGCGCCTATCAGTTGGAACAGTTGTTTTGCGAGGGCGTCCACCAAAATGATCTGCTTTTACTGATTTCCCGCTTCTAAATTTTGTAATGATGTCACAAACCGTTGACGTTGGAATTTGCAATATTTCAGATATTAAATTTTGTTTTGTACCGGCTTGGAACTTTTCTATTACCCTGTATCGAATAGCGTTGCTATAACGTGTTTTAGCCATTTTCTGCACTATATAATTTCAACTAACACAGCTCTCAACTTGTAAAGTCTGTTTAATCTACGGCGTGAGTCAAAAGACTCGAAAAAACCGCTACTTTAACATCGAGACTCGCAATCTTTCTGCAATCCGGTTAGTTTTGCACAGGCATGATATTGAATAACTTTATAAAATATTTTTTTTATTGTTCTTGTCATCGGAGCATTATATTTTAAAGGTTATTATTAAATTGTCTCATACCCTTTACAAATTATTAAAAACCTATGGAAAGTTATTAGTTTTCTACTTGATATTAAGAAAAACATTATACTGAGGAAAAATCCGGAATGTTTTTGGCAGCACTGTAGATATAAAGTGTGCGTGTGCAAAGTGGACTAAAAGTCCAATTTTTTAAAAATAGCATAAATGTAGAAATAATCCATGATATATGGATAAACAGTACCTTTGATGCGGCTTGCACATGCAATCTTCACATGATTTAGTTGTTTTTCTTGAATGTTAAAGAAACTTGAAATTCAAAAATTTTTACATGCAAATCCCACCAAATAAGAATTTAAAACCATAACCGAAATACAAATATATAAAACCAAAGAATGATGCAACAAAATTTAAAATTTTTTCAAACCCATAGACAAAGTTCTGTCAGGGGTAGCGTCCATGAATAAATCGTGTCTCTATTATGTCCATGCAACCAATTTCAAGATCTTAACGTTAAACTTAGAAATGCAAAAAAAAGTTTGTCAAGGTGAAGGGTAAACTAGACGCTGATATATGCGTTGTCATTTTGAGCAGGACTACCTGCAGCATTGACATCTTTCCGGCTCGCATAAATAACATTATTTGCGTTGCACCAAAATGAAAAAATGCGATTTTAAGGGGTTAAGTCATAAAAAGGTGATTTTTTTTTTGGGAAAAAAGGGCACGACAAATTATTTTAGTACGTAACTTATCTAAAGACGTCTTACGACAATTGTTTATATTGGTTATGCAATGCAATGACTATTTAAGAAACCATTCACCGTCTTTGGATATATTAATATGACCTATCTATATATCAAAACCAAATTATAACCCAAAAAACAGATGAATGCGTCCTCCTATAATATCGCGAAACTGACTGCATTATACCGGCACTTGTGTTCTTGCCAAATTTATCCGAAATTTAATTCAACTGTATTCCTTTTTAATGGCAAACCTACATTTCTATAAATATGAATTTTTTGAAGAAATAGAAACATTCTTAAACCGAGATCTAAGTTACTAGACCCTCAAATTTGAGGGTCTAACAAAATAGCAGTTCTATCTCAAACTGAGATCTTAATCACAGTTCTATAGCGTTAGAATTTAGTGAAGAAATGAGTTAGAACTCAATCAAGTTTTAATTTTTCGATAAACTGAGTTTTAGGAGTTAGAACTTTGTCAAAGAATTAGCTGTAACTCTTTTTTGAAAATATAATTTTTTATTACGTTTAGATCAGACGGGATTATTCGGAGCAGTTTTCACACTTTCCAAAATATTTAGGGCTGGCCACAAGGCTCTCTTAAGACTTTTGACAATACTACTTTTTAAGCCTAAGAGGCTCATTCATCTAGTTAAAATCGTTAATCTTTAAAAATTATTTGGTCAGCTTATGAATAAGCTTAAAATATGAGTTGTAAAATTTTAGATTAATGTAAGTAAATTAAGGTAGCAAATTCACAATACAACCTAAAAGTAATAAATACTCAATTTTTTTGTTAACCGTTTACTACGTTGAAATTCGAAATAAGCTTAACACGTGAACATTTTGAAATTTCTTTGTTCATTCTGGTAAAAGTGGTAACGGTCGATCATCGTTTAAATTCAAAATTATTTTCTAATGATCAAATTTAATTTAGATCGCTGCCGGTAGATGGGTTATCCGCGAATTCTGTAGGCCGATTCTGGAAAGCGCGACGGATCGCTTTCATTGGCGGATTTTTATTTTCTTACTCTCAAAAACTCTTTCGCTTAACATTTTTTGTTTGAAAGCAATAGATTTCTAGGTAAGGAAAGCGAAAGAGCTTGTGAGAATAATAAAATACAAATCCTCCAATGAAAGCGATCCGCCGCGCTTTCCAGAATCCGCCTACTGTATTTGAGTGACAAAAATTATTTAAAAAAAATGGCAGCACCGAAAATAGAAACCGAAAGTCTACCTAAGTGTTACTCAAAAGATTCACGTTAAAATGAATCTTAAGCAGCTAATCATTTGAAACGCTTCCTGTCGTACTATTACATTTACCTATCCACTTTAAGCTATAAATGTTATCTTTGTTTATCCATGGAACAATGGTCAATCACATGGCTTAAAAGGCTTCGACAAAACAAAATTAAAAAAAAAAAAAAACAAATATCTGCAAACATAAGATTGTGCAATGTTTGTATTGAAGGTTATTTTTATAGTAATTTCGGAAGTTTCAGGAAAGGTACAGTGACACATTACCGTTGACCCTGATTGTCAATTCAACAAAACTAATAAGCCTATATTCCATTTAAACAACAACAACAAACAAAAAACCCCATTACCTTTTTAGTGTTTCAATATGAGTCCAATTATTATTAAAATTGGTGGTTAAAGGGGAGCTTTTGTTTTTTCTTGTAATTTCTACCACAAGTCAGAGAAACAAATCAAAAGAAAGACACACAAAACAAAAAAAAATAAAGATACAAAAAACTCTATTTCAGTGGATGACTTGATATCCAAACCAAACCAAGCCAAAACCATCGACGTGCAGCTTCGAGTGACTCCAATAAAACTATCATGCCCGGTTGGTGGCTCCAACCGATTCAGTTGAAATTGTAAAGGCAGACAAAGTGGTACGTGCGTACGGTAGACGGATTCTTATACCACTTTTATTAATCAAAGAAAGGCTTGTTAATGAACGAAGACTTGGTCAGTCTTGCCGCGCTTTTGTTTTGTGTTCGAGTTTTGTTGTTGTTAATATAAATGCAATCTGAAGTGGCTGGCTTTGCATTTCCCATATTGAAAACGCCTAATCGTGCGTTGCGTCGTCTGGCTATAGTAAAATTTGACAATTTAAACTTTAGTAATTAATATACGAAAGTTTTATGCTCATTTTATTGAGGGCAGCATCTACCACCTTTTTATTTAATTTTTGGTTTCAATTTGTTTTGGACATTACCGATTGACGCTGCTGTCGTGAAACGCTTTCCATTTGTGCAACATTCAACTAAAGTTATATCCAAGTAGTGTGGTTAAAGGAAAACAAAATTTCACTAATTTGTTATTTTTTTTTTAACTGGAAAATCCGCTTTATTTGTTTTTAATAAATAAAAAAAAAGTGCATTGGCCTCGGCCTTCAAGTCTTTAATTGGCCACAAGCACAGTGGCTCAAAAACAAGAAAGCCTGTGGCGGTCTAAATTGTTAAATCATGACATTGAGACCACAACAACAAGTACTGGTTTCAGTCCAAGGCTAAAACAACTATAAGAAGAGGAATGAACACTGTATGAAATCCAGCATACTTAACAAAAACAACAATCTTAAAAGTCCAACAAGAGGAAGAACCATCATCTCCGCGTACATCACCGGGCTAAAGGAAGAGGAGGCAACACAAATAACAACAGCTGAAGACACTAAACAAAATAGCAACAGTGCAACATGGATGCAAGTTGTTATTTACCACAAATAAAAACAACAACAGCGAGAGTAGTTATTTTTGTTTGGATAGTGATCGCCAGCGTTGTCGTGCAACTTTCACATGGTCAGGTCGAAATGACAACAATACCAACCATGAACGAAACATCAAGGGCTTACAACAACAATAACCAAAACAACAACAGCAACAAAAATGGTGGGCGGTTTTCATCCCTAGAGAAAGAAGTAGGTACGATTTGGTTCAACAAAACATTTATTAGTTTTTTTTTTCAGTTTGGTTTGTGTTTATATTATTTGGTGTTTTAATGACTTAATGATGCACACACGGTGCCACCGCGCTACGTCCGAAGCTAATAGCAATAAAAAGAAAGTTGTGATTTTATTTTTTGTTTTAACTGAAATTAATTCAGTTAAATTGAAGATTTTGATTAAGCGCACGCAAGCATGCTCCTAATCAATTTTTTTTTTGTTTAAACAAATTCATATTATTTATTCACCATGCAGCGTTATTATCTATTTATAGTACTTTGATGGTATCAAATTTGGTTGATTATATTATCTTGGACGAAATAGTCGTGATAATTTGCTGTGATGATGGCGAGAAATACAAAGGTATTGGTCGCCATTAAATCATTTTGAATTCTTTAAAAAACGAAATTGAGGTTCTGCTCAAAGAGGCCACTAAATATAGTGGCAATTTGGCAATTGACCTTGTCCATGTTAATTATTGTTAATATATGTGTACTAATAAACAATATTGTAATCTTAAATGCAATATTAATTCAATGGTTAATTTGGTATGCCAAATGATTGTATATCATTGGGTGTCATGCTTAATTTTATTCACGGCATTTGATCGGTTTAAATGTGTTGGAAGGTCAAATTATTATTTTTTTTTTGATGAAATGGTAGGTTGTTAGAAATCCGTTATTATGTATTTATTTATTGAATATTGTTTTGGTAAATACATGGTTGCCACTATTCTTCAAAAAAAAAATTCCCTGACCAATTTTTATGTTTTCCCTGAAATTGATCAGTTGGTTAAACTTAAGAGGGAAAGAAAATCTTCTTATTTATTACTGGAATGACAAATTATCTTATCTTCTTAGTTGGCATCTGTTTTTTGATTGCTAAAGCTTGAAAGGGAATCATTCCATATGCAAACGCCTAATCTAAATGCCATCACATTTTTTATTTTTTTTTCAAACTTCCTTTTAAATTCTCCAAATTGTTTAAAGAGATACACATTCTCTATAAACTATAATGAGTTTTTTTCTTACAACCAGTTGTAATAAGTTTTTCACCATTATGAACAGATCATCAGAAAGATAAAGAAATGTGAGTTTGCAGTCAAAAGCTCATCTTGAAGGAACATTTTTACATTTTCAATTGGATTTGTTTTAGGAAGCCCGGTATTTTTCATACCGAAGAAATTTTTTAAATCAGAGAAATTATTCAATGTTCGATCTATACACTTTTTTGTCTCCAGTCATTGTATACCGCAATATTTCCATGGAAATGTTGTACATTTCATTTTGGCTGTGAAAAAACTCTTTCTAGCTGGAGTACCCTTGAATACAAAATATAAAAGTCTTAAAAATATGTGCAAATCTCACAACACTTTTTCCAAACCGGTTTTCATTGCTCCATGAACGACACGCAAACGACAAACTCCACATTCTAGTAGCTGCATATCATCTGGATTAATTTCTTTCGATGCTCTTTTAACTTTTTTTGAAAAAGCGAGGTTTACATTTGGACCATCCATTGATACTTGAAGCAGTTTCTGTTTTTTTTTTTTATCGGATTCCGTTGTCAAAATGTTTTAAAATGTCACCTTATTTCGAAAAAAAATGTGGGCAGAGTTCAAAGAAAGATTTAACTAACTTAATGTGAAAAAAATCAGTGCTGAACAAAATTTTCCCTGGCCGCTTTCGAAATTCCCTGACCAAATTTTCATTCCCTAACTTTCTAGTCGAGTGGCAATGATAAAATAATAATAATGGGTTTCCAGCAAAATGTTTTATTTTAAAAATAAATTCAATCTAAAGAACAACAATGGAATATCTGCCAATTTGCGCCTATAGCCGAATGATACCGCCACACAGTGGTTTACCCCCCCCCCCCTCTGGGAACAATAATGTTAAAATAATTTGGTCACCTTAAACGATGTGAATAATTATGCAAAAAACGTTATCTTATGTTAGGTTTCCACTTGTCATTGAAAAGGCGCAAATTGACAAAACTTTTCAAGACAGGGTGAGTTATACTTGCTCGCTACTACAACTTTCTTTGCTTTTTGTGTTGGTAAAAGCCACCCCGTCCTGGAAAGTGTGTCAATCTGCGTCTTTTCAATGACAAGTGGAAACCTAGCATAATGCCGGAAGTATCCAGAAGCGTCTGGAAGTCTTCTGAAACCATTCCATTGACACACAAAATACGCTTCTGATTATTCTGGAAAGAGAAATTCGATTCTTGATTTGAAATCAGAACCCACTCAAGAAGCACTTATACATTCAATCTCAAACGTCACAACAAACTGCAATATACTTCATGTTTTTTTTTTTTTTAATTTCCCTTTTTAATTTAATTTGCATCCAAAATCAAAGTTTTTGATAAAGTTTAATAAACAAATCAAGAAAAAATCAAACAAAAATTATTATTTGGAAGTTCGGAGTTTATACACTCGTATTTTAAATTTCCCTTTTGTGTGGCGGCAAATAATTTCTACTTGACGATTTACATATACAGATACCAAACTCAAGAATTGAGTACAAGCAACTTGCACTGTTCCATTGGAATTCAGAATAAGTGAAACCAATGGAAAACGGCATAAGTTTCACAATATTCTGTGTTGACGTTCTACGACTTGACAGACTTGGGATAGAATTTGACATTAGAGTCAACGCGTTGAGCGCGGCTGCTGTGTACTGAACCGCTGCAGTTGAAGTGCGGCATATCAAGAAAACATCACGCAGTGTCCTATAGTAAAGGTTAATGTGCAGTTCCAACTGATGCGCCCGTTACCTTTGATCCTTTATGCTTAATCCAGTGAAGTAGATCAAGGTGGTCCAAAAACTTTGTTTGTAATTTTTTAGTCTCCCCACCCTACAATGTTTGTATCTAGATTTTACATCTTTAGTGTTTTTTCAATTAACTAAGTTCAATACAAGGGGAAGTTAATGCGGTTGATTTTCTTAAGTTATTCTATAAAATAATGTCCCTTTTTCTAGGATTATTCCCATAATAAGCAGCATGTCAACTACTTTGTTTACTCAATATATGCAGTCCAAAATAGTTTACAAGCGGGATTCTATTTCTTTAAAAGCCAGAAATGTCACCTTTTACTTTGTTTTTGAAAAAAAAAAATTATCTTCAAACTTGATCAAAGAAATAATTTGCATGATATTTTTTTAAATTTTACGTAATTAAGTATAAATTAAGCAGAATTGTATGATCTCATTTAATTAGGTTGAGTGCTAAAACCTATCGGTTTTATGTCTTCCGGGTTTCGCGAAAGCTGAACATAAAAAGAACTGCTCTTTTGTTAAAAAAAAAAAACAGTTTTTGTTTGTATAAGCGACATTTATAATAAAAAAATATTATTATAATTTCCTTTATCTGCTACATATAAGCAATTTTGCTATTTTCAATCACAGATCAGCGCCGCTTATATAATGATTTTGGCTTAGTTAAACTTCTGATTTCGAGATAAATTTCGAAACTACTTTCGATAGCACGAACCATTAGAGCTGCATTTTTTCTTTAAGACACAATTTTCAACTATTTGTAACAAAATGAGAGGGTGGTCTCTGGTCAATTTTTTATTTTCCCAGTATATCCACCAGCCTAGTGTAGATATTAGCGCTGTCAGACATCCTGATAATTTTTGTAGCTTATAACATACATACACTCCCTGTCACTTGTTTGAGGCCACTATTTTCATAAAAGTTTTTTCTCGATAAATACCTGTAAGCAATATTTTTCCTGAAATTTTTGATAAATGGGTGTAGGTTTATATATTTTGCAATAAAAAAGGATAAAGTTAAAGAGTTAACTCGGAAAATTCATAGAGATTTCCCAAATTATGTGAATGGAATGCAAAAAATGGATATAAAAAGTTACGTCACTTGATTGAGGCCATTCCGAAAATTGTTTAAAATATTTAAGAAAGGATAGAAAACTATATTTTTTATTAAATTTATAATTAAAATGGGCTCTGGAAACACGGTCGACAATAGCAGAAAGAGGATCAATAGATGCTTTAAAGGAACTGGGATTCTCAGGCCGATAAAAAGCTAGGAGACCGAACAGAAGTAAGACCATTGTCAACAACTATCTAGCAGACACTGAAAACTATGAAAAAAAACAAAAAGGACGCACAGCTCAAGCAACAACAATCCGATAAAAGCGACTCATTCAGCGGCTAGCTTCAAATTCCACACTATCAGAACCAAAAATAAGGTCAAAAAGTGGGCTATTAGCCAGTATTTCGACGGTTTTAAGGATAATTAAAACCAGTGGTAATATCAAGAGTATAAAAATCAAAAAGAAACCGGTTCTATGGCAGCTAAACAAGGAACTACGGATGAATTTCGCCAGGGAGCATGTTGCATGTAGCAATGCATGGAAAAAGGTTGTCTTTTCAGATGAAAAAAAGTTTAATCTTGACGGACCCGATGGTTACAACTTTAATTAAAGAAAAGAAGAACTTATTTTGTCAAGACATCACAGTGATACATCAGGTGGTATGGTGTGGGGAGCTATCACCTATCATGGAACATTTTAATTTGAATTTATAACTACAACAATGAACGCAAATAGTAACAAATGCCTGCTGTAACGGGTATTTCAAAAGCGAAAGAATATTACGGAACCTCTACCTTGGATATTCCAACAAGACAACGCCCCTATCCATACTTCCTGGGTAGCTAAAAGCTGGATTATTGCAAAAAACTATGATTTAATTCCAAACCGTCTAATAGAGCTAATTTCAAAAAATGGCGGTCATACTCATTATTAATTGAAAAAAACATTTTTATAGTTTTGTTCATTTTTTATAAGATTTTTTAAGTGGCCTCAATCAAGTGACGCATTTTTTTGTACCCATTTTTGCAGTCCATTCTTATAATTTGTGAAATTCCTATGCAATTTCTAAGTTACCCCTTTAAATTTATAATTTTTTATTGCAAAACTACTACCTACTCACAGGCATCAAAAATTTCCAGGAAAAATATTTCCTACGGGTATTTGTCGACAAAAAAACTGTTGCGAAAATAGTGGCCTCAAACAAGTGACAGGGAGTGTATATATATTGAAAGGTTTTGTCAAATACAATCAGCACATCCAAAGGAAACCCTTCTATAAGGTCTAGTTTTCCGTATATTTGCATTCAAAGTATTTTTTTTTTTAGTTTTGAAGGCTTGTATGAGTTTGGATGCCTACAGTTCCGCAAATAAGGCTCGGAGGTCATTCCGGTTTGTAAAACGCTTAATCAGTTTTTCAAGAGCTATCCATAGCTGAAAACTAGAACATTCTATGAGCTCCAAGTAAATCCATAATTTTTGATGACTTTGGATGCCTACAATTCCACAAATAAGGCAATTTGGAAGGCCTTGCGGTTTTTAAAACGCTTAATCAGTTTTTTGAGAGCTATCCATAGCTGAAAACTAGAACATTGTATGGGGTCTGGTTGCAAAGATATTTTGATTCAAAGTAAGGGTGAGTTCGTAATCGCAGGAATCTGCGACAGATCTGCCGAATGTCTTGTCTTTTGAATTAATTTGTGTTCCTAAACATCGCACCGCAGAAAATTATTTCTAAAAAATTCGTTTATTAAAAAAAGGCGATTCTGTGGCTTTTGGATGACATTTGGAAAGAAATATTCGTTGATAGACATAAATATACTGATGATTAATGTACTTCAAACCATTCCATATACAGGGTGGGTCAATCACAAGTTTCTTTTGAAAAATGCAATAAAGTGAACAAAATTTAATTTTGTCCATGTATGCTTTATTACCAACAATAAACTTTCCCATTAATTATGGAACACAACGTCGAATGCGAATTCGGTCACTCCAATTTTCTAAAATCTTGTTGATGGTTTCGGGCTGTAGCTCACGGATTGCTTGGATGATATTGGCCTTAAGTGCTTGAATCATTTCCAGATTGTTGGCATAACATCGGTCCTTTACGGTTCCCAACAAAAAAAATGGGCACGACTGGATCGCACAAACTTCCTCCCGTAGCTAACAACTTTAACGTAGCTTGAAGATGACAATGTTCATATGTACTGATTCCAAAACATTATGCATTAAAAAAAGTTTTTAAAAACAAAGGACCTCTTACATACAAATAACTATACATTTTTTATTTAAATAGATAAAACAGATAGAGCTAAAAAAAAAATACGCCATCTGATTTGTTTGATAAATATGAATTTACGAAAAAAAATTTAAAAAATCGTTAGAGCGGTTTTCTTAAAGAATAATTTTTTATATATAAAAATTCTTGAACATTTTTAAAAATAAAATTTTTAGAATTAAATAAAATACAATTTTACACAAAATTAAAAAAATATTCATTGACCCGTTTTCAAGATATTGAATTTTCAAAAAAAAAAAAAAAAATCAATATTTTTTTTAAAAAACCAAAAATTATTTAGTAGCAACTATCGAATGACTTGCACTATTGCTGAAATCTTGTATGTACAATCATTCTATAGGGAACTGTTAATATGAATGTACGAGCACAGGTACTAAAAAGCATCTCAAACAACCAGACTTACAAGTTTCTATGTACAATTAAGCAAAAACTAATCAAACATACAAATATATTTGGGGAAAGGATTTCTTGCAAAAATATTTTACTCAACAACTGCAACAGGTTTCAGGTTAAACAAGTTCGCGATTAGTTAGCAACATTTTATAACAAATTCAAACTTTTTTTACCTACTTTTTTCGTATATTTGGAAGAAATGTTGGCAACAAAAAATACATGATTTCTCATAAACGTTTCCGCATTTACACATTTTATCTTTCGTAGAGAAGGTACTTAGCTAACTACAGTGTGGTTCGTTTGGTTAGATACACTTCATAGTTTACAAATTTTCTAAGGTTATAATCTAAATTTAAAAATTAAGTATTGACACGTTTTTAAGATCATCTGAAGCAAAATTAAGGCTTTTGCAGTACAACACAAATCTAAAAGATAAAACTCAGCACGAACAAATAAGAAATTCAAAGTCGTTTTGAATCTTTGCTGACAGATGCTATCCAAATACCGAATGAAAAACGAAAATGTAAATTAAGTTTAACAATGAGACCCGCAGTGTATAAGAGATGCAAAAACATGGTTAATGTGACCTATTAGGCTCTATGAATTATATTATTGTAATATGAAATGACTAAATTAGTTTATGCCATTAAGTTTTTGTTTATAAAACGTTAACGCAATATCTCTGCTATATGAGCGAACAGAACCGCCCGATTATGGTAATGAGACTTTTTTTGTTTAAGCTAAGCATGTGCAATGCAGGTGCGCACAAACAATGCGTAATTGATTTTATGTAATATCAAATACTTAAGTTGAATTATGATGATGATTTCTATATGCGAGTACATAACCAGACTCAGACAGAGGGTTCAAAAATAGTAGGAGCAATAAGTCTCAGATATAATAAATTGCAGACACAGCGTCACCAATTACTTAAAATTATATTAATCTATTCACAAACCAAAATTGCTTTCTTATGTTTTCGCTTTCGATGTTGTTAATGACGTTATATTTTTTTTCTAATAACATTTTAGTGGAACGATTGATAAAAGAATGGGCTCCAGTTGTTTGGCTTGCACCAGAAGAAAAATTCATGCCATTAGGAGTAGAAGAGTTTCTTGGGAATGTTCATGCTGTGGACAAAGGAAATGCCGAAAGTGAAGTGAAAGGAATGCCAATAGGAGACAATTCAAAGAAGGCTTACTTGGTTACAAATGCTGAGATAGGTAAAATATTTAATTAACTATGTAGTCCATTAACCTTGTCGTTTGTATGTAAGGCACCGTTTGCATCAAATCTGGTATTTCTGATTTTTTGCTGAGTTGTTCAGGTTAATGGCCTAGTAAATAACATAAGTTTTCGCCCTCGAGCGTCATGGTCAAAAATAGAAAAAAACGCGATTTTGTCGCGCTTATTGGCGATTTTAGTCCTAAAGAAGTAATTTTAAATAAAAATATTGTTCTACGATTTCAAAGTAACCTACTTTGCTCCAATTTGAGCCCAAAACCATCTCTGTTGACCGAATGGTTTCTCAAACAATATAATGGAAAATAAAGAATGGTTGACATAAATGCATCAAAGCACTGAAGCGTGTAGGTTATGCCAGAATAATAGGACAATCATACCGGAAGCGGGGTCGATATACCCCCGTTAAGATGGGAGGGGCAATTATCTAAAAATATGACTTAAGGTAGAATCAACACTATTGAAAAACAATGGTAACACCCACAATATTCTCCTATAGCTTATCTTAAACCCAGAAACCCATTCTTGAATTTGCCTTCTAAATAAAGTTATTTTAATCGATAGTTTTTGAGAAATTATTTTCCAAACTTAAAATATTGAAAAAGAAATTTGCTCCAAGGATCCTGTTTCTACTAAGTAAATAATAGAAAATTATTTTTCAGAATGTTGAGTTTGGAAATTAATTTCTCAAAAACTATCGATTAAAATAACTTTATTTAAAGAGCAAGTTCAAGAATGGGTTCCTGGGTTCAAAATAAACTATTGGAGAATTATGTGGGTGTTACCATTGTTTTTCAATAGTGTTGTTTCTACCTTAAGTCATATTTTTAGATAAGTGCCCCTCCCATCTTAACGGGGGTATATCGACCCCCCTTCCGGTATGATTGTCCTATTATTTTGGCTCAACTTACACGCTCCAGTGCTTTGATGCTATTATGTCAACCATTCTTTATTTTCCATTATATTGTTTGATAACACTACTTGTTATATTTTTTTTCTAGCGCTTAATTTTGAAATGCTGTATTTTGGAAATTATTCTGTCTACACAGATGGTTTTGGGCTCAAATAAGAGCAAAGTAGGTTACTTTGAAATCGTGGAACAATGTTTTTATTTAAAATTACTTCTATAGGACTAAAATCGTCAATAACTGAAAAAAGCGCGACAAAATCACTAGGCCAATGTTTTGAACAACTCAGCAAAAAATCAGAAACACCAGACTTGACGCATACATGAATGTATCACTTAAGAACAATTGGATAGGGCAAACAAATTTGGAGCGTTATTATGTACTTATTGCTTGTTTGGACATATTTAAATAATGATATAATTTTTTGTTGGTTCTTTTCAGATGAACTTTTAGAAAATGATGGTTCATTTCTTTATGGAAAAGATCCAAATCAGCATCATGTACCGATTTACGCTGTTGTACGATTGTGTAGCAGCTATATGGATTCATCAACAACAACATCTACAAGTAAGACTTTTGAAATACATACACGCGATTAACTTACATATTTTAGTTTCATGATCAACGAATTATTCAATTTTTTTGTAACTAATCAAATATCAAATATCGTCGCGTCGTCGTCTAAATGCGTTAAGCTTCTAAGTCACCAATTAGTCGAAGTTATTTATAGTTATATCATATTATTATTTCAATAGTTTTTGTACAAAAAAAACATACATTTGTATAAACAATATCCCAGTGGCCGAAATTCTATCACCAAAAAATGACACACTCTTTAGATTCTAGACAAGCAAGATAAATACAAAATTAAAGGAAAAACTACATCAATGTCCGAAAATATGGTTTAATCTGTTTTTATGGTCACAAATTTTGATTCTGTGCACCCAACCCTTATACTAATGAATGAAAACGGCACTATAACAACAACACTTTAATTTTTCTTGAAGCTTCAAAATGAAGTTGTGTGAGAGGACGAACGTGGAGATTGTCTTGTCTTTGTTAGTTATGACGAGAAGACAGACAGCCATCGCATAAAGTTCGTATTCCGTACGCAAACAATTTTGTATCGGAAAAACAACTGACTGGCTAGACGAGAAGCACTTATTCATGTCAAGTGATACTCTTGGAGGATTTGTCAATTCCTCGCAAGAGGCAGTAGTCCTAAAAACATATAAATATGCAAATTAAATTGTTTAAATAAAAATATATACATACAATACATTGGGCATATTAACAGTCGCTAATAAAATATGGTTTTAATAAACTGAATATAAGACAAATTCAGCTCAATGAATACAACTTCTTTTTAATGAAAAATAGTTGTATTTATATTTGTATAAGTTTATTAATTTATTAGACTACTTTGCCCTAACTGGCACAAACCTCTGCAATTCGATTCTTGACGAAGAACTATTTAGTTCCGAATTTGTAATTTTTCGAGCCGACCGACGCGTCGCGACACGATAGTGTAAAGATAGTGATCATTCTGGACGAGGTGTCCTTTTGGCGATTCACAATTGTTTTGATGCTAGCCTAGTAAAAAGATCGTGTGCCTCTTCTTTTCAATTTGTGTTTGACACACAAAAAAAACGATATATTTACTTAGTCTATTGTTATATTCGACCTTGTCAGCCCTCCCAAGCTTATTAAATTTCTGTTGATGAAACATCTCAATTCAACACATTTTTGACATTTTAGCTGAAAAAAGCTATGTGAGCCATAAACGGTAATGCCTGAAGTCAGATTCGCCAAATATTTCTTGCGACTCGCGATTCATAATAGGTGCCTAACTGAAATGTGTTTTGGGCTTAAAAATTCCTCCTCTGAAAAGGAACTCTTGCTCACTGACTGATTCGTTGACCTTGGTATTTGTCAGGTTAGTGATATTACTAACAACTTATGAAGACAGCTTGACATAATTTTCTCGTCAGATGCCCCTTGTTCCCTTGTTCCCTTGTTTCCAAAAGTACTCATCTGCTCTCTACCCTCGACCACTTCCACCCTATCTTTCCCCTTTGAATGTGATAATGGGCCCTATTGCGGTTTTCGATCAGCGATCGCACTTTAAACGATCATCAGTCATCACCATCGATTGATTTCTCAATCGGTATTGCGTAACTTGATCAACTAGTATAGGAGTTATTGTGAATGAAAAAGCATACATTGTGAATTGTTCATACTTTGACAGATTGATTTTTTTTTTAGACTGGATTGTTTATTTGTTTATTTCGTTTCGTGAAGTGAGCAATAAAATAGTTTATTTTTATAAAAAATAGTTAAAATAAAAAATGGATACAATCGAAGTGTGGATAAGTGACACACCTACCTGTTCTAGATGGACTAAAACAAAAAATGGAATTTGTCCTCCTGGGAATCACATAAAAATGCTTCACACCAAATTTGAAGCAACTGCGTCCAATCGTTTGGGCTCTAGCGCTATACATGTACGTCAGGACGCACATACGACCCACGAACTTCTTGACGAAAATCACTTTTTTTGGAATTCTTCATCATCGTAATGCTAGTTTGAATTAAAACCTCGACTTTTGTTTGACACGAAACCAATGCTTTCCCTATAGAGCAAGTAAAAAATGTTTAAGAGGAGGAACTGGTAGTAACGGCTTTTTATAAACTAGTTTCTTTCCGAAAGTGCTTTGGTTCAAAAATCAATTAAATAGTTCCATGAGAGGTAACATTACATCCCTGCTTCACAGGGCAGACAGATGTCCAGCTTGACAACAACAATCTAATCAAAAACTTGCATTTTCTCTCGCTAGGACAATAAATTATTATTCTTTTCGAACAACATTCACTTATAAACAAAAAAAACCTAACGCGTCAAACCGTATGGCCCAGCATTGAACAGCGTTCGAAAGCTTATTTTCTTCAGTATTTTTTTCGGCATGAATTTGATTTATATTATCCATTAGTTTTTACTAGACATATTCATAATACAGCTAACGTTGATGTCCATTGAACCACCAGAATTACCATTTTTCAAAAAAAAAAAAGAATTTTGATGTGTAAACATCTTAGCTCTCGGTATGGGCAAAATTGAAAGTAGGATAGTCACGGATACAGCATTACATATCCGTTCCGCACCATTTTGTTTACCGAACATTTTTGACTCATGGAAGCCAATGGTTCGTGCATTGAATAGAGTAAATTGAAGTAATGTGGTACAGGTCGGTAATGTGGTATAGCGCAGGGACTGTTTTAAGAAAAAATCAGAACTACCACCAAATGATTATTGAACAAAATTATAAAGATATACATCCTATAAAAATGCCCCAAATATGAATTCAATAATAATTAATTTTTGAAAAACCGATTCAATATGAGTTTATTCTCTCAGCAATCATTATATTTGTAGCTAAAAGTGACGCCAAATGCATTTGTTTGATTTGCTTGCTTACCAATTTTTTGTCTCAGTTGAGTAATTAAAAAAAAATTGTTAAAAAACCATAAATACGGCGGCGCGGCGGCTCAAAAATGTAGGTTTCTGTTTGACTTTCAATTGAAATTGCATGTGACGTCGATGAGGCAAAAGAATCAAGTACGCTTATTTTGTGTCGGTAATAGGTTATATCCGTTCAAAACTTTGAGATCAGATAAAAGTTTTTAATGTTTTCTGTACTTGGATAATCCTAAAAAAATATGAAAAGTAATAAGACATTTGTGTTGAACTGGTGGAATAAAGGGCTGAGTGTTTAATAACAACTACCAGAAACGTGATTTAGAGCTACCAATTTCAAAAAGCAACTTACAGAAAACATAACAACTACCACTTAAAGCAGTCCCTGGTATAGCGTATAGGCAGTTTTTTCGAAAACTAAGCAACCATTGTATATAAATACCTATAGTACTATCAAAAAACCAAAACGACGGTGGCGGTGCCACTGGCCTGGGAGGGCATTTGCTCTGTAGATAATGTAGAGTTGAAAATACATTGAAAATCTCATTAAATCTCTCTAGCGATAATACACCACCTATAGGCGTAGACTATCGTCCCGAAAATCGACTCATTAATAGTACTATAGGTTTTATATACAATGAAGCAACCAACTGGAAGTTTGGTATGCCTTGTTTACACATCATCCTCCTCATCCTCATCAACATCATTGAGTCCCAGCACTCACACACAATGTAGCCTTATACATACATAACGGCAAATACTTGATTTGAAATCGTTGGAACCATTCAAAAAAGAATTTTGTTTAACAGCTAAAAAATGGATGAATGACCAAATAATGCTAGGTACCAAATTTAAAGAAAATAGACCAACACATCCCTTTAAACAGAATTGCGAAGTCAGATTATTTTCGTATTCGCTATTAGAGGAAGACTTACTTTTCTCGAATCAGCAAATATGAAACTTTGGGTATTTTCTTCAGTATTTTTTTCGGCATGAATTTGATTTATATTATCCATTAGTTTTTACTAGACATATTCATAATACAGCTAACGTTGATGTCCATTGAACCACCAGAATTACCATTTTTCAAAAAAAAAAAGAATTTTGATGTGTAAACATCTTAGCTCTCGGTATGGGCAAAATTGAAAGTAGGATAGTCACGGAT
Source organism: Melangyna quadrimaculata (assembly GCA_949320155.1). Taxonomy (NCBI): domain Eukaryota; kingdom Metazoa; phylum Arthropoda; class Insecta; order Diptera; family Syrphidae; genus Melangyna; species Melangyna quadrimaculata. Next base: position 157,088,097 of record OX439484.1, read on the forward strand.
ACAGCATTACATATCCGTTCCGCACCATTTTGTTTACCGAACATTTTTGACTCATGGAAGCCAATGGTTCGTGCATTGAATAGAGTAAATTGAAGTAATGTGGTACAGGTCGGTAATGTGGTATAGCGCAGGGACTGTTTTAAGAAAAAATCAGAACTACCACCAAATGATTATTGAACAAAATTATAAAGATATACATCCTATAAAAATGCCCCAAATATGAATTCAATAATAATTAATTTTTGAAAAACCGATTCAATATGAGTTTATTCTCTCAGCAATCATTATATTTGTAGCTAAAAGTGACGCCAAATGCATTTGTTTGATTTGCTTGCTTACCAATTTTTTGTCTCAGTTGAGTAATTGAAAAAAAATTGTTAAAAAACCATAAATACGGCGGCGCGGCGGCTCAAAAATGTAGGTTTCTGTTTGACTTTCAATTGAAATTGCATGTGACGTCGATGAGGCAAAAGAATCAAGTACGCTTATTTTGTGTCGGTAATAGGTTATATCCGTTCAAAACTTTGAGATCAGATAAAAGTTTTTAATGTTTTCTGTACTTGGATAATCCTAAAAAAATATGAAAAGTAATAAATTATTCGAAATTAAAATAGGCAGCAAATATTTGAACCTACACTGTGATCGAAAATTAACATTCGTAGAAGACATTTGTGTTGAACTGGTGGAATAAAGGGCTGAGTGTTTAATAACAACTACCAGAAACGTGATTTAGAGCTACCAATTTCAAAAAGCAACTTACAGAAAACATAACAACTACCACTTAAAGCAGTCCCTGGTATAGCGTATAGGCAGTTTTTTCGAAAACTAAGCAACCATTGTATATAAATACCTATAGTACTATCAAAAAACCAAAACGACGGTGGCGGTGCCACTGGCCTGGGAGGGCATTTGCTCTGTAGATAATGTAGAGTTGAAAATACATTGAAAATCTCATTAAATCTCTCTAGCGATAATACACCACCTATAGGCGTAGACTATCGTCCCGAAAATCGACTCATTAATAGTACTATAGGTTTTATATACAATGAAGCAACCAACTGGAAGTTTGGTATGCCTTGTTTACACATCATCCTCCTCATCCTCATCAACATCATTGAGTCCCAGCACTCACACACAATGTAGCCTTATACATACATAACGGCAAATACTTGATTTGAAATCGTTGGAACCATTCAAAAAAGAATTTTGTTTAACAGCTAAAAAATGGATGAATGACCAAATAATGCTAGGTACCAAATTTAAAGAAAATAGACCAACACATCCCTTTAAACAGAATTGCGAAGTCAGATTATTTTCGTATTCGCTATTAGAGGAAGACTTACTTTTCTCGAATCAGCAAATATGAAACTTTGGGTTACCGAAATATTTAAGGCCATCAAATACAAAAAAGCTAAATTTAGACTGCGGTTCCGTTGTATGGTCCTTATTTGATAAAAAGTAAAAAAATCTCACACTCAGACTCATCCGATTTTGTGTTGTATTTTTTTTTTTTAACAAATAAGCATCTTACAGACTTGAATGTAAGACTGGGTTTTTGCATTTCTATTTATAAACTGCTGAATTAAGGTAAGTAATTCCGTTTCTAACTCTTGGTCAGATTTTGATGTTCACTGGGTGTCCGAGCACCTAGACATTTACTGCAGAGTCGGACGTAGGAAAACAAATGTTCAAAATTGCAAGCTGAATTATTTATTTATTTTCGCACAAAATTGTGTCTTCTCTCCAACCAATAAAGATGCAGTTTTCCTTTTCTTCCAGGTATGTCTATGAAATAATCAGTTATTTCATTTTTAAAATTCGGAGCTTTTTGAACAATAAGAAACAGTATGAGCAACCCATTCCTGCAATTTATTTATCAATAGGGTTCATTGTTATATCGTTTAGCTTCTTAAATGTCAGTCGTACTTTTTGAAGATTTAGCTGTCCAATATATTTATAATCACGTTTTAATTAAGTCAGTAAACTGTTACTTACCACCTCACTTCAACAACAGAATTATTCATTAACTAGCTGGCCTGCACTGAATTCGTTCGTTCATCATCTAAATACTACCTTCAAAGGTCATCCTATAAGTGTAACCTTTCAAGAGATAAGCCCAAACAAACAATAGAATAACTTTTCCGGTTTATTATAATAGATTATTTGGTTAATTTTAACATATATTTTTTAAACTGTTATTATATTTTTATATTTAAAACAGTTTTTTTTTTTATTTTTATTGATCATCATTCCAAAAGTAAACCCCGATAACTATTGATGTTTCCATAAAAAATGAATTAAAAAATTTAAAATGTAGTTAACCTAATTTAACAAAATATTTTTCTCATAGCTAAGCCATTTGTACCGCCACAGAAGCCAATACCACAGCCCCAACGAAGAGTTCCATATATTCCCATATCAATGAACGAATCTGGAGAAACAAGTAACACAATTCGACGTTCATCGAGACTTTTCCCTGGGTTCTCACGCAGCCGGCGAGAAACACCAAATTACTTTGATAAGAGAGGAACAATCCAAGAAAACACAGAGAAAAGCTCTATAGCTCCTACAACAACTCAAAAACCAGCAACCGAAAATCAACCAATTTCAACTGAAAAAGAAGTCAGTGAATTTATTGCAAATCTGGTGGATAATGTGAAGTTTAATGGCGGTGGCGGCAGCGTCGCCGATAATGATATGAATAACAACATAAATGAAGACTACATAGAACCACAGAAAAAGAAGCAAAATATTCCAGCGTTCCATGTGACATTTTGGATGTTCTACCCTTATAGTCAAGGCAAGACTATGTGCACAGTTAGTTTAGGTGTTCTGGGAAATATTCCCTTTCCGGCTGTCTACGGTTATTGTTTGGGTAATCACAAAGACATCGGCAGTCATGTTGGAGATTGGGAACACATGAGTTTGTTTTTTGATGGCACAAATGCACATCCAAACGAAATGTATGTTTCGGCTCATGATGCTGGTGCTTATTATACCTACAATCATTTAACCGGGTCCTTTGAGTTTCGAAAACAGGAAACCCGCAAAGGAATTTTGCAACGACCTAATTTCCCCAAAACTGTTACGACATTTATTAACCACCCTGTTTTGTTTGCCGCAAAGGTAATTTTATTTTGATAAAATCATGTACGCAATGTATTAACAAAACTTAATTATAAAAAAAAAAACTTTTTAAAGGGATCTCATGGTTTATGGACAGCACCGGGAAAACATAGATTCGTCAAAGTAGCTCGTCTGTATGATGTTAATGGATTCGGTACTCCATGGCATACATGGAAAGCAGTAGATGTTTCGTATGAAAATTTAAGAACAGGTTGGTTGCATTTTATTTCATATATATAGGAGGTAGTTGTGGTTCAATTTGTCGAACAAAATTTATCTTTTTTGTTGAAGTCAATTTCTCATGCCGTCCTTTAAGGAATATATACTATCCCATGGATTACTTTGGTAAGGAACTTTTGCTGTGTCCTCAATTGGATTAAAATTCTGTTGAATTTGATCCAAAGATTAATTTTTTTTACAGAAGGGGTCTTAAGATGACATGAAATTGCATTTGATTTAGTTAAAAACCTACCAATAAAATATTTTATAAACATAAAACAATAAGAAATACAAATAACAATTAATTCATGTTTTTTTAGCTCGCTCAGTCGTTCCAAATTGGCTTAATTTTAAAGGAAAATGGGGCAACCCTAAAAGTAAATGCCATCCGTTGCGACGAATAGGTTTAAACTTCTGCGAATATTCAGATGGACCAACAGGAATACCACTTAAGGAACCCCATTTTCAATGTGATGCACCCAATGTATAATAAGTATTTTTAGATACAGTTAATTTGTATCTGGCGTTGTATTCCTTAAATTTATTTATTGCTGTATATGTATTTTATAATTAATTTTATATAGAGATCTATATGTAAGAACCTATTTATTGAAAAAAAAATTAAAAACAGAACATTTAAAGAAAAACTTGTGTTTTGGCGAATAAATTGCAGGCAATATTATTGTAACTTTCCCAGAAACTTAGTTCTGAAACAAAAATGAACCTAAAATCCGAGCGTCAACCATCCTAAGATCACTTTATCGTTTATTTAAGTAAAAAAAAACTTACTTGAAATATTAAATTGGCACTTTCACTGAGAGTGGTCTCATCTGGGGAATCAACTGGAATTTGTCGGGTGAATTTTGTATCAAACTGCGAAACATCATCTTCGCTTCTCTGTAAATATTTATCAAATTTTTTTAATATTTTTTTTTTTAATAATATTATTTTATATAAACTAACCAATACTGGTTTAATTGGTGGTTCTAAACGTCTAGCTAGAACATCATCCCAATTAACATGTTTAAAGAACGGATGACCTCGTACAGCGTCAGCATCTTCAGGTCCGTATCCAAGCCTTTGATGAACGACGCGCTTTAGAAGTTTGCGTACTAAGTCTTTAGCGTCTTGTGTGAGGTATCCAGGTATGAATAATTTTGATTTTAATATAGTTTCAATGGTCTTTTTGCGTGTATCTGCTGTGAATGGCGGCTGAAAAGTGAAACAAGTTATTTATCTGAACTAGATTTTGTTAGAGAAGTTATAAAGATTAGAATGCTTTAGTGAATGTATTGCGTCGTTAAGAAAAATAGTCAGTCCTATCGCGACAGAAATGTCGTCGGAGTTTTTTTCATTTTGAGCTGTTGGAGGCACCAGCAGAGTAGCTAGTATATCGCCATTTTCTGAAAAAATCCTCAATTGATTTGTTTTTTGTTCTGAAATATTTTACTTTATGGCTTTAATTAAACGAAAATATCTGTATATCGCTGTTTCGCATAAGGTGTCACAAAAGGCAATAGCGTATAGGTTGGTCGAAAAAGCAAAAATCGTAAATGAAATGTTCACACAAAATCGGCAACGTTGTATTTTTAATATAACATTCGACAGCTTCTAAACCAAAGTTAACTGATTAACAAACGTAAATATTTTTCACATTCCGCTTAATTAATTAATTATTTAATTATTAATTGCAAATACTTACCCCCTTATTTATAAAGAAAATATAGTTATTTCAGCTCCCGTGTTTAGGATGTAGTTTTCCTAAACACGGAAGCTTAAATAAATATTTTTTCTATATAAATAAGGGGGTTAGTTAATGTTTAATATGGCCAGAAAAGGAATACATTCATTTTTCATTTCACGAAAAGGTTAATAAAGTACTAGGCTTTCAACATTCTTTATACCACAAACAAATAATGTTTTTTTTTCACGTGGGTTTTCTTAGAGTTGTAGTCTATAGGGAGGGACCGTTTAGACCTGTTTCGCTGAAGTAAAACCCCAAGTTCACATACCAGGTAACTGATCAGTGAATGTGTGAGAAGGGTTTTAGTCGCCTAAAACCTAAGCTTACAGGAGGGTCCGCCTTATTGGTCACTGTTAAAGGACAATCAAAACTTTTTGGTCTGGAAAGCAGTTCCATATGCAAATTATGTAAATATGCAAATGCGTATGAATTTTGATTCTACAAAAAAAATCTTCGAATTTCCAAAATCCAATAAATAAGCGAAAATCATAGAAGCCTGATTGAAAACGTTGGGTTAAGAAGTTGGCAGCATTGTATACTAAATATATATTTAAAATATGCAAAAGAAAAAGGTTAAAGGTAGATTTAAACTTAATGTAGCTCAAGTTCTTTAAAACCAAAAAATTGACTTTATCATGTCTAAATATCGTGTTCTGCACGCGACAGTCAATACATGTATGTGTAAAGATGCCCATGTTGTGGGTTACTTGACCCTCGAACAGTTTGAAATAATGCAAAGCCATTTCTTAAAACACTTATTCCGTTTGCCAAACTCGACACCAAATTATGATATTTATGTGGAAACTGAAACAGATTATATAACAAGATTTTAAGCCAGTGTTTGATGGAATAGATAGAAATTCACTAATGTATAAGCTATATAGAACTGGAATTGAAATGGCATTCAAATTAGGTACAGTTCTTCAGAACCTCTTTGGAAAAATTAAAGCAGCTGTGTGGAATGGAGAGGAGATGTCTGAATGGTTCCACTCAAAAACTGGAGTACGACAGGGATGCGCGCTGAGCCCTTTGCTGTTCGCACTTTATATTGAAGACCTCACGGACTGCTTATCTGGTGTTATAGAGTATGCAGGAAACCTTATCAAGGCACTTTTCTACAATCTCTACAACTGATGATTAACCAACTTTTTAGGTACTGTAAAACGTAGAAACTAACAGTTAATTTGGGAAAATCAAAAGTAATGATTTTTAAAAAGGTGGACGGAACTGCAATAATGAAAAGTGGATGTATAATGATGAAAACATTGAAGTGGTAAAGGAGTACAAATATCTAGGTGTCTATTTCACTAAGAATCTAAGTATGGAAAAACACTTAAATGAAAAACTTATGAGGGCAAAGAACGGAATTGGTACTACATGGAAAAATTGTTTTGCCAACAAAAGTATAGCCCATAGTAGCAAATTTCGTGTCTTTCAAGCTGTTTCGCAGTCAATTATGCTCTACGCAGCTCAAGTATGGGGCTACAAGGAATATTATACTGTGGAAAAACTTTTAAGGTTTTATATAAAAAGAATATTTCGTCTTCCTGCTAATACTCCAAGCTACATGGTTATGTTGGAAACAGGGCTTCCCCCGAACTTCATACGCACGCTGAAGCTAAATGTGGATTACATTATAAAAGTGCTAAACATGCCCAACGAAAGATTACCAAAGAAAGCGGCCCTCCAAGTTATTCATCGGAAAATCAGTTGGTTTGCTGAGTGGATGGAGCTAGCGCAGTGGTGTGGAATCCAACTTAATCCGGACATTGAAAACATAAGTGCTTGGAAACCTACTCTATACAATTTAATTTCAACGGTGTATATAAAATTTAGAGAAAAGTTTATGGAAGATGCTGGAAATTCATTGCATAGAGCAGTATACAGCCGACTTACGGTTCGCGTACACTAAAACCGAACAATCGGCCGATTTCGGTTCGGTGCTATTCGGGCGAATGTATCGGACGTTCGTCTGCATACACTCCTGTCGTTAACAAATGACGTCTGTTTTTAACGATGCCGATTTTGGATGTTTTAAATGTGGAAAGTGTAACAAAATCCATATAAACTCGTATTATAAATGTTTAACATATCTCTATTGGTGTAACTTTTTGAAAATTGTTCAAATTATGAACACAATTAATACGTTTTTCAATATTAATTTTATTTTGTATAGATTCTGACAAGAAACAAACCCACAAACTGACGTGAAATCCAAACAAGTTCGGATTTGTCGGTTGATCGGTTATTGATGGGCGACATCAGACGATGTCGGTTTTATTGATGTACGCACTTCCTTTCTTTTACATACGTTTGATTCAATCGGCGGAGTTCAGCCGATAAGGGCCGAACATAATTCGGCCGATAACGGGATATGTGTACGCGAGCCGTTAGGCCCCGATTGTGAGTTTCGATTGCCAATCGAATCGACAATTTTCGATTACTTCTAGTGGATTTCCTGTTTCGTATTGTGAAACATAATCGAATGAATAACCAAAACATTTGAAGGGTTTGAATTTGATGAACACAATTATTGTTTTTTTGTGTTGTAAATTAATTTTTTTTTTTTTTTTATGAAAATCCAACAACAACAAATATGTAAACTTCCGAAGATAATATTTGTATCATTTTAAACTAAATCAAAAAAAAAAAAAAATAGTTAAAAAAAAAAGTTGGGTACCAACAGGATTCTAACCCCAAACAATCGGGTCCATCCTAGCGCATCGATCAGAAAATTATAATCGAAAGTAAATTCGACAAATTTCGATCAAAAATCTCAATCACAATTATATAAAAACCAGAATTTGACAATCGTTAATAAAAAAAAATCGTTCATCGTTCATCGGGTCCAAAATTTCCATCTGCTTTTTATTTGTTATTGTGTTTGACCTGCATAAAATAAATATTTGAATTTTATATTCCGTAAAATAATTAATTTATTGGAAAAAAAAATTACATTTTGTTCACTAGAAAAAACTTCTGGACGTCAGCTTTCGTTCGCATCGATTAGAAAATAACAATCGAAAAGAGACGACCGTCCGATCTAAAGGTTTCGATCAAAATCGAAACACACAATATGAAATAGAGTAATCGACAATCGATAATCGAAAAAAGTCGATCGGCGATTAGAAAATCGAAACTCGCAATCGGGGCCTTAGTTACAATTTGGGGCAGTCAAATTATTTCCGAGAAGTGAACAGCGTGGACCAAATATCTATGATGCTAAAACTTTGGGGTGAGCTGATGATCTGCCTAATTTATGCCGTTTATGCAATCAGGAAGGAAGAGAGGATGTCTAGCACTTCATAGGAAATTGCCCGATTCTGAAGGAAACTAGGAGATCTTTCTATGGATGCATCAATCTAAACGAAGATGAAATCATATCCTTGTTAAATGGAATGGAGTCATAACAATCTACAATTACTGTAAGGTGTCGCTAGCGTATAGAGAAAGAATCATCAACCAAAATTTTTAAATAATCGTGCAATGTTTTTTCTTTTATTGTTGTTGAATTTTAAATTACTTTGGTATTGATTTTATGAAAATAAAATTGTAATTTGTCAACATGGCAGACGGCAAGCTATATTTGATTTTGTAAACATTATATGTTTTAAAATAAAAGTTAAATAAACTCAGCCTAATTAACTAATATTAACTAATAAGAGTGAAGAAGTAATCTTCACAAATCTATCATGTTGAGACTACTGCGTACAAACGCGTCCCTATTTAAGGAAAACGTCAACAACATCCAGGAACATTGTAAAACCATTCTTATCTAGATTCAAACGTAGTTACTAAGTTGGCCCCTGAAAATGTTCAGCTATTCATATCTATATTTTCTATGCATTAAATTAAAACAAAAATACTCTTT